>CM039480.1:5785538-5861938 GCA_022433065.1 Begonia loranthoides | reverse complement strand
GCTAATGTATTTAAGTAGAACAAAAGCATATAATTAACCCAGAAGCATGTTAAACTAATTAGAATAATTACCTACAATAATAATTGTAGGAATCATGTAAATGGACTAGGAAGTTAACTAGATAATTGGCATGTTAATTCCTGAATTCAGTATTATAAAGGTTCTCCGTAATATTGGTTGTCTTGTTGGCTATGCGTTTTCAATTCCTATTATTCTTTTATATGCACTTTTAAATTCAGTTACTTTTGTTTATGCGCATTTCAATTTCTATTAATGTTATATTGTGAAGTAACATACATCATATTAGGTTGAGAATGTATGGTCATGCATCATGATAATAGAAAACCGTAGGGAGTGCCACTTTGGGGTGGTACTCATGCATGCATGAGTGAGGAAAAATGCTAAGGAATAAAGAAGTAGAAAAGAATATTCAGGATAGGCGGGACATGCCTATCACTGAGAATAAGCCTCGAGGGCGGGATACGCCTGAAGGGAAAAGAAAACGAAACCTCGAGGGAGGGATACGCCTGAAGGGAAAAGAAAACAAAAAGGAGTTGGGGTAGATGGGTAGTTCGGATCTAGCTTGGTAGCTAGGATACCCCCTCACTTGGTCGAGAAAGGACTAGTGTGCACACAGGAGGTTAGCAGCCGATCAAACTAAGTCATCTCAAAGGACAACCTCCAATCTCCAGTTCGATGTACGAGTAACAAATGAATTAACGAACGTAATGAAAGATTGGATTGAGTGGCCCCTATTCCAAAAGAACTAAAGAGAGTCATATGCATAATTGTATTAACCATTTTTCCTTACTGGGCCATTAGACTAACATATTACTTGTGGTGTAGGTACAAACGATGAATATATAACAAGCAGATAATAAACAGATAATGAAAAAGGGATGAAGGATTGCACGAGCGAGATTATGGCTGGCCAAGCATGAAGAGGGTAAAAGAGAAACAGTTGTAATTAAATTAGGTTTCATAATAAGTTGTATTTAATTGTTTAGTCCTTTCATTTAAATGATTTACGCTTCCGCGAAGTTTTGATAAATCTGCCATGTTTCAAATAAACAATTTTATAACGCTTCAGTATTTTATTAATTGGTTTTCATAACGAGTTTAAAGAAGAGTTAGTAGCGGTCCGGTTAGTCGCACTCTGATATGTTTTGTTTTAAAAAGAAATTTCAAATTTTTACACATCTTAAAGGATTTACGAAAAACCGGGTCGTTATACCATGTGTGAGGGAATAGTCTTCGTCGGCTTCTATCCTCCTGTGGGTAGCTAGTCTCGTTCCCGACAAGAGAGGGGCGTAAGTCTAGCTACCAGGTTAGATCCGAACTATCCCTTCGTCCCCTAACTCCCCATTTTCTTTTCTTTCGTTCATTCTTTTCATTTAGCATTTTTCCTCACATCATGCATGTGAGTACCACCCCAAAGGTGGTACTCCCTACTTGTTTCTATTATCATGATGCATGTTGAAGCAGTATAAAAATAGCAACAATAATTAAACAGTACATATAATTGAATAGTAGTAATTAAAGCGAATAGAAGAGCACGAATAAAGCAACGAATATGAATAACATGCTTAAATTTTCAGAACATAGCAGTAACAGAAAATGACAATTAGCATGCTTCCAAAAGCGAAATATGCAGCGAACATAACAGCGAATTATCATGCATCTAATAACGAATTAAATGGCGAACGTGATAGTGACATGCTTTTAATATTAGATAGACATGGATGTAATAATGAAACGGAAACATACTTCATATGTCGCTAAGAATTAATGGCATAAATCGATTCTAAGCACGTGGATTAACGATAGTGTACGTTCGAAAATAAAGCATGGTTAATGGTACAATTTCAACTGACTAACAACTTAGTTCATCATTATATAATTTAATTTAGTCAACTCCACATACTCAAAATTACAGGGTAGATTAACAGCGTATTAACCTAGTTATCTACACATGCTCAGATTAAGAAAACCATAATTTCTAGTTATCTCAGAGATATTTAAACAATAGTAATGGCAGGACAATATATATATATATATATATATATATATATATAGCACTATCGAGTCTATCGGGACAGCAAGTAAGACAATAAAATTACATCCAATAGCACAGAATCATCATCAATGGAATAACTCTTAGCTGGTTCATGATTATCATATCATAATGTGATTTTCAGTTCATCATTCTATACTACAGGGCTTAACATTAGATTATCATTCAAGTAGTAAGCATTCATCACTTCTCTATTAAAGTAAAGCTTTGAATTGTAGTAGTTGCAATAAAGGAAATTCCAGGAATTAAAAATAAAGGAATTAACACAACACACACACACTACCTGTGAGTAGGGCCTCCACTGGCCAAGACTCTACCCAATCCTTACTCTTGTTGGAGAAATTTCTCACAGACAGCAAGGTAGTAGCAGCAACTAGCTAAATCCTCAGCTTACAGAACCTCACTTTCACACTTCACTCATGTATCACCCTGAAGAAATCACACGAACTCACAATTTTCACTGGAAGGTTTCACTATCTCGCAGGAAGACTTTCTCACTCGCCGGAGAAGACTAGAAAAGAAATGCAGAGAAGAATGGCTTAAGACGTAAAGCCTTACCTGGTAATTGACACTCGTACACTTACCGGAGAGGGAAGCCATGCATCGACGTGGTGGAGGGAGTGTCCAGGCATGGGGAGCTCGTATCCCTGTCGACTGAGTGCATATTTAATGACAAAATGAAAAATGTTCTATCATTTAAAACTTATTATATTCGTAGAACTAAGATTTTTGGGACGAGAGGAGTCATCCTGGCCTTGTCCGCGTGCGTTCGAAATCACCATTCTTTCTGACAGAATCGCATTTTTGGACGAAGGAACACGTACTCACCTTCATCCAAGATCGTCTAAAACTGTCCAAAAATTGGACAGATTCAAAGCCTTGTCGTCCGCCATCGTCCGCGTTTGTCTGACCCCATCCGAAAAGTCGAGTTGAAGACAAGGGATAAATTTGGACGCGGAGTCCCGTCCTGTATCGTCCCAAAACACTGGGACGACGTTCCATGCTTTATCGGATGACATTCCTCATCCGCGTGTCATCCGCCTGCGTCCGGATTCTCCCATTACAGCTTTCCACCAATTTTTCATACTTAATTTTTATTCCATAATATTTACCCCATATATACATGTCATAAATTAACACGTTTCAATACACAATGTAATATATTAGTGATCTCAAAAATTGATTACATCGCGTATACATGGAAAACATTATCGAGGTGTTACAGCTGTAATTGGGAGGCAAAGTTAGTTTGTCACTTCTTTCAAAGGACAAGGTGAGAAAATATACCAATTTTTATCTGTAGATGCCATGACAATTGCAATTGACTCCGGTTACATCAATTGGTACCCATACTGGGTGTGCATGTCAACCGATGACATGAAATATGCTTGCTTTCGGGTGTGTCTGAAATAAAAATCCATATATTATATGAGGAAAAAATATTGCATGAATGAATACAAGTGCCTTACATGGATCCAACCAAAACTCAGCAGTTGCTCCTTCATTGGAACCTCAAATACCTCTTTCTCATGCAATGTCATGCACTACATGTTAAGAACGCGAGATATTTATTTTCAATAACAACGTCTTAAACATTGGTTAAACATTCTTACCTAGTCCGATGTTCATGTTTGCTTTGGAATGATGAGGGTTGTTATTGAACAAACATCGTTACTCTGAAAAACGACAACACACTGCACAATGTCTTCAACATATAATAAAAATTGAGAATAACTTTGAAATCATATTGTTTCTTACCCTAGAGCCGCAAAGCATACCACATGTCTCCACGTTATTCTTGGTATTTGTCTATGCCAATCTCATGAACTCATCCATCAACTTCACAGGCTACAATGAATATTCCGTTGAAGTGTAAATTCAACATATTGTACAAAACTAAATTGAAGACATACCACTTGCAATTTTAGGAGTGAAGCAGGCCTTGGAACTACTTCCATTGATGGAGGACACGTTGCCAATATCTTCTGAACTTTGGTAAGGGTTGGAGGAGGGGACGATTGCCTAATGGTAGAGACCTACACAATTGTAATGCATTGTTAATCAACAGTACTAATGCATATATGGAAAGTGCATGTAAGCTAAAAGAAATACTTTGATTTGTCCGGACCGGCATCGGAAGATGCAGGAGAAGCTGATGGAGGAGTTGGCTTGGCTACTGGAGGAGCTAGTGCAATACTCGTTAGTACTTCTTTCATCTATAGTACAGTGGCTTGAATCTCGTCAAGTTGTCTTTCCTGTCTATCCAACTTGGCGACAAGCTACTGCCACCTCTCCTCGGTGATCAATACATAGGGCAACGACTAAGGAGGGGGATGAATAGAATCATCCTCCACATCCACATGATTTGAAGGTTGTGCAACCGATGTCCATGTAATTAGTGCAGTCCACATCGAAGGAGGAGGTGCAGCTAATGTTGATTGAGGTAGTGCAGCTGACTTTGATGAAGGAGGCACAGTCAACATGGATGGAGGATGTGCAAGCTGAGTGGAGGGAGTGTCCACGCCCATGAATACCCACTCCTCTCCTACTTTGTTCAGCCCCATCCAAGCCAATGACACTTAATTGATGACATCAAGTGGCTTTTCATTTGTTTGTCGCTCCCTGGGAATGACAGCCAACCCCTTGCTATCAACGATCTTCTGAATGAGTCAGTTATAGGGGAGGTTCTTCCTTGGACTCCTTAGGATTGTCTTCATGAGATTAATAATCATGTAGGCAACGTCAAATCTCTTCCCGTCGTAGATCACATAGAGATCCATACAGCTGACATGGTCTCTATGTCCATCACGTAACAAAACTGTGTTGGTGATCATGTGAAGGATGAGTCTCATTTTGGCATTTAGGTCCTTGGATTTGGACCCGTAGAAAGATTCAACAACTTCAGGATTGTGAGCCAATTGCTTCAGCAATGGCAGACCTTCTCCTTGTTTTACAAAGTCTAGGTCCTTGGATACGTGAAAATACTCCTCCGTCAGCTCCTCTGTGGAGCATCCAATCAACTCATTTAACTTCTTAAGAGTTAGCCTAATATGTTGCTCAAATAGAAATGTCCTCTGCTCAGTAGGGTGGTTGTTGTCCAGCTCCAAATTTGCGCAAAATAATTTCACCAATACTCCTCCGTCAACTCCTCTGTAGAGCATCCAATCAACTCATTTAACTTCTTAAGAGTTAGCCTAATATGTTGCTCAAATAGAAATGTCCTCTGCTCAGTAGGGTGGTTGTTGTCCAGCTCCAAATTTGCGTAAAATAATTTCACCACCCTCTCATAATAATACGAACGTCCTTCACGATAGCTAGGGCGCAGAGGACGTCCTTCACAATTATATAGGCGGATTTGCACTGGAGATGTCCCTCGAGATGAGAANGCACAATCCATACAGTTCAATGAGCTCTAACATTTCCTTTAGTCCAAAGTCTGCAAATGTATTGAAATCTACCCTCCTAGATATAATTACAGCAAGAGGTATAATGTCATTATCGTACCATTCTTTGGAGGACACTAAGTTGAATACCACGGGTTGTACCACTGCAGACACGTGGGTAGAATCACCATGTGCTCGACTTTCGTCCTCAAAGGGAGCCCCTTTATGCTTCTTCGTCACTTCAACCGCCTTCGACGCCATTTTCTGCTTAACAAACATGATAGATTTTAGAAATTCGAGTTGGTCGGAGGAAGTCGAAATTTCTCTCGGCACTAGCTAGGGCACAAAGGACGTCCTTCGCAATTATATAGGTAGATTTGCATCCGTCGATATGAGAAACGTTGTCGTTTAGTGTTCAGAGAAGGCCATCGGTAAGCGTGTGCAAACCGAACCCGGACTGAAGATTTGAACCAGAACCGGCGGTTCGGTGCGGTTTTGGCTATAGAATAACCAAATTTTGGATCTGATTGTGCATAACCAAAAATAACGATCCGGTTCTCGGTTCCAGCAGCGCAGCACCGAAGAACCGGTACCGACCGTGAGAGGGCTTAATTAGGACAGGACCTGAGCTTTCTCTCTCTGCACTCAGCACTTTGCAGTTTCCAGTTCGGGAGTCGGGACTCCACTTTTTCATCTGCTGGAGCCTGCAGACTCTCCCGAGGCCGACGCTCCAGATCCAGATCCCTATCCCGAAATCGCTAGTTCATCTTCAGTTCGTCTTCTGAAATCCCAACGTTCTCGACTCCCGATCCCAATCTCCTGAAATTGCCAGTTCATTTCGGTTCATCTTCGGTTCGTGTTCGTGTTCATGTTCGTCTTCTGTTTGATTTCCACTGATTGCAGAAGACAGACATTTCAATCTTCACAGTTCACCGTCAAGTCGCTGGCTCTCTACTCTATGACCGATTGAGCTATATCATTTCATATCGGTTACATCTAATTAGTTCTACTTCTAATTGCTGTGATTTCTAGATATTTTGGTTTTGATTTTGATTCTGGTTTTGCATCTGATTCTGGTTTCGATTGTGATTCTGGTTGCTGTTGATATTTCTTATTTCCACTTTGGTTTTCTGAATATTGGGTGAAAATAGTTGATGGGCAATACTTTGTTTACCAATATTTGTTTGCAATGATCTGGAGATGTGAGGTCTCACTAGCTGGTGAGTTCGGCGTTGTAGAATAAATCTTTAGGAAAAATTAGTTGAAAATCAATAGGGTAAAAATGGGTACTGAACCGGAACGGGTACCAATTTCCGGTTCGGTACTAGTTTCCTATTGGACCGGTTCGGTGCGGTTCCACTTCGGAAACGGGCTGAACCGGTCCGTGAACACCCCTAGCCATCAGTCCAAAACGGACATCCCTCGACCTAAGACGGACGTCTGTTTCAACTTGAACGACATAGTCTTAAGTCGAGGGATGTTCGTTTTGAGAGAGAGACGTCCGTAATGGGCAGAACAATGTAGTCTTAGGTCAAGGGACGTCCATTTTTGGACGAGAGATGTCCAATATGTGAAGAGGGACGTCCGTCTTAGAAGAGGGAATTTGCACCTTTTAAAAACGTGGGTGCTTTGCACGTGACCCTTCAACGTTAAAGAATTTGGAGTCCATCTTGGTCGTCAATTCCGATCGAGTGACGTCCCTCCCTCGATCCAACACCCATAACTGATCGGCCACCATCGCCTTTGGAAAATGGCTAACTCCATCCTGGCCGTCAATTCCGATCGAGGAACGTCCCTCTCTCTATCCAACGGCCATGGACGATCGTCCGCCATCACTTTTGGAAAATGACAAATTCCATCATAGCTGTTAATTCCGAGTAGGAGATGTCCTTCCTCGACCCAACAACCATTGAAGATCATCCGCCATCGCTGTTGGAATTGCAAACATCCGTCCATCGTTCCAACGGACAGGAGAAACGTTCCTCGTCCCCCGATACTTGATGTTTTTTGTCTCCGTTCAACAATAGTTGGCAATGCATTATCAAAACCAAAGCTTTCATGTCGACGAATTTGAACGGAAAGCGTAACTGCGAGGTCACCAACGTTCTTTTCCTATAATTCAAGATTTTCGTTGTGCACAAAATTTCTTCATTGTTCAACTTATTGTTGGTCGCAAACAATAGAGTCTATGATATTAATTTCTCATCTCTAAAATTAGAGTATATATATATATTGTCCCTCAAAAATAATTTGGATATATTTAAAACACGACTAAAGTTAAGTACACCACATCGTTCTGATACATGTAAATATCAAATATCCAAGATCTAAATAATATTTGCAATCACTGCAGACAAGCCGCCACCGAGTTCTACGCTGATTTTATTGGCGTAGCATTTGCTGCAGCTGAAAAACTTGATTCCTCTGCTCTGGAGGGAGAAGATTAATTTGATCGGGTGTGAGGCTCATCACTTGTTGAAGTAAAGCCTTCTCCATTTCCGGGGTTAACTACACAGATAAACAAAATATCATTTGACAATGAAATCAAACTACAATTAATGATGCACAGTTGTTTTATAAACTAAACAGATATCGATATATTACAGGTGCGGGGTGAGACGGCTGATTGTTAGAACCCATTTGTGTAGGAGCTACTGGTGGTGGCCCTGAAACCTGCGCCATAGTCGTCATCTCATGCATACCAGACCTCCAAGATTGTCTTCCATCTCCTTGGACAGGATTTCCAATTTGATTGTTGAACTCTGAACCTAATTGTTGACCTCCTGCCTGAAGTTAATAAGTGTAATATGAGTATAGAGAAGTTTGGGGAGAAGTACAATTTGATAAGTAAATAGTTTTGAGAACTAAATGGAATGACTAGTTGATTTGCCTATCGCATTTTAAATGGCATAAACTAAGTAATAAGTCATGACTGTCAAGATATTTATTATTACACACTTCCTTACAGCCATCTATATCAAATCATTTTAAACCACTCTAGTATATGCTACAGATGAATAACTTGAAATTCTGAAAGAAGAAACAATTCCAAGTTTTAAGTTCATAATATATTGTTGTCTCATCATCTCACTGATCTCTACATATTATCTACTAACAAGCATAACATGCGACCAAAGAAAAAAAGAAAAATTAGTTTGCATTATTGTGAAGATTAATGTCAACTACAAGTAACCCTATGTCAATCAAGCCTGAGAGTAAAAAGCATGCAGCTACTTTTCCACCATACATGAGTAGTGGCTTTAGAGAAAGATAGGATTGATGAGCAGCTTTAGTTTTAACAAAAGAAAATCAAAAGTTTAAATCCAGTCAAATTAAACAACAAAAAGTAATTTCACCTGATATAGTGATTGAGGTGGTGGTTGACTAGAAAGTGATGGCTGTCCCTGGGGAAATGAAGGTCCAACACCAGCAGGAGGTTTAACCACCGACTAAATTTTACACAAGCAAAAAGTTACCTTCAGTAAGAAAATATTTGAGTAAGCTACAATCAGTTTAATACAAACTTTAATTTTCAACTTACATGAAACATGGGCTGTGAAACATGCTGGGGAGCACTGGCAGATTGGTAACCCATTTGTGGAGGCCCTGGAGGATAATGATGATGGAAATTAGGTGCTGAATGTGGTCTAGATTGTGGTAGCATTGGTGGTTGCAGTGACATATGAGGATTTCCACTTGAGTGTAAAGACTGTTGCAACTGAATGGAAGCATTGGGTATCTGGGTTTGATGTAGAGGAGCAGAAGAATGCATAGGAATTGGAGCCATGGTTGGAGGTTGAGAGGATTGCGGAAGCGACACATTGTTCGTTTGAGGAATCTGATAAACCTTTGACTGTTGTGATGCCTGCAGAGGAACCAAAGGAGGTTGAGACTGAACGCTACTGGCAGGTTGAGCCTGAGCACTCACGGAAGGAACAGCACTAGATGAAATGGGTGACGCCTGTTGGTTCTGTTGTTGCTTTCGTTCTGAAGTGAGGAGTTTAGATGAACTGGTTTGGTCCTGCACAGCAATTGGGACTGGTGGTATGCGTGTACTCTGTGTATTTGACTGTTGGTTCATCAATACTGATTGCTGAGGATTCTGAGGTGTAGGAGCCTGAATGTTTGGTATCTAAAGACAACCTCAAGTAAGCATCGATTTCAACAGACCAACAAAATGTTACCAAAAAATAAGTAATAACCTGTTTAGGAGGCTGCACCATTCCAAGCATAATCTGTGCCTAATGTCACAACAAAAAACAGATAAAGATCACTGTGATCAGTCAAAGAAGAAGCTGACAACAACAACACTATGTGAACAATTTACAACATTAAGAAAAATATCACGATTAAGTACTTCATTATTAGATGTGCTTAAAAGACAAAAGCAATTAAACGTTGGGAGAAAACAGAATCCAGATCTTCACTACACCACTCTTCCTCAAAACACAAAATCAGAAGATGCAACGCCAATATTTTTTATCCAAAAATAAAGGAATACGGACAACCACAACTTTTTCCCATAAATTATTATTAATTGTCAATCAGCAGTTCATAATTTCAAAGGAAAATAAGGTATTAAACATTATAAGAAGACACATTTCCAAAAACTGCAAATAATTCAATCCCACATGCTTCATTACCACCAAACATCTTCTTTGGTGTCAGGTACTAACCTAACCTTAAAGAATTTGTTTTAGAAGGGCGCACTCAGGTAAAGAAAGAAGTTTCAGACTAAGATATTAAATTATGAAGCCCATTTAAATTTAGTTAATTAATTATAAATTAGACTCATCGTAAATAAAACCTTTTTGTTAAGCCTTTTCTCTATGCCAACTCCCCATAAATTTATCTTCTCTATTTTTAATACAAATATGTTTTTTAGACTCATCGAATTAGCAATTAGAAAATGCAGGTAATGCTCATAAATTCAACGTTTAACACAAAACCCCCGATTCCAAACTCAAAAATTGTTGACAAAGACCTTATGAACAATAAATCTAGAAATACAAAAAAAATTATAATTCAGGGCATTAAAAATCTAAATGAACAAAAAAAACTTAAAAGTATTTGGATTAGAAACCTGAAAAAGAGCTTTGGTTAGCATAGGGTTCTGGATGAGGATCTGTCTCGCCTGCTGCTGGTTCTGTTCAATCAGCATCTACATACACACCATAGACTAATCAAACACATAGAACCACGCGTATAGAGAAATGTAGTGGCGCTTAAAGGGATATGGAAAGTGGAAGAAAAACGACGGAAATTAAAAATCGAGAGCGAGAAAATAGGAGAAAGATAAAGGAACCATACTTTCATCTGCGACACGATGTCATAGAGCTGGTTCTTGGACATACCAGCAAGATTAGCCGGCAGCAATTCGCCTACGGCTTGCTTTCCCGCCATTGTTTGCGCACAAAATCGCCCAGAGCGAAAACAGCTTTGCAGAGAGAGAGAGAGGGAGGTTCTTGATGCAACGAGGTGTTTTAATCGGCCAGGGGTGGGCCATTTGGCCCATTAAAATATTATGGGCCTAGTTGTTTTTATTGATTGGCCCAAGAGGATAATCTTTGAATCAAATGTTTGGTCGTTTGGTCTTCCATCAACTTAGAAAATACATATAGTGAAGACTTTCTTTGGAGACATTCGTTTTGACTTAGAAGATCAAAACAATCGGTTCTGCAGTTGATGACAAGTTTCAAACTCAAACACGACAACAAAGTTCAATAATTCAATTTCTGAGAATTCAGCTTTGTTGCATATTTAGTTCATCTTCACAAAATAAACATAACAATTGTAATTTTGAGAATATAAAAAGTTACAAATTCAAGTGTAATAAATCGTATTATAATCGTTAAATAACCTTTAAAATTATTTTTTTCAAGGATTTTTAAGGTTAAAAGTTTTGAATTTTTATAAAAAGTTTATACTATAAAATTGAAACTAATTTCGAATTTTATTCCCATTAAAAACTTTTGCTTTTAATATATTGAAAATTTTGTGGATATTTTTTTTTTTTGGACTCTGATTCTAGATCGTGGTTCCATCTTTTATTCAGATTTTAGACTGGGATTTAATTTTGGATTCGATATATGGAGATAAAGATTCAAAATTTTACTATATATATGCATTTATGAAATTAAAATTTTGTAGGATATTTAAATTTTGTATTTTTACGTGTTTATTGATGCGATTTTAGAATTCAATATTTCAAGTTAAAAGTTTGGATTTTATGATAATTTTGCATATCTCTAAATTCAAAATTTGGTTGGATAATTGAATTTTGAATTTGTTATGTAATAGATTTTGTTGGAGATTTAGTTTTTGCTGCATTACAATCTTCAAAATTATGAACATGAGTGAGAATTTTTCATGAATTTTTTTAAGGATGGAGATTTTAAACTGCCTTTTAGGACTAATTGGAAATTTAAACTCTATACTTTAAAATAACTATAATTGATATTATTTAATTTATTATTTTTTAATGGGAAATTAACAAATCAACCGTTGTACTTTGTGATCAATGACAATTCAACTACTAAAATATTTTTACTAACAACTTAACCACTAAACTATGAAAAATAGATGCAGCAAACATCGCTACCACGTTTGCCGTTAAACATTTTAATTTTTGTTCTGCGACAGAACACTACACGTTCCTCCGCGGAACGTCAATGCTAAATATGAAGATACTTGTTTGTTGTTCCTTTGTGGAATGTCATACATTTCTCCACGAACGTTGACGTTCTATAGGGGAACGACATACTTTCCGCAGAGGAACGTCATTACGAATAAACATTTCCCTTTCTCTATTGTTCCCCTTCGAGAAACGTTAACTTTCTGCCGCAGAATATCATGCATCCTCTATCTTATATAAATTCGCACTAGACTCATCGTGGTTTCCTCAGCGATTTTCTTAGCGATTATCAAACCCTGGAGCTTTCTAAGAGCTGAAGTGTACCGCATCCAGACAAAGTTGAAGCATTAGTAATTGTTGAACACCAATGGCGGCTGGGAGTGTTCAAGAATCCATTAACTGTCCATTTATAGTGGAGCCCAAGTCCACAGTTTTGGCACATGATGTACATGCATTTGGAGACAAAGCTGCTATAGTGGTGCATTTCATCTCGGCAACTCTAGACGAGGAGGAGCTTCGTTCATTATGCGAATCCAGTGACGAAGATACGGACATGGGCGAGAGTAGGCCTCGACAACTATCGCAAGCAGAATACACGTTGGTCGGTATGTGTCTTGGTAAGAAGTAAAGTTCTTTGAATCAAATTAGAGAAGAAATCATGGATTATGCGTTGAAAAATGGGTACAGGATAAAATTCACCCATAGTGACTCTCCTCAGTTGAAGGCTGTCTGCCAGGAAGGATGAACGTTATGGATGCACGTCAAAAAAATGCAAGGTGATGCGCCAACGGAAAGGTTTATGAAAGAATTAACCTGTGCGGTCGATCGTCGGCTAAGGTGAAAGACTAGTAGCTAGACATATTCAAAACTAAGATGCTTTTTGACGAATAGCGGTCGATTGGCTGCGGAATATGATCAACCAGTTGGCTGGACAATTTCTATATTTTGTCGCGAAACACTTTAGGAAATATCCGATTTTAGAAGTACACAACTTGATGAATTTGGAAACTTTTCTCATGAAATTTGGACAGCAACTCCTTTGATGAATAATGTATAACTCCTCCAAAAATAATACTAAGAATCACCACAAATATGGAAATATACTTGGTTGAATTAGATTGGTTGAAAATAACAAGAAATCACAACTTGCACTCTCGATATGGAAAGCTCCACCAATATGATCCTTCTTGAAAGTTGAACATCACTTCATTTGTCCTTCTTCAAAGAACAAGAGCACAAATGCTTATAAGAAATATTACTCAATTCATAAAGTAACCTTAATGTGATATCACACCACAAGACTTTGAATGAATACACCAAAGGTAGGAAAAGGAATCACTCCCAATTCAAAGAAACAAAGCAAAACTTTTATTATTCAACTCAATGTGTCTAAACAATCACGCAAGGTGGCTTTAAATAGCCACTTACAAACTATAAAATAGGAAATAACTAAAAAGGAAACTAAGTTCTAAATCAACTAATACAAACACCACTTGGCCAATTACTATACTTAAAAACTACTAAACTTAACTTTAGTAAATTACTTAAATTATCTCTTGTTTCTTCCTTTCCAAGTCTTGATAGCTTTTGGCAACTATTCCTTCTTCATGCTCAGGCACTTGGATAATTTCCATATCAATGCAATCTTCGGCTTTTCTTTTGTCTTCATGCTTGGCCACTTGAGATGGTTTTCATGACAGTAATGCCCTCAATTTGGTTAGTTTGAGCCTAGGAAATCAATGGTAAGGATTGGGTAAATGTTTGATGATATTTAGAGTTAAGTGGGATGATTTTAGTATAGATATGATTTGTGGTTTAGGTTGCTTGAAGTATGAAATTCTATGTTTTAGAAGAGTTAACAGGGGAGTGGTCATTCATGTGAAGGAATTGATCGACCACTGAATGTGTAAATGGAAGAAATGAAGTTCTCTGTATGGTTGTTGTCGATCAATGTAAGATGAGTAGTTGATCGGCTTCATGAAAAAATATTACAGATTCAAATGAGGGTATTTAGTGGACGTTCAATGATTGACCGAATTTTCCTTGAAATTTGTGCAGAATTGTGTTTTGTGATCGGTCATTGGGGAGTTGCTGTAGGTCACAGCCATTACATAGTGTAAATGTGGGATTTTCAGCCGATCACAGGAAGAAGATGATCGATTGGTAATGCGAAGAGTCTCCAGAAATTAGCTGCGATGTCATGATTTTATTGATGAATTTGGAGGCAGAATGGAACCTTGTCGTGCCACCTCGTCCTGGGTTGTCTGAAAAGGGGGACAAATGAAGTTATTTATGAGGGGAAAAGCTTGAAAAGAGAAAAAGTATAGAGAGAAAAAGAAAGAAAAAACAGAGGGAGAATTGAGAGAGAAGCTATGAGGGAGAGAAGGTGAGTTCTGTGAAGGAGAAATCTAGAGAAAGAAAGTGAAATGAAAGAGAACCGTGAGAAAGAAAAGGAAAGCCTGAAAGAGAAAGAGAGAGAAATCTTCGGAATGAGAGAAAAACTAGAGAATCCATGAGGAAAAGAATGGGAAGAAGAATGAAGGAAGGAGAAAAGCTTGAAAAGAAAATCAAAAAGGGAGTTGTGTCTTCATCTTCTACAAGGGTTAGAGGTAAGAAATAGATGTTTGTCTTTTCCCTTTATAGGCTGCATTACAAGATGTAGAATTGTATTATTATTTGATGCTTGATGAGTTTAGTTAATAGAGAATAGGTTCTTGATATGTTGTTTATTTGAGGATGTATTGTTTGATACTTGATGATTGTGTTGATAGATGTTAAGTTATTGATCACATTGTTGTTCGAGGTTATATTTGATGTTGTGTTTTATAGAGTTTAAGTAGAATAATCATGTTGATATATGAGGATGTATGGATGCTATGCTAGATTTTGTTAGGTAGGGTGCAATCATGATCATGCATCATGGTTTTGAAAATGTTATGAAAATGGCTTTATGCATTGTTTTGAAAATAATAAATGGTGCTCAACCATACCAAATGGACGTGTTTTGGGCTAATGGTATGAGACACTAGTTTAAAAAAATAAGCCCATGCGAGCTGATCACCCAAAAGGAATCACAAATTAATAGAAATTTTAGCTCTAATACTAAGATGATGCACCAACGAAAACGTTTAGGAAAGAATTAACCTGTGTTGGTCAATTGTCGGCTGAGGTGAACAACCAATAGCTAGACAGACATATTCAAAACTAAGGTGCTTCTAGAGGAATAGTTCTTGACCAACTGCAAAATATGATCAACCAGTTGGCTTGACAATTTCTATATTTTCCCGCGAAACACTTTAGGAAATATCTGACTTTGGAAGTCCACAACTTGATGAATTTGGAAGCTTTTCTCACGAAATTTGGACAACAACTCATTTGATGAATGATGAATAACTCCAAAAATAATGCTAAAAATTGCCACAAATATGGAAATATACTTGGTTGAATTAGATTGACCAAAAATAACAAGAAATCACAACTTGCACTCTCGATGTGGAAAGCTCCAGTAATATAATCCTTCTTGAAAGTTGAACACCACTTCACTCGTCCTGCTTCAAAGAACAAGAACAAGAACAAAACTTTAGGTGAACACACCAAAGGTAGAAAAAGGAATCACTCCCAATTCAAAGAAACAAAGAAAAGTTTTTAATATTCAACTTAATGTGTCTAAACAATCACGCAAGGTGACTTTAAATTGCCACTTACAAACTATAAAATAGGAAATAACTAAGAAGAAAACTAAGTACTAAATCGGTTAATACAAACACCATTTGACCTATTACTATACTTAAAAACTACTAAACTTAACTTTAATAAATTACTTAAATTATCTCTTGTTTCTTCCTTTTCAAGTCTTGATGCCTTCTGGCAGCTATTCATTCTTCATTCTCGGCCACTTAGATGATTTCCATATCAATGCAATATTCGGCTTTCCTTTTGTCTTCATGCTTGGCACTTGGGATGATTTCCATAACTCAACTTGCTTTAACCTTTCTTGATCTCAAACTCAGCCACTTGGGATAGATTCCATAATAAAACATGCATGGGTCTTGCTTGGTCTTCACAAGTTGGTGACTCCTCCACTTGGCCCTCTATTAAGTTACCTTCCAAATAAGTAGAAAAGTAAATATTGATGAGTCTTTAGACCCTAACTCTTTGTGATTGGACATTGTAGTCCATCACAAGGTGAACTGACGTTTCAAATAAAGAGTTATAACAACATTCACACTTGCTCAAGAAAGATGGAAAGCCACCATAGCTCTGCCAAATGGGTGGCAACGCATTACTTGGACAGATTTAAAAGTTAGGTTGACTTGGACCTTCCTTCCTTAATTGAGACAGTCATGAAGGATTTTAACATGAAAATTACACTCAGCCTTGCTAGAAGGGCAAGAAATGCCACCCGAAGAATGAATGAAGGGAGTGACAATGAGCAATACAAACTCATATGATTGCATGCTGAGGAGATTCTAATGCACCACAGAGCCCGGTTATTCGAGCCCGGGGCGAGAAGATCATTAATCTTTTTATGAGCCATTATTTTGCAGGTGACATCACGTTAGAAGGGCTTGAAGAGAAGCCTAACCAAGAAGATAAGGAGCTGCCAAAACGCTTACTCACTTGGAGGATCATTACACCCCCTCGGATTGCAAGCTCCCCCGAGGATCAACATGAAAGCCATAATGCCGAAGTTTAAAGTGGAACATCAGCTGAAGATATGTTCTTCCAGCACCTTGATATATTTATTTGCTCTTTATTTTACTAGAATATTGATACTTGGATGTATTTTGGGTTATTTTATTGGTTGTTTGGTTTGGACATTTTGGTGCGCAGCTAGTGTGTTAGTCAAGCACTTATGCCAAGTTTGTTTTTCCTTAGGGGTATTTTTGTAATATTGATTTTAGGGCTTGTCTTAAGGATGTATTTAAGCTCCTTAAGGCTAACCAAAAACCTAATTTTTGAATGACAATCAGTTGCAACATTTGCGTTTGAAAGGTTTCCCTCTCAAACCCCTCTCGACTCCTCTTGTCTTGGTTCCCACCAAAACTAGAAGCCAAAAATTGTTCCTCCCACCGTTCTTGTTAGGTCTTGGAGAGAAACCCTTATAATAAGGCTTCTTACATCTCTCCTTGAGGTGTTCTCCAGTGTGGAGATTTAGAAGACCTAAAGAAAATAAGGTGGAGTGGTCTTTGTTGTAAGGATCCATTGAAGTCAGTATTATTGGTTAGGATATTATCGGACCAGCTTGTAAGTGTGCGAGGTTTCCTAGAGTTATTCTTGTCATTTGGTTCTAGAATTTTGGAAGTTTCTCTCTTTCATATATATATTGAAGTGTCCAAGATTTGGGGGTTTTTGGAAATGTTTTCCCGATTTTGTGCATCTATTATTGGAGTCACTTGAAAATTATTTTCTTGGATCTTTATCCGAGCAGTGTCTTGTTGATTGCAAAACTTCATCTTCGTAGCGAATTGAATCGTAATTTTTTGTGGAGACTTTGACCTTTGTGTTTTTGACATCCTCTTTAAATTTCACGTCATTTGGAGGCATATTGGGGGAGTTACATTCTGCAATCGAGATTCATTCTGTCTCACTTTGGATGTCCCATCACTATAAAGGAACGTCTGTTCCTCCATTTTGGACGTCTGATTCTCCATAAAGGACGTCTGATATTCATCCCAAACGTCTGTCTCTCTTTTTGCTTAAAAGGGACGTCTGTTCCTCAAAGAAAGACATATGTTTTCACATAGGTTTGAAGCGTATGTTCCTTTCTTGCACGCCCATCCCACGTGATCTTAATGACGTCTCCCATCCCCCTATTTTGAACATTCTTTGTTCAAGAGGGACGTCCTTTCCTTCATAAAAAGAATTCTCTTCTCGCTCTAAACGTCACCATTCTCCTACCCTTACCAAACACCGTTCCCTTTTCGGTCCAACCTCCTCACTCTCGTGCCCTTTATCTTCCAATTTTGGACGTCCGATTCACCATAAAGGACATCTGATATTCATCCCAGTGCTAAATCTTCCAATTTTGGACATTTGTCTCCCCTAATGGACGTCCGTTCTTCATCCCAAACACTCATTCCCCTCATTTCTACGTGGCTACTTCCAAGAGAGCTCCCGTAGGTGCATCAGTTGCTATCAGAGCTTAAGTGCCCTGTTTTTGCAACTCTATAAGTTTATTTTGTGTTGAGAAATGAATACAAGAAAGGGAATCAACTCTATCCAAAATAGAGATACAAATCAGTCATCCAAGAAGACATAAATTGTGGCTGAGACAAGCCTTCAAAACCAAGAGGTCATAGTATTAAGAGAAGGGAAAGATTAAACTGTGATGAAATTGAAGAGGAGATTTCTTGTGGAAGTTCTCATAGCCGTGTTTCACGAATTTTCTGTCAAATGTGAAAGAGTTGACTCATTTTGTCACGTAGCAGCGACGTGTTCATTTTTTCATAAGATAGTCAAATTGGATAATTATCGAGTGGTAATTTAATTTAAGAAAGAAATCCGGTTAGAGAATCGTTGTCAGAAGATAATCAAAATAATTCAAAATTTAGAGTTGAGTTATATCAATTATAGAGAAAATGAATGTACATGTAAAAGAAATGAAATAAAGGAATTAGGAAAAGAAATATTTGGTTTAGTGTTTTGAACAAGTCGGACGAAGTCTTGGGCATCGGATGGGAGGCTATGGATAGCTGATAATATGTGGATCGTTAGATTAGGACGGAGGGACGTCCGTTGGATCAAGAAACGTCCAACACTGAAGAGTAAGTAAAGTCACATGCGAGGCACGCGATAGTTGAGTGAATGAAATGTTAGTCGTTGGATGACGTTTTGGCGGTTGTCAACCGTCAGATGTAACGCTAGGGACGTCTGTTGTTGCTGGAGACGTTTTCTTTAGATAGTGATGTCACGTGTGGGGCACGTGTTACTTGTAAGTAGAACGTGGGTGAAGTGTCAGCCATCAAATGAGGAAGGTCGGATGAAATTAAGGTTGTTAGATGACTGTGAGGGATGTCCATTTTGGGGAGGGACGTCCAAAACAGGTTCAACGCATGTTGAGTGACATCCTTTTCATATTTCGAATGACCGTTATAAGAAGACTTATTGTTCTCTATGGATAAGAGACGATCAAAATTGATAAGGGACGTCCAAAACAGGCTGAGGGACGTCTGGAATAGAGTGAGGGACGTCCGACAACACTAAACCCTAGAAATCGAGTATAAATAGGTGCGTTTGGCAGAGGGTTCGGGGCGATTCTTCTTGTGTTGCCGAGAACCCTTCCATTTGAGAGAGAGAGAGAGAGTCTAGATGATAGAGAGGCCAAGCTTCGAGGAGCATATTAGCTAATGGTCACCGCAGGGAAGCTAGTTTCGCCATGACTGAGCATTCTCTTCGGTTGAGGTAAAACTTTTTGTGCGTTTTAGGCTTCTATTTTGGATGATGGGTTCTGCGGGTGATTGGTGTTTTGCACCCTATTCTTGCTATGATTTTGAGAATAAATTGTTTCTGTTTTGGTTTATGTCTTTGGATGTTATTGGTTCTCTAATCATGTGTGATTTCCTTGGTCTTCGGCCCTATTGATTTTGTTACTGTTTTGACGATAGCTTTAGAGGTTATGAGACTTCCTGTGAGTTGTGAAAGCTGTCTAAGGAAATGTGGCCCACTGTTTTAGAGGGGATTATCACTAGGGACTGTAGTTGAAAATTGTTTGGGATTTTGATTCTGCCGTGGGTGTTTGCATCCTTGTCTGGTTTTCTGCCAATTGGTTCTGTTTGATTTCTGAAATTGGTTTTGGCTGTTGTTTTGGATGGATTGCTTGCTATCTTTGTTGGAAACATCTGAGGGGATTATGCCTTGTTAGTGTGGCAGTTTAATGATGAATTGGGTCCTTGTTTTTGGATTCTTATTTTGATGTGGTTTCGTTACAGAAAATTAAACTAAGGATATGATGTTATGCTTAGGGTGGTATTGTTATGTCCACTGGAACTAATAGTTTCCGATAAAATCTTGTTTAGGTTGTTGAGTGATAAGGTTGGGGATTCTATTAGGATTCCTAGATTTGGGTTTCAGTTTGGGACTCGTGGTTGTCCCTAGAAGCTGTCTTGGATTCTAGTCCTGTTTAAGACGTGTATGTTATCCCTTGTATGTTTGTGGGGATGTTGACATCGGCCTTGTTGTAGGTTCTGGAGGTGTCAAGGGATGCAACTCTTCACTTTCGAAAGCACGTGGAGCTGGATTATTGGTAAGCGTGTCGTGGTCGTCATCGAGGTAGGGATCTTTATACTTTATGCACTGCATTACATCATAGTTTTCAAAACTGCTATTTTGTGGGATACCACACTTGAAAACTCGATTGGGACTGTTCAACAACACGTCAACTTTTACGTATATGTATGTTTTCTCATGTTTATATTCCGTACATGGTATATTGTTGATATTCTGTACATGGTGTTGATGTGATATCTGCGTATATGTGTTGGAAGTATGAATCCTCTTGATGTTTTAGGTATTCTAGCGCTAAAGCATCACAAGGCTATCCGGTGACATCTTCTACCACGAGAAGATGAGTTACATGATACGTACATTGGGAGAATGAATCCTCTTGATGCTTTTGGCACTCTAGCGCTAAAGCATCACGAGACTATCCTTGTGAAATCTTCTACTGTGTGAAGATTGATTGTTTACGTGTGAAATGGCAATAGGGCATTCATGACATGTCCTTAGGTTTTGAGCCTTAAAAGTAATGGAGATGGGAAGGTGATGACGCTTCCTTAGATTCGAGTCCTTAAACTTGGCCAGAGTATTTGTCACACGGAGTTGGCAGGTTGTCAATCACGGAGTTTAGCCTATACTAGTACCGTTCCAAACTAACGGGTGGCATGACGGCTTGAGCTTGCTCGTTGGCAACCCTCGTCAATTTGGAATACAAAGGTATTGTAGTAGAGAAGCAGTCTATCGTGAGCAGCCTCATCTATTACTACGATTATATGAGTTGTGTCAGCTCGGAGCTTGGCTCGCTGACAACTCAGGTGATGTGTTGGATCTTCGAGTCACCGTCAATGGTATTCTTTTCTGCCTCATGAAGTGTTGCTATTGGCGGATAGCCACCTTTCTGTGACATGTGTTGGGTGGGTCCTTGCGTGGCCATCCATTTCATTGAGAACGGATTGAAGGTTGTTAGTCGCTGAGATTAGTCTATCCTAGTACAGTTCCATTTGACGGGTGGCGTGATGACTCGTAACTCTACTCGTGAATTTGGAACACAGAGGTATTTAGTGGAGAAGCGATCTATCACGAGCAACCTTATCCATTACTCCGATTATACAGATCATATCGGTGCTGGTTATGGCCTGTAGGCACATCCGAGAGATTATACCACCTTTCTATGATGAGTGACGGATGAATCCTTGTGTGACCATCCCTTTTCACTGATGACGTTTTCACACGGAAAATGATGTTGGCATATTTTACAATGGTTTTCATATTTATACCACCTAATGACTTCTGCTGTATATTTATGACTCTGGTTTTATTACGCAATGGTTTTACAATGGTTTTAAAAGAAAAAGAAAATTTTTATACAAAAAAAGTTACGAGATGTTACAAGGATGTTTACCCTATGAAATTGTAATGAACTGTTCTGTCATGTTTTGTTGAAGAATATTATGAGGTTTTGTTCTATTGAATTGGGACGACTCTCTGTTGTTAAAGGCATTGAGGATACAAGCTTAGTTGATGGTATTGGTTATGTTAATAGACATATTCTCTACTGCATAAACTGTTATTGGGTTTTACCATTTGGATTGAGATTGTTGAGGCCTAATGCTTGATAGTTGGGATTAGTTTTGTATTGTGTTAATGAACGTCATAAGAGTTATCTTTTACTATTTGGATTTTTGGTGTTATCTTGGCCTAAGCATTACTAAGTTGGAATAAAACTGTTAAGTTGGTTGTAGGATTGTGGAATTTTATTAGACAAGGGTTTGCTTATGGTTAGAAGTTGGGAATTTGTTTGCTGGAAAATTGTTGTTGATGCCTTGATAGGTAACAATGAGTTTAATAATTTATTATTATTAATAAATAGGTATTGAGAATGACAACTTTAAGTGCAACCCGCTAAGGACTCCAGGTAAGTGAATTTGCATGAGTTTTCCCTTCGGGGCTACATCACAAGAAATTAGGGTTTGTATGCTGACTGTGTTTACTAGATGCTTAGGTTATTGATATTGTTATAGTTCGATGATGTTTTATTGCTTGATATTTGATGCTATGATTTATTAGATTTAAGTTCAGTGCTTTAGGTTAAGGATTGATCATGCTTTGAGGATATGCTAGATAGACATGTATGATAGGTTGTATCCGTGCATTCATTCATCATTGTTTTCCTAAATATACGAAAATGGTTTTCTGCATCGTTTTGAAAGTGTAAACGGAACAAATTGAATAAACATAAATAGGTGTATAGAGATGTGGGTTCTCGAGTAGCTGTCCCGCGTGGGTCATTAGGTGTCACTCTACCTTGTCAAGTTTGATATCTCTAACACTTGGATGGGTAACTAGAACTAAATGAAAATGGATTACACGCGAATAAATGTAAATAATGTTGTGAGATGTGGGTTCTTGAGTTGGTTACTCGTATGGGTTATGAGGTGCCACTCTACCTTGTCAAGTTGACATCTCCAACATCGATAAAGGTAAAGGTAATGGATAATAAAAGGAAAACTGTATTTGTTTTTATAAAAAGCATAGCATGAGCATTTTACTATTTAGAATTTTTACTAAGTTTTAGGCTCATAGTTTAAGTCTTGTGATGTAGGTAAAGAGTCAATAATTGGATAGAAGCTTATAAAAGACGCAGCTAATGGAGTATTGCCGAGTTGAGCTTTTGTGCTGTTAGTTGATTGACCTTGGTGGGTTATGGATCAGGATATGGTTTTCATGTGTGTTAAGTATTTCAAAGTTTTATTTAAGTATTTTAGTAATTCTCAAACTACTTTCAAGTGTCTTCAAGTGTTTGTTTGCTTTAAAATGTTTTATGTTAATGTTTTAGCTTTATAAATATGATGATAATGTTTGTTTAAATAACTTTTAAACTGGTAGTTTGTAGTGTTTTAATTTAAGAGACTTCCGCTTTGTTAATTCTAAGTTTCTCTCCATCTATTTTTAAAAGCAAATATTTTTATACGGTTAAAATGGAACATGAGATGTTACATTTTGTGTCACGAGAGCATTTTTTCCATCATTCAACGGTCTGTGCTTAATCTCGCTTCTCCATCTAACGGTCAATGTTTTCCTCCACCCAATCCAAACGTTTCTCCATTCCATCATGTGTCCCTTTTGAGTCATGATAGAGTAGATCCTAAAAAAATTCAACCTAACACTCGAGAACCTTCACTTGCTTTTGCTTCTCTTTCTATGCAAATTATACGAAATAATGGATACCCATCAGAAAATAAATCCCCAATAATTGGTAATTATTAACCACTCAGAGGCAGAAAGATAGAACGACGGACCATCTGAAATCATTTGTACTTATGGAACTACCTTAGAAATAGATCTAAAATAAAGGATATTTATTGACCATCTCAGGAGCTAGATAGATAGAGGGATAGAAATAAGGTTAAAGAAAAGTTAAAAGTGCTGATGCAGCTTAGAAGATTAATGAAGAAAAGAAAGGCTAATAAGACATTACCGTTTAGCTTTTGAGAAAGGTTCTTTGTTACATTTAGAGGCAAAGAATTCTTCATCTCATACCCATGTTTTTATTTAATCTTTGTTTTTTTTTTTAATTTTTAAATATTATAATATTTCTTTAAATTATTTTATAATTTTAAAACTTGATTAAAGCATGCTAAAAATTACAGGGTCATACTAGTCATTTAGGGTAAAGAAAGGGGGCATGAGGTGGAGGGTAGATTTCCTTTTTCTTAACACTTAAGGTTGTTTGCTTTGGCTTTCGCTTTTCTTTTTGAACTGATTGTGTTTGAGCTGAGCGCTCTCATTTTTTAGACTGCAAAAAAATGCCATGTTTAGCTGATGAAGCTTTCTTCAGGCTCTTCTACAATGTCTCCTCCCTCTCCACCCTCCTTCTCCTCTTCTCCTTCTTTTCCCTCAGCGTTCTTCCTAAGTTCTTGCACTTCATTGGCTTGCCATTTTTCCCCTCAAGGTTTGAAGTTTGATCACTGAAATTCTGATTTCACCGTTTCTTGATTGCTCATGTCAATGTTTTTGTGTCTGCAGAAACCAGTATGATTATGAATCCGATTGGTTTTCCGAAGAAGAAGAAGTTAAAGAAGAAGACGAAGAAGAAGAAAGGTTTTTTCTTGTGGGTTCTGCAGAAGAAGATCATCTCGTAGCAGATGTCATTGATGGAGGTGAAGCACTCTCCTTTTTGTCTAAAACCAATTCTCAGAGACATCCTAGTCTTTCTGATGAATTCAAAGACTTCGACGTGCTTTGGATCGAAGAAAATCGACACGAAGAGTCGAACAAGTATTATTATCATGCCCATGATTCTGTGAATAAAGATGAAAAACTAATGGCAGAAAAACAAAGTGATGATTCATTTGATGATCCTTGCCGATATCAACAAGGTAAGTGAACTACTATAAAATTGTACGTTTGTCGCAGATTAACTATGTCAGGTGTTACTCGGTTACGCAAAATTAGAGCTTAATTCGATGAGATGTGTGACAGATGATGAGAAGAAGGTGGAGAAAGAGATATTATGTGGGGATTTAAAGTCACTAGTTTTTGCAGCAGCTCAGAAGCTTGAGGTGGAGGGTAAAGAAATCTATGCCGATTCTTGCACAGTGGGGTCAACTTCTAAGAGCTCGTTTGATTGGAGGAGCTCCATTAATTGTAGAGACTCAGGCACAGAGGATCCATTCTCTTCTTCTTCCAGAAGAAGTTGCCCTAAATGGGAATCCTACACTGTGTTTCAGAAATATGATGAAGAAATGATGTTTCTTGACCGAATCAGTGCTCAAAAGCTTGATGAAACTGGTATAACTTATTGTTAATTGCTTTCTCGTCTTCACGCTTTTTCATTATTCTTTTATCCTATCGATAAATTATTAACTACGTCAACATTTATTGTTAGTAATTTTAATTCACCCCGAGACTACTACTTTAAATGTTATAGCTCTTTTTCGTATTTATCGAATTTAACAGAATCGCTTAGATCGATAAAAGTGAACCCGAGATCAGTGTCAGAGCGGATAGTGGATAGATTTTCGAGCAGAAGCAAGAGGCCAGTTTCTACAGGAAATGGGAATAGCAACCCTTATAATGAATTAGAAGCAGCTTATGTGGCTCAAATTTGCTTGACATGGGAAGCTCTGAATTGGAACTACAAGAAGTTTGAGAAGAAGAGAGCTTCAAGGGGTGGTAATGATGACCCTGGCTGCCCTGGAAAAATTGCACAGCAATTCCAACAATTTCAAGTTCTTTTACAGCGCTACGTCGAGAACGAACCCTACGAGCACGGTCCCAGACCCGAAATTTATGCTCGGATGAGGCGCTTAGCTCCCAAATTGCTCCAAGTTCCCGAATATCAAGGTACAAATGAGAATGAAATAAGCATCTATCGTATCGACAATCGTTATGATTCTCAAATGATTGTTCGAGACCATGATATCCCAGTAGTTTCTTGAACGAAAAATGCTAACCAAAACTTTTTGTTTTTTGGATTTTTGGAAGATGCGGAGGATAAAGAAATGACGGATGAGAACTTTGGGTCAAGAATATCGTCACCTTCATTTTTGATGATAATGGAAGATGGGATTAGGACGTTCATGAATTTTCTCAAGGCTGACAAAGAGAAACCCCTTCACAAATTGCTTGCTTCCTTCTTCAAAAGAAAAGCTAAAAGCTGTGTGGATCCAGCTCTTCTCCAACTAATGAAGCAAGTTAATCTAAAGGTAAAGTTTTCATCTCCATCTCTCTTTCTTTTATCCATTAATTAATTATTTTTAAGATTCTGTAATTTTCTGTGGAATTTTGTTTCTGTCTACAAGATATCATCTGTTTTGGTCTAAAGTTTGCATAGATTTATTCTTGATTCTTATGTTAAAGCTCGTTTTGTTAGTCTAACTGTATAATAATATAAATCTTCGTATGTATTGATGTAAAATATTTGTTTTGGCCTTGTATAGTTGACCAAAAATACTTAGCAGTAGTCAAACAGTTGCAAAGATTTAACTAATTTTTAACTCCTGGCTTTGAATAAACAATATTTCGTACTTTCGAGTTTGATGCTACACCTGCACTGACACATTGAAGTGTGAATATTGCAGAAGAAAATGAAGCTGAGTGACCTTCGACGAAGTCGGAAATGTATGAGAAGAAGGAGGAGGTTGAAGGTGGAGGAAGAGACGGAGATCTTGATGGGTTTGATAGACTTGAAGGTGGTTTCTAGGGTTTTGAGAATGGCAGATCTGAGTGAACAGCAGCTGCACTGGTGTGAAGAGAAGATGAGCAAAATTAGGGTTTCAGAAGGAAAGCTTCATAGAGATTCCTCTCCCCTTTTCTTCCCACCACATTAACAGAACAAAAAGAAGAGAAAGGAATGACCCACCATTGTTAATGCTTCATGACTAGGCCATGAATATGCTTCACGGCAACCACATGAATATCCAACACAACCCTTTTTGTAGATACTTGAAAATAATTTATTATAAAGTCAAAAAAAAATATTATTTTTGTTCACCTGTCATCTAAGTTGTGCATATCTTGATTTAAGTAAAATTTAATTTAAATGATAAGTAATTTGTTAATTAATACAACAATTATAATAAATTACTTGCGAATGTATGGATGACAAGTTAGAACGTGGGATTAAAATGTAATATCTAATATCACTTGAGATTTCTAAATCTACTCTTAAGATTTATTAAAACATGACATAATTTATTAAACTCAAACATTTATATTTAAAATTAATGAAATTTTCTTTAGGGAAATACAAGGGTGAAAACGAAAGAGATAACCATTATCTTCTCCTTTCAGCTTTATTAAATTAAAAATCCATGATAGATGTATAAAACAAAGTGGGATGGAAAGAGACAAAGCAAGGAACATGAAGCGAGAGGCAAGGATGGCTTTAATTTTTACTTTATTTTTATTATTTTTAACTATTATTTTAATTTAGATTTTCTCTTTATAGAATGGATTATTCAAAAGATGGCACGAAGGAAAGGCTGCTACACATGCATGCAGTGGAATAAAAAGCCACACGCAAAGGATATGCATAGATGTTACTTTTAGTCCCCGTATGAACTCCACTTTTGTATTCCCAAAGAAAATACTTAATTAATTCTATAAATAATGATACCTTTGCTCCATGATTTTGTACTTAAATTATTTTATTTTATTTGAGTTAATTGGGGTAGTCCTACGATGTTTTGATGTTCGTGTTGTTTATTTAATTTTTATGTTATGTTCTTGGAATATCAATATTTATCTCATGAAATATTGTACCCAACATTTCTACATGTTTTGGCGTTCACCAGAGTTGAACTCATGAAATATCTACCCAATATAAAATTACTAAAAAGAGAACTATTATGTTTATACTCGTGATATTGACTTGACATATATTCTTTAATGAATTAGAGTGACACACGTGCATGCCAAATTAATATAAGAAATAATAACATATCATTTTTCAACTATCTTAAAAATATATTTTAAGGCAAATATTAAATTCCATAAATTAGAAAGTGCAATTTAGTCGTGTTTTTTTTTTTTTACAAGAGTTTAATTAATTTTTTCAAAAATTAATAAGTATAAAAGGCATGGTATTAAAAAGACGGATGACCCTTTTCTTTCTTCTTTTTCAACCAACCCAAACCCACTAAACTAACATGAATGAATGAAGAAGATAAGTCCAAATTGATTTTGAATATTTTAAAGAATAGGTATTTGTTACATTTATGAAGAACTACATTTCTGGGTTCAATTAAGATATAATTTCTTATCATTTTGGAATGGTCCATCCTAATTCTGTAATATGATTATTTTTATATTTTAGAACTTTGAAATTTGGACTCGACAGATTATTTAATATTTTTTATTTGGATTGAGCCTTGATTATTGGTAGGCCACTTTGAGGTAGAGTTTTATTTTATGTTCAGCATAACATTGTTTTCAAAAAAATTATTTTACGACGTGTTCTCATATAAAATGGATGTTTGTTATGACTATTTGTTTTTATAGTATGATATATATGATTTTCGCTGAACATGTGTTTATTTCGAGTATGAACATCATTAGTTAATCATATTGGTTGAGTGAACTAAGTTTGATCGACCCGTGAAGTTATGTTTTCTATACGCACATTCGATTGTTGGAGGATATGTTTGTTGTGTTAACTAGACTAATAAGGCAGTTGACTGTGTTGTGTCCCTGGGTATAAAACCTTAAACCTGATCATGATATTATTTTGTGTTTTTATCGATCACCTAGTATCATCTTGTTTTATAGGCCTATGACATCTGTGTGCTCAAAGCCCGTGAGTAACTCTATTTTCACTGAGATTTTGTAAGACTTATTTTATGTATATACCACACTATGGTGGACGTTTGCCACATTTACTCCACTAGTCAATTTCTACTTAGTTTTAAACACATATTTTATTCATGACATGCTTCCCTATTTATTTTAATAAAATTCTAATTGTTGAATCTGAAATCCTACCCCTATTGAGTTTAGTCGATTCACCCCAACAACATTCCTTCATGTATTAATTTGGATGATCACGGGTTCCATTGCAGGATTGAGTCAACATTTCCTTTATTACTTCAGTTTATTTTTATTTAGAATGTTTGGTGAGATTGGAATAAATTGTTAAGTTTTTTCAACAATATTTGTATTAATTTCCTGTAACTATTGATACTTTTATTTCAAACATATATTTTCACTTTATTTCGATGTTACTTTTGGACCTTCGGTATAACCCACTTGGTTAGACCCTAATATATTGTATTTTGTTCAAAACTTCTACTACCTAAACAAGTACTTTAAAAGTCAAAGAGTCAGGCCATACGGTTCGGTTTTAGGCCGGATTGTCTCTAGTGTTTGGTTTGAAAGAAAAAAAAAACTGGAGAAAATTACAGATCCCAAAAAATAAAAATGCATCAGAACTCACATTTTTTTTGGTTCAAAAGCATTAGAAGGAAAGGAACAACTCTTTAGCTTGCATTTTTCATTCTGATGATGAGGGCATCCGTTGGTAAGAAGGTTTTGTTTGCTAAAATTTTAATTATAAGATGTGAATTGCATGATCTTTTAATTTTAGAATTTGAAATAATTACAAGCTTATAGGAAAACTTGATCTTAATAATTTTTTGCATAATAGTGAAATTTGTAGCAATAATGATGTCGTGACTTATTAGATAATGCTCATTCTTCTTGCTTTTTTTGTTCGGCACAAAAGTTAAGAATATGCATTAGTATTGAACGAGAGAAAATAGTTAAGAATATGCATCAGTATTGAACAAGTTTTTTCTCTTTCCATGACCATGTCTCGTTGATTTAATAGTTTATACTTGTTTTTGTTGGGCTCGGCCCATATTTTGTGAGCTGAGTATAAAAGAGAGTTTTTGTGATTAATGAAACCCTAGAGAGAGAAAGAGTGAACAAAACATAGAGTGCGAGAGAAGAAAGAAGAAAAGAGATTCTGGTGAAGATCGTCATTTGACCTCACATGTCAGGATCCTCGTTGGGTAGTAGATTCTGGTGCTTCATACCATGTTACTTCTCAACGTGATTATTTTCTACCTACAGTGTTGGTGAGTTTGGTCATATGAAGATGTGGAACAATGCAGAGTGCAGGATAGTAGGCATAGGTGATGTCTACATGAATACTGATGCCAGATGTCGATTGCGTCTAAAGAATGTGAAGCATGTTCCTGATATTCGTATAAATTTGATCTCCACTGGTATACTTGATGATGAGGGATACCATGGCCACTTTGGTGAAAGTAAGTGGAAGCTCCCTAAGGAGTCATTGGTGGTTGCCAGAGGAAAGAAACACAATTCTCTTTATTTGGTGCAGGCTACCTCTTACGGGGGAGAAGTGAATACAGTTGATAACTCGTCTACTCAACTATGGCATATGAAGGTTGGACACATGAGTAAGAATGGTATGCAGAAGCTTTCTCAGAAGCAGATAATTCATCTACAAAGCTAGAAGTATGCACTTATGTTTAGTTGGTAAACATCACAGGGTATCTTTTAAAAGCTTGCCTCCGTCGAGAAGACCAAATATGTTAGATTTGATGCACACTGATATTTGCTCTATGGAAACTATGAGTCTTGGTGGTGCTCATTATTATATTACCTTTATTGATGATCATTCCAAAAAGGTTTGAGCTTATGCTTTGAAGACTAAAGATCAAGCTTTAGATTTCTTCAAACTTTTCCAGGTGTCAGTTGAGAGAGAAACTGACAAGAAATTGAAATATGTTCACTCAGATGATGGTGGTGAATACAGAGGGCCATTCGAGGAGTACTGCAGAACTCATGGGATCAAGCATAGAAAAATAAAGCCAAAAACACCCCAGCATAATAGAGTTGCAGAGAGGATGAACAACACGATTAATGACAGGATTCATTGTATGCTCTCTCATGCAAAGCTGCCGAAATCCTATTGGGGGGAAGCAATGAGATTAGCGGTTGACTTGATAAATCTTTGGCCTTCAGCTCATTTGAATCATGATATACCTCAGAGGGTGTGATCAGGGAAAGGTATTTCATATGGGCACTTGAGAGTTTTTGGCTGCAGGGCATATTCTTAGAGATGAGAGATCTAAACTTGACTGTAAAATGAGGCAATGCATTTTCATTGGGTACAGTCATGAGGAGTCTGGGTACTGATTTTGGGATCCGGTCAATAAGAAAGTTATCAGAAGTAGAGATGCAGTCTTTTGGAAGGTCAAACCATTACAGACTTTGATAAAACAGAAAAGCCAGAGTCTAGCAGTGAAGAGCAAGTTGATTCAGGTATGGTTCGTCCACCTACAGTGTCTATGAATGATAACAGAGATACACAAAGAGATGATCCTCTTCCAATTGATAATGAATCAGTTGAAGAAAACCCAGTAGAGCCACCGGTTGAGCCTCAATTGAGAAGATCCACCAGAGACAGAGAACCTTCTAGACGATATTCTACCAGTGATTATATGTTGCTCACTGAAGGGGGAGAATCAGAGACTTATGAGGAGGTTCTTTCGCATGAGAAGAAAAATGAGTGGTTGTATGCAATGCAAGATGAGACGAATTCCTTGCATGAGAACAACACTTATGACTTGGTGAAACTACCAAAGGGAAAAAGAGCTTTGAAAAACAAGTGGGTGTTCAGATTGAAGTCAGACGGAAATAGCTTACAGCCAAGGTATAAGGCAAGAATAGTTGTGAAAGGATTCAGTCAGACAACGGGTGTTGACTTTGATGTGATTTTCTCGCCTGTCATGAAGATGAGTTCAATCCGAGTTCTTTTTTGGTCTTGCCGCTAGTTTTGACTTAGAGGTGGAAAAACTTGATGTGAAGACAGCTTTTCTCTATGGAGATTTCGAGAAAGAAATCTATATTGAGCAGCCAGAAGGCTTTAGAGCATAAGGGGAAGAAGATCTTGTTTGCAAATTGAGAAAGAGTTTATACAGCCTTAAGCAAGTGCCAACACAGTGGTACAAAAAATTCAATGCTTTTATGGAAGAGAATGGATCTGACATGATGACGAAAACTTTGTCTATAGAGAAGCTTAAAACTTGCAGATAGAAAGCGAGCGTGCTAGAGCCCGATATATGAGCCGAGGGGGAGATTTGTTGGGCTCGGCCCATATTTTGTGGGCTGAGTATAAAAGAGGATTTTGTGATTAATAAAACCCTAGAAAGAGAAAGAGTGAAAAAAACATAGAGTGAGAGAGAAGAAAGAAGAAAAGAGATTTTCAGATTTTCAAAGGCAGTTATACGATAATTGTGTTTTCTCAAGAATCAACCGTTGGATCACCTTGAAATTTGAACTGTATGTTCATGACATCAAGGAGTATATTCGGAATAGTGAAGATCATCGTTTCAACTCTCTAAGGTGGTCTGTTGGTGTAAAAATGGGATTGTAGTTCGGTAACCCTAGATTTATTTTCTCTTACGTTTTGTTATCTTCCAAGATTAGTCTATTCAATCTTGATGAATATTGTATGCCTCTAGTTTGTTATAGCTAGAGAGAACTTTGGTGTACCCATTATTTCTGTTATAGTGAAAGTTTAATTAAGTGGCCTACGGGTCCCGTGATTTTTTACTCTCACACTTTTTGAGGGTTTTCCACACTAAAAATTGGTGTTATTGATCTCGTTATTTTTTGTTGGTTTACTTTGCCTATTGGATTGCACAAAGAGAGAAAAAATGTTCTGCTATGTATTTGGGTTCTTTTTCTCAACAGTTTTATTTGCTTGTTTCAAATGTATGACTACCCTTCATAAAAATTTGAAATCTCTTAATGATGTTGCTAGAAATCGAACACGAATGTGAAGAAGAAAATATGAAATTAAAAAACAAAATTTAATATAGAAAATTTCTTTTGGAAAAAACAAACATAGACATAGGCAAATTTCATTGTAAAAACTAAATTACAACTGTGAAATTTTCTAACTCAAACTTACATGTATTTACAGAGCAAAACAAAATTCTAGAGAAGATCATAATATAGATCCATTGGCCCGACTTAAAAAAATTATTTCTAAGTGGTGATATTTGAAACTTCTTTAGTATAAGTTCATTTGAAAAACTTACCATTTGTCTAAGAAATATCATTATTCTCAATTAGAGATTTTTGTTCCATTAACAGAGCAAAACCATGTTGAAGAAGTAACTTAGAAATATATTACTATAAATTTCATCATCTTTAACTAATTTAGAGAAGGATCAATCTTTTCTTTACCCTTTATAAGGGATACTTGTAAGGATGTTATTCATATTCATATTGTATTCTTCCATTTTCCTTTCATTCATTGAATAGTGCTTTTGTTGCCTCTGATTCTATGGGTAGGACTAACTCTTTCGCAGATTCTGATTCTTGTGCAAATGCTTTTATTTCACTCTTGAAAGGGATAATCAAATTCTTGTAGTTGAGGATAGTAAATTTGAACATCCTCTCCCATATTTGCCTACATAGCTACCTTAATATTAGCAACCTTTGACATTGAATCAACACGAATGTGTGCACTATAGATAACATTGCCTATCGCAACCAAAATTTTTGCATTCTCTATGTGCTTTGGTGGTCCAACACGAATTTTCTTATCCAGACTAAATCCTTCATCAGGAAGGAATCTTTTAGTAATCCTCTAGGTTTCTTAATAACTTAAATTGACTCTAAGTTTGTGTTTCCCTTCATCCTCATTACTGCATCAAGAAGCTCCATGCGTTTGAAATCTACTACTCCTCCCACTCTGACTATAAGAATAGACAAAGGCATATCAGATATCCTCATTATATTATCTTTGGTTTCTTGAAAATCAATAAGGACACCATCCGTTATAATTAGCAAGGTAAAGTATTTAGTCCAGTTATAAGAGAGAGATTATCCAGGAATTTGTGCAGTTTTATTGATGAATTGACCAAATAATGTGTAACGACCCGATTTTTTCTTACTTTTAAAAACGTGTAAAATTTAAAAATTTTCTTTTATAAAATCAACGAAAGACTTTTCTTTCATAAAACCCTTTTGAAAACCATAGTGGAAAGCTTTTATAAATAAAACCAATCACTTGAAGAATAAAATAAATAAATATTTTACATTATCTTTGCAAAACCTTTTACAACTATTTTCCTTTTAATCCCTTTAGTTTAGTCAGTCACAAGATCCGCATATACAAATCCTTCATCAACTGCTCCTAAACATGTTTTCTTGATCTCGTATGTACCTACATCACAAGACTTAACTAATGAGCCTAAGGCTCGGTAAGTCATATAAAATGAATATCTGAATGCACTTGCTATGCCACTTTAAAATCCGCATACAGTTTTTCATTTTCGTTTTCTTCTGTCTTTTACATTTTAGTCTCTTTTTTGTGTTCGTTTCTGTTTTCTTTTCTGTTTATATACATTCCCAGACCTTTTGACACATAGTCTTTGTAATGTCCCGAAAAAAGAAAAAGCCGTATAATCCATGCATGACGTTGTGCTAAGATCATAGTAGGTATTAATATGGTTTAATATATGTGGCCAATGAAATTTAAGATAAAAAGTTAAAGAAAAACACTTAAAATGGACTTTGGGACGAGTTAGGATGGTATTTGGCATCCTCAACTCTAAACTGTCATAGTGCGGACGCTGAAGGACGCTGCGGATGGTAGCAGGGTCGTCCGTTTTGAATCTGTCCAATTTTGGGACAATTCAGACTTGTGCGGACGACTGCGGACGAGAGAAAATGGCGTCCGAATGAATTTGTAATAATTTATGGACAATTCGGACGCATCACGCGAATGCCTCATGACGTCCGAAGGTACATTGCAGACGGTACGGACGAAAGAGTAGGGACACATTTTCTTGTCCCAAAGTGCATTTAGACGACTGCGGACGATACTGAGACGACGTACCGTGTCTGAAAGGTCAAAATTGTCCGAAAAATCCAATTAAATCTGATGCTTCTCTCTTCCGTATTTTACTTTGTCTTTGATTCCTTCAGCTGGCGACACGTTCAGATGGTGAGGAAGTGTCTTCAGGTTAGTGGACCTCCATCGTATGCTTGTCCATCGGTGTACGTCTCTCGGCTGTTAAGTCATGTAACAGAGACATATTTTGGGTATTCTATTTCTCTCGAGTGTTTTGGTGTTGACAGCTCGGGTGTGTTCTGGTGAAGCTGGAACCTCAGATATTGGCAGAAGTGAATTGCAATGAACAAAAGTTGGAGATGGAGGGAAGGCTTTGAACTCTGCCTTCTTGTAATCAACAGAGAATTCTCCTTTGTGTTTGAGGTTGGAATGATGCTTCTGGAATTGTGAGTCGAGTAAGGACTTGTGAGGAGAAAAGAAAGCTTCTGTCTTCAGGTATTACTTGGATCTATGGATGTATTGGATATATTCTATGTGATTGAATTCTGTTATTTTCTGTTAATGGTCAATTGAATATTGTGTTCTGCCGATTGGATTGGAGATTGGATGAATATTTGTTCTGTCACTAGTGGGTTCAGCCTTTGGTTATGAGATATGCTTTCTGTGACTTATGCTTTAATTGGTTATTGTTAAGTTAGTTGAAGTAAGATTCTATTGTTTAGTTTCCGCCACTGAAATATAAGTCTATCGTTGAAATATAAATTAAGATGTGGAATTTGGACTCTAGTTGAGGTTTCAATTGTAAGATTGTTCATTGTTGTTATTGGGTAAACTGCCTCTTGGTTTGAAAGGGATATATTGTGCATATTGACTTAAATTCCTATATGCTATTGTGAAGGGGATTCAGTGTTCTTTGGATGTGTTTTTACCTCTGTTGCATATTGGTTGTTCAAATGTTCATAGGTTAACATTATGGTTTCTGCCACTTGCAATATTGGTTAAATTGAGAAAAATGAATAATGTCTGGTACGTCATTAATAGGCTATAAGTTTTGAATGATTAAGGACATATGAAGATGACTGATATTCACTTAATATTGTTATGTTAAAATAGACATTAAATGGTTCTCTACTCTGCTATGGGAAATATGGATTTATGATAAAATATTCTTCGTCGGTTTTGTAAAGTTAATTTATCCTGACAGATTGATGGAATGAGCAACATTGTGGGTTATTGCTATTCCATTCTATATGTTAAGATCTTGGAATTAGTATTGTGTTACTAGGAAATGAGAGTAGGATTAATTAAGTGTTAAGGTTTAAGGGATTGTTATTAATGCATAGTTGTTATGGTTTTAAAGGTACAAAGAAGAGAAAGGAAACAAGTAAGTTGATACTTTCTCTGTTTTGGTCTTCCGACCCTACATCGCAAGAATTAGGATTGTATGTTGTGTGTTTACTAGATATAGGTTCTTTTAATGATGTGTTTATTAGATATTTATTGCATATAGGATTGTATGAATTCACGTGCATATTGTATGACATAATAATCTATGTAAATAAGCATGTGGGGGTTCAAAAAATCAATGATGATCCATTAGGTCCATGTTGGATGGATTAGAAAGCCTTAGATCCATGTTGGATGGATTAGAAAACATTATATCCATGTTGGACGGATTAGACGAGGGCTCATTATTTCCTGTTCTGAAATCCCAATGTTCTCGTAACAAAAGGGTGTATACGGCCTGAGAAAACCCCTTGATATATATAGTGCTCCTTTGTGGACTGACCGGGTTTTCTCATGGTCCCATGGTGTTTGTCATGTATGCACTCTTGGCTTAAATTGCATTGTATGGTCATGTATTGCATCTCATTTTATCACTTACTGAGCGTTAGGTTCATTAGTTTAGGTTTTGTGATGTAGGTATGAACGAGCAACAGATGAACAAGTTAAAGACAGTTGATGAAGGATTTGCACGGGTGGATTTTGTGGCTGGCTAGGCTAAAGAGTTAAAGAAAAAGTATTTGAAAAAGAGATTTGTAAATTATTTATTGTTCTTTAATGTTTTGTTTTTATTCCGCTGCATTCTATTCTAAGAATGTTATGACTTTTGAAAGTAAACAGATAAAGTGATAAAGATGAAAGGAAACTGAAAAAAGTGAAAGTAAAGGGTTTTAAAGATCAGGTTTGATAAAGGAAAAGACTCTGATGTTTTTATGAAAAGAAAGTTTTAAATTTTACGTATTTTAATGAAATAGAAAAATACTGGATGTTATAGTCTCATCCTATAATGCCTACATTCTTAGGTCTTTTAGCACACTGTCTCATCCTGTAACGCCTACGTTCTCAGACCTTTTGAGTTCCAGCCCTCATCCTGTAACGCCCACGTTCCCAGACCTTTTGACACCAGCCTCATCTTGTAACGCATTCGTTCAAAAGCCTTTTGACACATAGTCTCATCTTGTAACTTATTCGTTTACATTCATTTCCATTTAGTATATGTTTTCATTTCATTTTCAAAACCATGCATGAAAACCGTTTCGTAACCTTTTGAAAACTATGATGCATGTCATGCTCGTGAATGCATAGAGTATCTAGCATATTATTATTCTAACCTCTAAACATGCTCAATATCATAACATTAAGTCTATTAAACATATCATTAAAAGAACCTAATTCTAATAAACACTCAACAAGCAACATTACAATTCTCAAAACATACTCAATGTTATCATACTATTCAAATAAAGTAGTAAATAACCTTAATATTCTACTAAAGCAATAAATAGTCAACATACAATTCCTAACTCTTGTGATGTAGGTCCCTAAAGACCAAAACACGTGAGTATCACTAACCTCGTTGTCGTCACCGCAATAATGCGCTTAGTGTTATTCTTCTTCCCTTTCACTTTCACAGCTAATAACATTTATTCATCAATAATTCCATACTTATAATTTGATACCATACACACCCATTATAACTTTATTCCATATTTCCTCCAACTCCACATTTCCATTAAGTAGTAATGACATCACCTTATTTTCATCATTTTCTATACCATTAAATCACAGGTTATTATCTTCAGTATCAACCCAATATAAATAACCATTCAATTCCAAAAGCATAAGCCAATTAACAAATTAAACCCAACATTCAGTAATGACCAACACACACATAACCCAACTCTACCATAAACCAACATACTCATAACTCTCAGCGGTTACCACAGCAGTATACTTCACTTGATTATATCCAATAGAGTCAAACTTATCAACAGATTATCACTTACAACAAAACCATTCAATAGATAACAAAAAGAGAAATACATAACTATATCACAGATTGCCCACCATCATGCATTCCCATGGTATTTCACGATAAAACCCATCAGTGAAGGGTCACACAACGGAGATAAATAGAGCATTATTAATATTCATGAAAATCCACACATAAGGGAAGGGATTTCTTACCTGAAGGACACCCGTGAAGAAATCTAGAAGAGCTTCACTTTCCAATTCCTTCTTTCTTTGTCACAGAACACCCACGGCCTCCATCATTCTCCAGAAGGCATTGCATCCTTTCTTCCTCCCTTTCACTTTCTCTCACAGCTCAGCTCACTCAAGAGCTTTCTTCCCTCTGCCTTTCTCTTCCTCTGCATTTCTAATTCACCAGAGGCGTCCCAAATACTCTTCACACAATCCCCATAAATATCACCCACCACTTCCCATATATTGACATTTGTAAAGAAGACACACGTGGAGGGAATCACATAAACTCAATTCTTGGGATCCAAGTTTCTCTTCTTAGCCAGCATTTCTAGTGGACCTGGTTGACATCGTTTCGACCCCAAATGCAGAACAACCCAAACCACAGGGTATAATCCATGGCAACACAAACCCAGTGAAAACAGACAGAGAAGGAATACTCAGAATCAATCGGTTCACAATACTCGGCATTGGAGGCCGAGAATCAAAACATGGGAACCTTACCTCACACTAGCACCAGAGAAGACATCACCCCTGCCATCTGTTTCACAATCCCCGCCAGCTCTGCCAAGCATTCGCCTTGGTTTGGAGTTCGGAAACTCCAGCCCACGGCATGCGTTTCGTTCATCTCGCGAGTTCAGTTGCTTCGAGCCCTAGCCCTGTGACTCACCGCTCTTTCTCCTCGCGTCGTCACCTACTGCTCCATCACGAAGGGGACTTCTCCTTGTGGAAGATTGCTCTCCCCTGTCTCCCCTGTCTCTTCTCTAAATTTTTGGCCACGTTCTTCTTTAATCTTCCCCCCTTTTTCTCCTCAAACCGAACCGGTGATGAAGATCAGTTTAATCCTCCTTCTTCTTTCTCAAAACTGGACCAATTCAAGGAGAAAACCGATTCAACCTCCTCCTTCTCTTTATTTCAGTCGATTCAACCTCTTCCTTCCTTCTATTTCAATTCTTCTTTTTATTTTAATTCCATTTCTTTCCTCTTATTTAATTAATTCCCTTAACATATACTTTATTCATTTTGATTTACCCACTTAATCATTTAAATTTCTATTTAATCTTATGTACCACATATCATTTAACTTATTCTCAAGTTCCGACTCATTCCAATAATTGGTACAAATTGTACCAAAACTTATTATGATTACTAAACATATTTACAGGGTATTATATTCCATAGCAAAATCATCCCCAAAATCTCCAAAATTCACAATTATGATTCTCTTTAGTTTAGTTTAATTCTGGGGATTACATAATGTGGGTCTTTCCAAAACAACCATATGAAGAGCACTTGCATAAGCAACCATGATGCCTTCAACACCTTCAACCTTGGAGTCACCAGCACTTCTATTCAAGAAAAAACAATGAGATATGCTTTCATCCCATGTTCTACCTCCAAAGCCCCATGAAGGAAAAACATTGTTAGAGTTTTAAAATTGAATGACCTCCGCTACTTCCATTATCGCTTGTTGGTAACTGTTTAGCTTTCGAGAAGGATCGATGGAGTGCAAAGAACCTAAATATTGAGGGTTTCTATTTGAAGTTGTAAAATTTATGGCAACCATAAAGTTAAGCTCAAAGCCATTTGAAATATAATCAAGAAAGCTAAACTATTTTTTCTCATAAAATTGATCCACAAAGAGCTGATTCTTTAGAATCTTTTCATTGCAAAGGTCAAAAGATGGTAGAATAGGTTTCACACTACCTCTCTCTCTCTCTATGAAGCTTTTCAAAGTGTGTCACTGACTTTTGGATTTTTTTATTAAGAGCATGATCGCCACTACCATTGAAATCAAAACACTCAATGACCAATGGGTTATCCTTGCTCCCATAATGTTTCATGGTCATGCATATGAGTTTCCAAGTAGGATTAAGATGCTCGCAATTTTAGTTTTGCAAATTGGAACAAAATCTTCACTTTCAACAATGCTACAAATTTTTAAGAAATGATCATTGTATGAAAAAAAAAACTTTGTTTTGCAAGTTGCAACACCTGAATATTATTTCATTGGCACTCTTTGAAGCAACTTTTTCCTCTGCATGAACAATAAGTTTTTCATGCTATCACACCCATTTATCATATAGAGTCAGAGTTAATGTTTGATTATTTCTAGACACTATCTCTGACAGCACACAACTAGCCTCCCCAAGAAAATCTTAGTTGTTCAATTTCAAATTCTACACTGCCACATTGTAATATACTGTATCAACATCATATACATGGAATAATAAGGGCTGCAAGATCTCAAAGTGGAATAGAATGGTAACTTTTTCAAACCACTGTGGATTTAGGTCATACATTATAACTTCACCCTCCCCTCACCGAATTCAACTTGAAGCGCATAATATAATTTTTTTTTTGTAGATCTGTAATTCAAAACCTTACGAATTAAAACTTCAGCTTCAACAATAGTAATATCAGCAGAAACACAACTCCAATTAGTCTCTAAGAAGTTGTTCTTGACTGCATGATAACTAGAAATCAAGTCAATAGAACTAACAAAATCAATCCCCAAGAACTTAAGATCTTCCTTGAGCTCTATATCCCATTGCGTGTTGATATTAAGTATATGCGCACTAAAATCTACAACAATAGGAGATTTGTAGCCATTCAAAATAGGAACATAAGGATTTTCAATCTAACCTAAGTGGTTGAGAATAATAACATAGTTGGTGAAGTTGGTAGCCTCCCATAAAAGTCAAGGAATCAAAAATTGGAACCACATTTGAGACTGATCGAGAAATTGGGTGACCAACCATGTAGGGGTTCATTTTTAGATCAATGTTGACCTGATGTACATTTCTGATCGTTGAGTCATCCTTGGCTCCTACATCGGTTCTTGGGTCTTCAAGTTTTGCATCCCCATTTCCTTTCATAATGGTAGCTTTATTTTTTTATTCCTTTTCGTTGACAATACTGTTGAGCTTCTAGCAATGAGGTAGAAGTTGCTTCAGTTTGTTCATCAAGATTTCATGCCTTGAATTTGAGTTCTACAAGAAAAGGTGCCAAGTTTCTTCCAAACGCTGTTTTTGCAAGTTAATATGTTGGAGTAGTTTATACCTCAAATCCATGCTAGTGGACAGACCCACAACCTTTGATCGGAATGCATTAAGCTTGCTGGTAAGTTGCTGCACATTGTCATCTACGCAATTGGAAATCGAAAGCGCAATATTCATGGATCGTTGCTACTTTGATACCATTTGTTGCGGTATTTAGAGTTAAACTGGTGGAAAATGATGGAAGATTATATTGTATTAATGGAGTAAAACCATTATAGAGGTAATCTACAAATAGAAAGAAGAAGAAAAAGAGAGAGTTACAGAAAAGGAAAAAATAATAGAAAGGAAAACAAATTGATTGAAACCCTCATGCGGCTTCTCTCGCTCCCTTTTATCCTAAATTTTTTATGCCCCTTTTGTCCCCCAAGCTAGTGGCTTGTAGGCAGTGGGACAAGTTTCTCTTAGGTAATGAGAAGGGTTCTACGTAGGCAATACGAGCGCTCCACCATAATAGAGAACACACAGAGAGAGAGAGAGAGAGATAGAGAGAGAGAGAGAGAGAGAGAGAGAGAGAGAGAAGAGAAACTTAAAAATGTCTCCACGTTATTATGGACCATTCCAAATCCTTCGCAAGATCGGAAAGTTGCATATACACTAAATCTTCCTCACGAATACCAAATCTTTCTAAAATTTCATGTTTCTTACCTCAAGAAACAAATTGGAGATAAAGTGCAACCATTACCATTTTTTCTACAAGTAACCCTTGAAGGATTTGTAATGCCCTATATTGAAAATCATTTTTCTTGCCCTTTTTTTAAATCCATTTAAGTCGTGTCTTTAAAACAATACAGTGGAAATCTTAAAAGAAATCTCATTTAAAATTCAAATGTAGTAAAACCCAACATAAAATAAACATAAATAAATATTTGTAAAATATTTTAACTTAAATCCAAATATTTAAAAGCATAATTAAAAATAAAAAGTCTTTCTTTTTCAACTCGTTTTTCTCAAATCTTCACCCACAGTCAATGTCGCTCCAACAACGCCTTAGCTTTGCCTATAAAAATTCTCCATCAACTGAAACCATCATTCATTCACATCTTCAGGTTCCTCAATAATTTCATCCTCACCTACATCACAAAGTTCACCTATGAGTCTAACGCTCAGTAAAAAATGTGTATATAACATGAATATGAAATTCAACATGAAAAAACAATGTCATTTTCAGTCATCGTTCTTTTCTTTTTCTTCCACTTAACAATCTAGTCGTTGGGGGCAATTTAGTCTTAGAGAGAGAGTGACACCATTAGATCCACCTCATGCGGGACAGTCAACTCGAAGCACACCCACAATGACTATTTACGTTTTTAAGTCAGCCTTTCAATCTTTCTTAATAAAAATATTTTTCATGATTTATGAAACATACATGTGATACATAATAATAGTCTAACATAATAACAATAAACATATCCTTGCAAATATAAACAATCGACAGCAAGCAGTACACATATCCTTGATTCATGTCTCAAACATAAACAGTAAACAATAAGCAATAAACATATCCTTGATCAACAGTTTACGTCTCAAACATAACAATATACAACAAGCAGTAAACATAACATCAATCAACAGCAGACATCACAACAGAATATTATCATAACACTACCTTACCCAAGCACTTTGTGATGCAGGTCGAAGGCCAAACACAAGCAAACATCACTTACCTAAAGTTCTTATTGAAGTCTATTCAATCATAGTACCCAATCCTTTGTTTCAACACATTTTTCCCTTGAAATTGAAAAGAATCAAGTTAACAATAAAAGATAAAACTTTATCAACTACACTCTATTTCAAAGACTTAGAAATAATTCCATGATTCCGTCGTTCATCACCATCATCCATCAACTTTTACAAAATCCTAGCTATAAAAAACATACCTTCAGAGAGCATGAGAGAAATCTACCAAGCTTCCTGGCTTAAGGGTGATTAGGGTATCTCCCTAATCCTTTATATTTGTAGAATGATAATCTATAAATCCCAAGAAAGAAAATGCTATGGATAACTCATCTTGATATTATTGTTTCCTTATCAGTCCGAGAATCAAATTGTAGTTCATGGATTCTATAAACAAACACGTTTTGAATATGTCCGTAATGTTGCAGTGAACATGCAGGCTTCAACAATGGACATCCGCCCTCCTATCTCGCCCAATGACAATCTGTCATGTTCACATTTTATGCTTACTTTCGTGTTCCACAACGCTTTTGCAGACACCAACACTTCTGCGGACACCATCGTTAGTATATTTATGTCAAATCCAAGCAAAGCATAGTGAAATGCTGTTAAGTGAATTTTTTGATATTTTAAAGGTACTTAATGTTGGACTAATGTCAGCCTAATGGGGGGGGGGGGGTGTGAATTAGGCTAGTTAACTTTTTGTGCATTATTATGATTCTATTCCCTAAGTGATTTAGCACTAATATGTAATCAATACATACATAAAAATAAAGAGATAAGGGAAGAGAAATGCAAACAATTTGTTCATGCGATTTGACAAACTTACCTACGTTCGCACTCCAAGTTTTCTACTTGGAGATTCTTAATCACCTAATCTTCTCGGTTAGTGTGATTGAGTTTCACGGGTGGCAATCAAACCTTACACTTGACTATTTGAAGGGTGTCACCATTTCCTTGACTATTCAAGGGGCGTCACCCTTTTCTCTTGACTGTTATGGGGTGTCACCTTAGATGCAATGGATTGCATACAATAAGTGGAAATGTAAAAATCCAAGTTTGGGACCTAACTCTCTCAAATGAAAACTCTCAAGTTTAGGAGTAGAACAGTTAGGCCAGACACTCAATTGTTGATGAGAATTAGTGTAGAAAAATCGTCAGCGTTTCGGTTGATTCTCTCTTTGTTTGGCTTCAATTCGGAGTGCTTCAATTTATAGAAGCTGTCCAACCATTCAACCACTCTCTTATCTGATAGATTGTTGGAATGTTATCATTGCATTCTTTGTTGGTTTCGTCACCCACCTATTTGTCACTGGTTGACCGCTCTTGTTTACGAAGCTGCATGGAAAATGGATAGGAAGGTGATGACGCTTCCTTGGGTTTCGAGTCCCTAAACCTTACCAAGGTGATTGTATTGGGTTGTATCGTCGCTGGCTGGTTTGTCGGCAACCGCTATGAGAGGCTAGATCTTCATATCGCACTCACAGTATCTTCCTCCGGGCTCATGAGGCGTTGCCATTCTAGGCCGCCTTTCTGTGGTTTGTTTAGGAAGGGTCCTTGAGTGACCATTTTTTTTTCACGGATCCTTGTTTTGCTTATTGAAAAATGATGGAGGCTTATTTTATTATATTTGGTTATGTATCCAACTGGATTTCAATAAATTGCCTCATTAGTGGCTTGTGAAGCCACTTTTGATGAAAAAGCATGTTTTGAGAAATGATTTTATAAATTCATGCATGGTTTTGAAAATGAGTACAGGTATGAGTACATGTACAGGTACTGGTATAAGTAAGAGTATAGGTACAATTATTGTATTGTTTTTGTGGCAGTCCGCCTTATGAAGACCAGGAAAGGCCTAGGTGTGGGTCATGTCCATATCAGTGGAGGTACACAATCTCACATCGCTTGGGAGAGTAGAAATTGCATGGTTTCTAAGTAGGGTTCCTCTCTCTACCTAATACAATGCGTTTTGGGCTAACCACAAGAACAAAATCGTGCAGGCTTCGACCCAAAGCAAAAAATATTGTATTGGGAGTATCGAGGGACGTGGGCTAACCCCAAGAAAAAAACATGCAAGCTTCAGCTCAAAGGAGACAATATTGTACTGAGAGTATCAGGGGACGTTACAAATGGTAGCAGAGCGAAATCCCAACCAGAAGTGTGCACGACGAGGACGTCGGGTCCCCAAGGGGGGAAGATTGTGACAACCCGCCCTTTAAAGGGCAAGAAAAACCCAGGTGTAGGTCTGACCCATATCAATGAAGGTACACAATCTCACTTTGCTTGGGAGAGTAGAAAATGCATGATTTATAAGTAGGGTGATGCACCACGGGGTGCAAGATTTCACAAAAAGGCAAAAGGGTAATTGGCTATTCCAAAAACAAAACACTTAATTTCAAACAATAATATCTTCCAATGCAGGAAGTCAATCAAGCCCAAATTTGCAAGAGGTTTAGAAACCACAAGTGCAAATATCACCACCAAAAATCTTGGACTAAATCGCAAAGAAGATGGAGTTATACCATTTACAAGAAGATGCCCTGAAATTGTCCCAATAGAAACAGTTTCGGCCAATCAGAATAAAGAGTCAATAACTTTTTATTCTGAAGGCTAATTGATGTCAAATTTTGAGGGAACGTCAAAGACACAGAGGCAAAGCTTCACACCAAAAATCAGGGCTAAAATTGCAAGGGAACAAAAGTTACAACAACATCAACACGTTGTCCAGAAACAGAACCACCAAAGACAGATTCGACTACCTCCAAAGAATGTTGTACAAAATCATGAGTTTAATCCAAAATGACACCAAATTTTGTCTAGTTCAAAATATTCCAAGAAGAGTATTGATCCCAAAATTACAAAACCAAACTTTAAGTTAAATAGCAAGAACAATCACGAACTTACAGGCTGGTCCGCAAATTTCATAAATTCGGAAACCGCAACTTATATGTACCTCAATGCTGAGACCACTCCACCCTATTTTCTGTCAATCTTTTAACCCTCCTCTCTTGAATAACACCTCTAGGGAAAGTATCGGGAGAACTCAGCATAAGATCCTACCTCCAAGATTGATAGAACGTGAAGAAGGAAATGCTTTGATTTCTAGTCTTCGGCTAGACGTTGACAAGAGCTCCGGTTGGGGGTTTTGGGAGAGAACTCCAAAAATGAAATTAGCAGCAGCTTAATCTATAACGCCCCGTTAATTCAAAAACATTTTTCTCATTTAAAAATACTTTATAAAATTTTTCGCTTAATTTATTCAACATTCGAAATGCATTTTAGAAAGGAAATCAGAATAAATAGTGTGGAATAATAGTAGGGATTTGTAGTTCAAATGTTCACAATAAAAGTCCCAAAGTCCCTAGCTACAAATATTAGTATTCAAAATACCACTACGTCAATTTACCAAAATACCCTTCTCTCAAAATACTGTCATCTCACATCCCATACCACCCAGCAGGTCAAATCGGTTGATAACACGAGGAGTCATCTTGGAACGTCTCCTCCACAACTAGAACATCGTCATCAAAATAATCACATACATTACGGGGAAAACAATGAGTCTAACGCCCAGCAAAAATCAGAAGTTAAATGCAATGCAAATGATGCGTGACCACACGTAACTCGGCAGGTGCCATTCTGTACGGATTTTTCAAAATTGGTTCAGACCAGAATGCAGGTCGATAACAAATTCAATTTCTCTTGAAGGGGGCAACCTAGGAAGATCATCTAGAAAAACTTCCGGAAAGTCACGAACCACCATTACATCCCCCACATTTGATTTCAGCTTGATCATGGTGTTTATAACATTTACACGAATTCCTTCACATCTGTGCTTCATTAGTTGATCTGCCTTTAGCGTAGAAATAATCGTCAGTTTGCCTTTTTATTGATTCCTCGAAAAATGTGCGGTTCGCCATTGAGAGGATGAAAACGAATCTCTCGCCTTATACAATTTATAATGGCACAGTTTAAAGCCAACCAATCTATGCCAAAAATAATGTCAAACCCTTGAATATCCATAACAATTAGAGTTTCATGAAAATTTCGACCATTGATCTGGACAGCATAATCTTCAAGAATACCCTTAGCAGTCATATATTTATCGGAAGGTGTGAGTACTCGATATCCATTCTTAAGAATACCAGTTGTACAATTCGCTTTTGTGTATAATTGTGTTAAAATAAAAGAGTGAGTGGCACCCGTATCAAATAAAGCATACGCAGCCACATTATTCATATAAATTGTACCTAAGGTGTTCAGAGATATCAATTATTTAAGCACAAAACTTTCTATGACTAGTGGGAGACACATTAGTATAACAAGCATGTGTATAATATCTTAATAGTAATTGTGTACTTGATATGATAGCCGGTAGCTCCTCCTCTTCAACACCCACTTCCTTGCAGTGAAAATACACGCGGAACAATATTGCCTACCTGATTTGAATAGTGTCTTGCTATGTGTCCAGGCTTACCACATTTAAAACATCCATTTGTATTCACTTTGCATTGTCCTAGGTGATTTTTCTGACATATGGGGCACGGTTTAGGTGCCGCAACAATTGCTTCAATCACAGGGCGCTTGTCATGCCCCTGTTGTGTCTCAAGTCTAGGTGGCCTTCTCATGCCATGGTTCATTGATGGAGTCCCACACTGCTGAAAACTCTGATTATTCCTCCTAATCCTCTGAGCAAACTCTCACTGTCGGGTGGCAATTCCTTCCACGTCCTTCGCATCCAAAGCCCTGGCCACAATCTGAGTATAGGGAACACCCCGAATACCGGTCATCCGTACACATCTCAGAATCTCAACCTTCAATCCTTGTATGAAATGCTGCACTTTAGATCCATTATCACTGACCAGGTATGGGCCATACCGGGATAATGCTTCAAACCTTTGAATATTATCGGACACAGTCCTTGTCTGGCGTAGACATATAAATTCTGCAAACTTCTGATTTTGAAAGATAAAGCTAAAATACTTCTCATTGAATAACTCCTTGAAACCCTTCCAGGTGAGAGTCTGCACCTCCAGAGTCGGCTGTATTGCTTCCCACCAATACTATGCGTCATGAGTCAGCAAGTAAACAGCACACTTCACTTTTTCACTTTCTCGAATGTCGACATAGGCAAACATCTTCTCAATTGAACGAATCCATGTCTCAGCTGCCGAAATATCCGAAATATTGCCTTCAAAAGTTGGTGGTTTAAGTCACAGAAATCGCTCCCAATCGGCCTCCGCAGGTACCACAGCAGCACGGTGATTTCCGTTTCCATTGCCATCCCCATTCTCGTTTCCGTTACTGCGTTCTACTAGCCTTTCTATCACTTGGGCCTATTGTGCCATAAACTGAGCCTGACGCTCAACCACTTCTGTTATGTGGTTAAGGGCTTCATCCCACTCATCAAGTACTGGCATGTCATTTCTTGCTCGTTGTGCCATCTTAATATTTTTTCTACATTTAAATTTAAGGACTAATAAGTTCGAGCAAAATTAAAGTTTAAGGTTAAAATTTTACTTACAATAGGAGGAGTGTTTCACGACGATCCTTGTGTTATCAACAGTCTATAGAACCGATTTTGACCTGATTGCGCTCTGATACCAACTGTAACGCCCCGTTAATTCAAAAACATTTTTCTCATTTAAAAATGCGTCATAAAATTTTTCGCTTAATTTATTCAACATTTAAAATGCATTTTAGAAATGAAATCATAATAAATAGTGTGGAATAATAGTAGGGATTTAAAACATAGTTCAAATGTTCACAATAAAAGTCCAAAAGTCCATAGCTACAAATATTAGTATTAAAAATACTACTACGTCAATTTACCAAAATAACATTCTCTCAAAATACTATCATCTCACATCCCATACCACCCAGCAGGTCAAATCGACTGATAACACGAGGGGTCATCCTGGAACGCCTCCTCCACAATTGGAATGTCATCATCAAAATAATCACCAACATTACGGGAAAAACAATGAGTCTAACACCCAGCAAGAATCAGAATTTAAATGCAATGCAAATGATGTGTGACCACACAATGTATTAGAGAAAAGAATCGTATCTCTTCTGGAAGTCAAGGTAGAATACTCCCTAGTACCTTGTGGCCTAACCAGTCACTCTGACGAGAAGATATATCCATTGAGGGTGTATCCACAAGGCAGTATCCTCACTTTTGTTGAAGACATTGGGGGTTTCAGAACGGGGTAATTGTGAACCCTAGAATCCACATAGCTAACTTCTAAACCTACCACTCCCTACGTGGGAGGAATCTACCGTATGGAAAGTCACAATTCACCCGAACCCCCACACGCCTATTTACATATATTAGGATGACACACAACATGTAAACAATTCATAAGTCCTAGGATGATGCATGAATGCCACCAAATAAAACATGGGAACAATACACAAAAAGGAACACAATTATTGCAATTATAATTTTATGAAACTATAAAGTAGCACAACTATTGTCACTTCATCCTAGTAACTAGTTTTAGTGTAGGACAAGACATTCTTTTAACTGTTATAAGCAGGGTAACAGCATATCCAGATTCATTCAAAACAGGGTTCAACTTATCTTTATCCCAACATTTCCATGTGAATTTCTAGATTCAATTTGGCCAAATAATTTGCTAACATACCTATAATGCTATTATACCCAAGAAGAGTAGTTCATATCATCAAGTAACCTATCGTTTAAACAATTAGTCTATCCCTTCCATTTGACAGTAACAACAATGGTAAGTTCAACTGCAAACAGAATTTGATGCCTTTTCACAATTGATGACCACTCTCATGGTATATAGCAACATCACACAACCAAGATTTCAACAATCACTAATTCAGACTTTTACTGCTTCACACTATCGAGTTTAACAGTCCATGATTGTCACTTAAAGGAAATCAAAGCTTGATGATTTAAATAAGAGTATAACAGATCCAGTTTCTAGCAGTAAATTCCACAGAACTTATTCTTTCAAGCAAAACATCTCATATCATATTAAAATCACTCAAAACCCGTAATATAGGGCCTCCTCTGGCCAACTACATATTCGAAATTCTTACCTTAATGTTCACCTCAATATCCAGCAGTAAAAACCAATGGTCAAAACGTGTCCTCAATCTCTAATTCTTCCAACAGTTCCTAAACAAAACAACATCAACATTCCAAACCATTTCAACCCAAATCGGAGTCCATAATCAATGCAATATTTTTCAAAAACAAATCCTTACTTCACTCCAATTCACGGTTGATTCAGCAAGGTTTTCTAACAGAGTAACACCTAACAACATAACACTCTTCCCTTAGCTCTTCATTCTCCTCAACAACTACTTCTCACTCAGAACAATACAACACACACTTATACTTCACAAATGCCAGATCCAAGAGTATCCAGGGGAAGCTTACCTCTTATAGACGGATGGGAGAGGGGAGAGGAATCCAACCTGGACACTGCAGCACTGGACCTAGAAGATAGTCACACCCACCAATGGAGAGTGGTCCATTGAGAGGGAGCCATGAGTAAATGTAATACCTCAAAAATATGTTTTTTCCGTTCATCGATGTATTAAATTTGGATAGTAATATATATGCGTATCATGTTATGTTGGCAGATATTACGCATAAATTATGTTCAAAAAGTATAAGGTTAAATATTGAAAAAGTAATCTAAGTATGGAAATTAAGGAAAGTGTGTATAGCGAGTTTTCAGACGCCTCTGACTCATCCAAAAATGGGCGCGGATGGTGCGGTCGTTGTTGATTTGAATCTGTATAAGTTTTTTGCGATTTTGGACATCTCTATCTCGTCCGAAATCTGGCGCGGACGTTGTTAAAACGAATCTGTATTCAATCTGGAGAGATTCTTTTCTTCATTTGGTGAGTGATATCCAAAGAACCCTTTGGTGAGTTATATCCAAAGTCCCTTTTGTGTGGGTTATATCACGAAAGAAACTTGCAGCCGCGTCCTTATCCAAGGAGGTGAGATTCGTTGCATTCATCCATCACGTGCAGTGCGTTCCGTGCCCGCATCATTTGGTATCAGAGCTAAGGCGTCCTAACCAAAAAAAAATTTTCATCTTTTTACACATGATGACTTGAGGAGCATCCAAACCGGTACAAAATCCACAATGACTGAATCTTCAACATCTCACTCCAATGAAGACTTGTGGGAAATCGTTCTCTCGCTACAACAAGAAGTTGGTCAACTGAAGAGGGACTAAAACCAACAACAAACTCAAGATCTCTACCAACAATTTCAAAATCTAGAGCAAGGTTCCTTTACCATCGAAGAGTATGCTACAAAGTTCAAAACTTTAAAAACAAGATGTGGTTTGAAAGAACGAGAAGGAAAAACAATAGCAAGGTTCATCGACGGACTTCACGGTGACATTCTAGAAAGCATGGCAACAAGTCCTTACGATACACTTGAGGATGTGATCAAAATGGCTCAAAGAATTGAGAGACGAAATCAACAAGTCAAACTTGATAAAATTAGTGTCTCGTTAGAACAAATCAAAGCAAGATTATGGAGCACCCCGATTTTGCAAGAAGAAGATCAAGTTGAGGAATTAGAAGATTCTCTTGAGCAAATAGAAGAAGAATGTCAAAAAGTGCAAGTATCCGAACCTATAGAAAACCAAGATGAGTCATTGACAACAACAGTACAAAAGGAGCAATCTTTTCATGTTCCATGCCCCAAAACGAACGAGGTTTGTTCTTTAAATATTAAGGATGATATTTGTGCTAACAAAGTTCCTTTGATCATATTTAAAGGAAATAGTTTGGAAATACCAATGATTGGCGTCCCGTACAAACATGGTAACACAATACATGATTCGAGGTTGAATCCTTTTCAACCCCGAGAGGATGATGTGAAATGAGATTATTCAATTATTTATCAAAGCTCAAAGAATATTATGAAGATCAAGCATAAGTGGAAGATCAAGAGAATATTTGATGATGCCAATTTGAATCCATCAAAAGATATCAAATCAAAGATCAAAGAAAGAAGATTTGGAGTCAAATCCTCAAAAACACGGAGAGGATGATGCAAATTTGAATTCAATCAAAAACTATCAAGTCGAAGATTAAGGAAACTTTTTAAATCAACCAAAATCGCAACCAAAAGATATTGAAGAAAGAGAAAGATATTATCCATTAAGAGAATATCTCTAAAAAAATATTCACTTTTGTATAGAGATCTAGATCCACTTATCTAAGAGATCTAGATCCACTTATTTAAATTATTTTGTATTTAGGTTTTTTAATTTATATTTGTAAAAGGCTATATAAAGCTACCTAGTTTCATATTTTAGAGAGTTGTTGAATTTTGATAAAAGAAAGCTTTTGCTTTTCGGGAATTGGAGAGATTCTTTTCTTCATTTGGTGAGTGATATCCAAAGAACCCTTTGGTGAGTTATATCCAAAGTCCCTTTTGTGTGGGTTAAATCAAGAAATAAACTTGCAGCCGTGTCCTTATCTAAGGAGGTGAGAAGCGTTGCGTTCATCCATCACGTGCAGTGCGTTCCGTGCCCGCATCAATATTGGTGTTGGTTTCGGCCCGTCGACACATCCTAAATACTATACCACCTTTCTATGATGAGTGACGGATAGGTCATTGTGTGACCATCCATTTTCACTGTTGACGTTTTCATATGGAAAACGATGTTGGCATATTTTGCGATTATAGATGTTTATGTATACAACGAGTTTTAATAAAGTCACATCGAGGGCCATGGGCAAGATTTATAAAATAAAGAAGTTTGGTAATTTAAAAATTCATGTACGGTAATGAGAAGCATGACATGATTTTAAAAGATAAGGAAAACGGTTTTAGCATGCATTGCAGTTAGTATAGATTTCCCTATTGAGTTTGTCACTCACCTCCTTAGACTATATTTTTCTCTAGGTTAGTGTGTAGGTTTGGTGCACAAGATTTGCACGTGTTGCCGTGGGTTGATTCTGGTGTCCCTGGTAGGTGTCTCGATTTCCCTGTAGATGGGTGGATGTTCGTTGGTTCAATCCCTCCGTTCCTAGTATGTTGGGATTTTAGTATTGGTGTTACTTTGATTTAATTCCTACACAGTACTTTCCTTTATTATGTTGTCATGTCTCTAGTTGATAACTCTGTGGACTCCAATCCATGTAATTTGGGTTTGGACTTGGTATTATTTTCGTTACGTTTTCCGCATAAAAACTTACGCTTTGGGTTGGGTGATTGGGTTCTCTCCGGGGATCAAGTCGCTTGATCCAGCGGTTCTGTCCGGTGTGCCTCCGGGATGTGACAGATCCACTTTTAGATTGAGTCGTTCCCTTCCATCTCGGGTCCCTTTTGGGTATTGACAGTGGGTGTGTGAATCATGTGGGCATAGACTGACATAAAGGAAAATCAATATTTGGCTGATTCATATAAACATTTTTTGTAGTATATATGTGACAATTCTCAAGTTTTTTGTGTAAACAATAAATCAGTCCAAAGTTAGATTTATTGATGGACAAAAGTTTATTGTCAATATTTGATTAATGCGTTGAGAGTATCACTTACAAGTTGATATTTCTGTCCAAAGACTAAATATCAATGTTCTGTTAGGAGTCTTACGACGGGCCCTACCTATATTTGAATTTTATTATGATATGCATTTTGAATGTAAGTCATAGTTATTCTTTAATGGAATAAATGCTATGTTGAGTTATGGAGTCTAATTTTATTGTTTAGAGTATTTTGGTAAATTCACCATGTTTTAATAACCTTATTTCTTTAGGTATATAAAGATGTAATTAGGTTTTGGAGGTTGTGTGAGAGAGTGAGAGAGAAACAGTGAGGGTGAGGCAAAACCAAAAAATAATTTCTGTAACTCTGATTTGATCATAGTGAGATCTGTTAGCGGCCAGTGGACGTAGCTCTCAAACTGAGAGTGAACCACTATAAACTGTGTGTTTTCTATTTTCTGTTTTCTTTGATCAGTCGTTTCGATACAAGTCGGATTAGAGCGTCTAATCTCAACACACTCTAATCCCAACATGCTACAGTTAACTACTTCATGTGCTTAATTGGCACAAACTTAAAGATTTGGAAGGAAAACATTTGGATTGTTATCATTTGCATGGATCTGATTCTTGCACTAAACAATGAACGAACCCTCACTATTTTGGCATTAAATAGTCTTTATGACAAAATAGAGTTGAAAATGTGAGATTGTTCAAATTGTATAAGTCTTGTAATCATCAAGAATGCAATTACATATACTTTATGGGGTAGTATGCCCGATGAGGGCTATGCCTAGATGTTCCATCAGGAAGTTAAAAATGTTGATAAACAAAAACGAAATTATTGAGACAATTATGTTTTTAGCTAATCTTGTTTCACTAAGGTACATAAATAAAGGGAACATAAGGGACATTATAGAAATGTCTCATGTTGCTTCAAAATTAAGAGCACGTAAGTTAGAGTTGTCCAAGGAATTGCTCTAGCATTTGGTTTGTTACTTCCTTCTTTACAATTTAGACAATTTAAAGTTATTTACGAATGTAATAAAGAAGAAATTGACACTCAAAGAGCTCATTTCTCATCATGCGCAAAAGAAGACATTGAATCCAGAAAAAAACACATAGTACTCATTTACAAACGTAATCTAATGACAAAAGTAAAGAATAGATAAAGATTTGGAAGCAGTAAGTGTTCCATCACAAAATAAATATTTGGTTAAAGATTTTACTTAATTTTGTGATTCAAGTTGACACATAAGGAAAGATACACTTCTCATTATGAGTTTTTTTTAGAATGAGAACTCCGCATCATTGTGATATAAATAATTAAGTAATTCCTCTTAAAAGAGAATAAAGGTACGCATGTCCAGTGAGACTCTTGATATGATAGACTATGATGGTTGTATTAGGACATTCATAAAGATATTAAATGCCAAAAACAATTCAAACATCTTAAAATTGATATATACAGACATTTGTTGAGCATTTTTGGGAATGATTGAGAATGTTTTATCAAGTTCATAGACATTTATGTTGCGGGTATTTATATTTGATTCATGAAAAGTTTCTGTTATTGCAATATTCAGATTCATTTGCTAAATACCAAGAGAAATGTGATATTGTTTCTCATTACACTGTGCCGGGAACGACCAACATGGACAGTGTATTTGGAGGAGACGAAGCAATATATAAACATATGATAAATGCACTAAAGATTGCAAGTTACATATTAAAGAGAGTAGTACTAGCTAAGGTGGTAGCTAAAATCTATTATGAAAGTTAAAGATGTTGAAAGCCCGGTCTATTGTATTTTCATTTTAGGAATGTTCTATTGAGGAAAGGCCTTACAAGCCAAAAGGAAAAACTAGACTATAAAGGTTGAGCTACTATTTTATGGGATACTTAAAAAGCATCAAATGAGTGTAACTTTTATGATTCCACACCTAAGGTTATTTTTAGAGGAAAGACAATAGTGAGAGATATACCGTGGGAAAAGAGTTTTGGATCTTTTTTGAGTTTTATCCATTGACTTACCGTGTAAATATTTGGAAGGATTTTCCTAGGCATTATTTAGCATCCTCTTGGTATCCATATATCTAATGAATGACCAAATTTTCAACAGGGAAGTATTAAAACGAGAGACATCTACGGGGAACCTTGGGTGACATCATACCACTCTTTAAGTTCATGGGAACCGTTAATTATATTTGGTAAACCTATTTTCTACTTTTGAACCCGTTACTTTTCAACTTTTAGACCCAACTTCTCGATTGCGTAGGCATTCCACAGAGCGATGGAAATACTGAGGAAAAGGGGGAGACTCCCAAATAAGGTATCTAGTGAAGCCTTAATGAAAACTCTAAACTAGGCTCTTCAAAATCTGATTTACATGGAAAATATATGAAGTAAAAGCCCTGTTTCTCTTCTGAATGAAAAATTAAAAGAGTTCCAATCCCCAATAGTGAGGACGATGGTGTTCTTTGCTGAAACATGTTGACATTTAAATCATTCATTTTGCCAGCATTTGTTAGTTAAACCAATTTTTGTCACTCCCCAATGGTAACCCGAGACAGAATGGCAGAGCAACCTGGCCCAAGAACGAATTGAGTTGCCAACCCATAACTTTAAATGTCCAATGTGACAGCGGAAGACTTTAATAAAGATATAGTCATGAGCCAAAACAATTGGTCTAAATCATAGATCCATAAATCTAGTAAAAGTAAAACCAAGACCCAAAATAATTGTGCGAATATAAGGTCCAAGCTTACAAGAAATTTTCAAAAGGAAATATTAAAATAAATAAAAGTATCATCGAGCTCACTCCTGCGTCGCCAAATGAGGATCCTCTAAACTAAAGCCTAAAAAGAGGGAGTCATTTGTGGTGAGTCGACTAAACTCAATAAATGTACAGTTTGACATTTAACATCTAGAAGCATGAGAAAAATAAGGAGCATGTTATATATTAAAACATCAATGTAAAACCTAGTTATAAATCAAATAGTAGGGCGAACAATAGAAAACACTCCACTATAGTTGTGGTACGTACAGAAAATAGGTCATATCGTAAAATAAGAAAATCCTAGTGAAAATAGAGTTGTTCACAAACTCCAGCCACTCTATTCCATAAACATATATAACAACGACGATATTCGATGATCGCTAAAGCCACAAAAATAAGATCCTTTGGGTATTGCAACTGGAGACACGACATAGTTAGTTATCCCATTACTCTACTTAATACAAATAAGCACGTCCTCCAACGGTCGAATGTGTATACAAAAAACTAGACCCCTTCATGGGTAGACCAAATTTGGTTCACTTAACACAGATGATCAATGAAATAATGTGCATGCTCAAATAAAATATATCTAGTGAAAAATAAATGATAGTACAAAAAACCGACGGTCATAAAATGGACATGTCATTTTATATGAGAATACGTCTCAAAATAAGGTTTTATTAAACAATGAAATGCCGAATATAAAAATAAACCTCTAGCTCAAGTGGACCTACTAACAACCCAAGCCCAATCCAACAATGAAAAGTTCAAAATACTCCAAGTTCAAATTCTATAGCTTGGTACCTAAGGATAACAATAACATGAAATCAGTGCTGAAATTCCACATTTAAATTCTAAATTTTATGTTATAGAAAATGACTTAAGAACAATTGAGTGTAAAACCCAAAATGATTCCAAAATGGAATTTGAAACGATTCAAAAACATTTGGGTTTTATATCCAAATCAGGACAAAAATGGAGTCTAGCTGGGTCACGCCCCAAAAATGGGCCTGAGCCGTGGCCTTGCAATGTCTTCTCCGACACTGGAAATTTCAATTTTTCCAATAATTTAAGACCCAAAATGATTAACAATGCATTAGGTTATGAAAATAATACGATCAACCAAAATCGATAACTTTAATGAAATAAAATCGAACCTCAACTAAATCAAAATCCAATCTCTAACAATTCTGAGTTTAATTGATAACTATTAGCATAGGATCAAGTCTACCTCCTTAAGATGTTCAAACTCTCCAACTCCTTGAAACACAAGTCTCAGTAATCCAAATAATTGATAAAAAACAACCTAAATTCCAAATGGTTGATGATCATTGATGAATTATTAGATGACCTCCATGGTTCTGCATATTTTTTGACGATTGGCCAACGAGCTAGATACCATCAAATTAGAGTGGTTGAATTTGATAGTCACTAGACAACATTCAAAGTCATGACCTTTGGCTTAATAAACACTCATGCCACATTTCAAAGTTTGATGAATGAAGTTTTGAGGGAGTACCTCCACAAATTTGTTTTATTTTTTTTCGATGAAATCCTAATTTATAGTCTTAATCTATATGATCACTATGAGCATGCTAGATTAGTATTGTAGATAAAGAAAGCTCATCAGTTGTATGCCAAGCAGAGCAAGTGTTCAATTGGACAAATATCATTGGATTACCTAGGCTATATAACTTCTTCCTAAGGCGTTGCCGCTGATCCTTCCAAAATATCTAGCATGATGAGTGCGTCTCCACCTCTTAATATCAAACAATGACTGGAATTTCTAGGTCTCACATGGTCTTATTGAAGATTCATTAAAGATTATAGTAATATCTCCAAGCCCTTAACCAATCGATGACTTTAATTGGAATGTCGGTGCAAACAAGGCATTTTCCAAACTCAAGGAGGCCATGAGTTCTACTTCGGTTTTAGCCCTGCCTGATTTCAACAAGGCTTTCACGATAGAAACAGATGCATGTCAGACATGAATGGGTGATGTTCTAATGTAGGATAGAAGACCAATAGCTTATTTGAGTAAAGCTTTTGGATCTCGCAACCAAGGGACGCCCATATACAAGCAAGAGTAACTAGATCTTGTCACATTTGTAAAAAAATGGTGCCATTACTTGGAAGACAATCACTTCAACATCAAAACAGACCACCAATCTCTTAAATACTTGTTAGAACAATGTATTACCACACCCCTACAACAAAAATGACTCATCAAGTTATTTGGACTTAGTTATGAAATCCAATACAAACCACGCAGTCAAAACATAGTTGTCGATGCTTTATCTTGTCAAGAAAGACCATGGTGAAATGTTTGGCAACTACAACTATCATTCAAGCTTGGATTAATGAAGTTATTTCCAAGTATCAAGGTGAAAACTTTGTTGAGACAGAAATTCAGCAACAACTTCTTCAACACTTCCGGCAAGGTGACTACACGTACAAGGATGGTTTATTACGATATAAGGGCAAACTATACATTGGTAGCGATGAAGACATCAGATCCAAACTCATCCAAAGCATCCATTTCTCTGAAGACAGTGGTCACTCGGGCATTAAAGCTAGCTTGTTCATAGCTAAGCAATATTTTTTCTGGTCTCGAATGTCAACGGACATCAAGGAAAACAATCTTGGCGTGTGATGTTTGCAAGCATTGCAAGGATGAACAAGTTCCATATCCTAGCTTACTCTAGCCATTATTCATACCACAATAATCATGAAGCCATATTATAATGGTTAAAGGACTGCCATCATCCAATGGGAAGGATTCTATCCTAGTCGTTGTGGATAGGTTTATGCAATATGGTCATTTTATTGCCTTAACTCATCCATATATTGCACAAATGATTGCCAAAGTTTTTCTAGAGAACATTTGCAAACTACATGGATTGTCACAAAGTATTGTCTCCAATCGTGATTGTATAATCACAAGCCTATTCTGGAAGGATTTTTTTATGTTGTGGGGCGCCTCATTAGATTTGAGCACAACTTATCACCTGCAATATGATGGCCAAAGTGAACATTTAAATCATTGCCTTGAGTCTTACCTCCAATGCTTGACATTCCATCAACCCAAGCAATGGAGCCAATGGTTAGCCTTAGTAGAGTAGTGATACAACACCACCTTCCATATTGTTGAGAAAAAGAACTAAAAAATACATAGCGGAATAAAATATTTTTTTTCTCTCTTTGTGCAATCAAATAGGTAAAACAAAGTAACAAAAATTAACAAGATCATAACACCAATTTTATTAGCGTGGAAAACCCTCAAAAGTGTGAGAGTAAAAAACCACGGGACCTGTAAGCCACTTAATTGAACCTTCCACTATAACAGAAATAATGGGTACACCAAAGTTCTCTCTAGCTCAGCAAATTAGATGCATGCAATATTTATCAATACCAAAACAACAATCTTGGAAGATAACAAAACCTAAAAGAGGATAAACATAAGGTTACCAAATTGCAGTCTCATTTTTACCCCAACAAATTGCCTTAATAACTCAGACGACGATCTCCATCATTCTGAATATACTTCTTGATGTTGTAAACCTATAGTTCAGATTTCACAATGATCCAACGGTAGAAACTTGAGAAACTGAATTCGTTTCCAGCTGCTCTGAAAAATCCAAAAATTCCTTATCTCTTCTCCCATTTTTCTTTTTGTTATCACTCTAGAATTTTATTAAACACAAAAACCCCTTTTATACTCAACCAAAAAAATATGGGCCAAGCCCAACAAACTTCCCCCTTGGCTCATATATCGGGCTTTATCACGCTCGCTTTTTGTCTGCAAGTATTAAGCTTCTCTTTAAGCAAAGTTTTTGTCATCATGTCAGATCCATTCTCATTAGTGTGAATCTTCTCAAGCTGTACCATCTTTGATTCCAACACTTTGCGAATCCAATGATATCTCACATCAATATATTTCATACGTGAGTGAAAAGTGAAATTCTTGCTAAGGTAAATTGCACTCTGGCTATCACAGTACAAAATCAATTTATCTTGTTCATGACCCAATTCTTGTAGAAATTTTTTCATCCACAAGACTTCTTTACAAGCTTCTGTAATTGCAATATACTCAGCCTCTGTCGTAGATAAAACAACGCAATCTTGTAGTTTAGATTACCATGAAATAGCTCCCCCTGCAAAAGTAACCAAATACCCTGATGTAGACTTCTTTGAGTCTATGTCACAGCTATATCTGCATCTGTGAAACCATCAAACACAGACTTACCATTTCCAAAGTACAAACACACTTTGGAAGTAACTCTGAGATACCTAAGAATCTATTTTATTACTGCCCAATGCTTTTTTACTAAATTAGAAAGAAAACGACTAATAACACTAACTGCATGAGCAATATCTGGTCTTGTACACACTATGACATACATTAAGCTATCCACTGCGAATGCATAAGACACTTTCTTCATCTCTTGCTTCTCATTATCACTTGTAGGACATTGTTTGGCGCTCATCTTAAAATGCCCTATAAGTAGAGACACAACATGCTTTGCATTGCTCATGTTAAATCTCTCAAAAACTCTCTCTATGTATCTCTCCTGAGATAACCACAATTTGTTCCTCTTCCTGCCGCGAATAATCTTCATGCCAAGAATCTGCTTAGCTGGACCTAAATCATTCATGGTAAAAGATTTACTAAGCGTTTTCTTCAACAAAGTTATCTTAGCAGTCTTATGCCCAACAATAAACATGTCATCAACGTATAGTAAGAGAATCACAAAATCACTATCAGAGAATTTCTTTATAAAAACACAATGGTCAGAAGTTATTTTATTGTATCCATTCAGTTCCATAAAAGCGTTGAACTTTTTGTACCACTGTCTTGGCTCTTGTATAAAGCCGTATAAACTCTTTCTCAATCTGCAGACAAGATCTTCTTTCCTTTCAACTTTAAAGCCTTTAGGCTGCTGCATATAGATATCTTCCTCTAAATCTCCATGGAGAAAAGCTGTCTTCACATCAAGTTGTTCCACCTCTAAGTCAAAACTAGCGGCAAGTCCAAAAACAACTTGGATTGAACTCATCTTCACGGCAGGCAACAAATCTCATCAAAGTCAACACCTTTTGTAACGCCTTGTTTTAGAAAACATTATTTTGTGGTAAATTCTTGGGATATATTATTTTTATTTTATTTTATTTCTAAAACCGTCCAACTAAAACAATGTTACTTAAATTCTTTTTGCGATAAAACCATACTTTAAAACCAATTACTAAAACATGCATTTATAAAACATTTGCAGCGGAAGACTTTGTCACTTAAATATTTTTCTTGCCATAACACAATTAATTAACAGTCCTTTACAATTCATTTTATAAAAAAAATCGTCGGATTACCCAACAACTGCCAAGTCTTCATCATGAGCAAGCTTCCTCAACATGTCGTCACATTTGCCATTCTCCTTGTAATACATGTACCTACAATGCAAAGTTTATCTATAAGTCTAAGACTTAGCAAGTAATGCATGTGACCGTGAACATGACATATTGTGACTTTAGTTTTTTTTTCATTTCGTTTCATTTCATTTCATTTCTTTTCGTTTCTTTTCTTTTCCTTTCTTTCTTTTCGTTTCTTTGCTTTCATATCTTTCCTTTTTCCTTTCCTTTTCCTTGTTCCTTTATCTTGTCGGATATGAGTAAGTACGATAGTGGGACACACACTACCGCCTCAACCCTTTTGTGAGATTTGGGCTCCACGCCCATTTCAGGAGCCTAGACTCCACGCCCATTTTGAGAGTCCTCCGTTAGCTGTGTGTAATTTAATACATTGCGACCTTGGGCAACCCTTGTGCCTGTCAGTTTTTGGGTTGCGCCAGAAACAAGCTAATGGGCTTATGATCCACTAGCCCACCCTTTTGGCCAGCCTATCCTTAGTCACCATTTACGTATTTTCTTCGCTTCGATATCGAGTGGGTAACCATTCATCCAAAGTAGGTAGTCTGATTGGGTGATCAGCCCATACAAACCTGTTCTTGGGCTAGCGTCCCATGCCACTAGCCTAGAACTCATCCACTTGGTATGGATGGCACCCAGTCGCATCTCATGCATTTATTCCTCTTTTTATCTTTCTTATATGCTAACTCATGCATGAACATGCAATGCCATATAACCTGGACACTTCACATCAATGCAATATTAGTAACAATAAAATAACATCTCCAAAGACAGAATCTAACACATCCTCAACACCGTAACACGGAACCATCAGTAGCTATAAAAAAATCTCCCTAACATAGATCATCTTTCTCAATGGACATGAAAATAAGCACTAAAACAAAGCAGTACATGCTCAAGAAAACCATCAAAGGAGGTACTAAACAATACATCTCCAGAAAACAGCCATTAAACTAAAACTGAACTTAATAACTATGTATTCTCAAGCATTTTCTCTTTAAAACAGTAACAACAAATCCTCAATGACTATTTTATCATGCACAGAACATCCAACACGCATCACAGATCACCAAGCTACTATCAATCAATGAACCATAAATGAAAACAGAGAAAAACACAACTACTCCCCTAGCACTTTGCATTGTAGGACGAAAAGGCCAAAACACATGCAAGATTACTTACTTGGCATCTAGAACGCTTTTTTACACTTTATTCTTCTTCCTTTAATGCCCTTAAAATCATTAAATAAGTAATCGTCAAAGTCACATATAGTTACCTTCACTTCTACAGTTCATTATGCTCAACTAACTCGATATCATAATTTCCTATACAGGAATCTAACAAATCACTTAGCAATTCCAAAAACCCACTAATATCCTTTACATTTAGTTAAATGAGTAAACAACAGGGGTAGTCATAACCAAACTGCATATTAACAATCAATTCCAAATTAAGAGCATATTTCATCATCACTTATTCCGACAACCAATAACTACCCATTAATAATATGCATGCCGAATACCAATAACTTCCTTCACTTTCGCATTCAATAACAACTAGGAGAGCCATTAAAATCCTTATGCATATCATCCAAAGTAGCGAATAACAGAGAGCCAATCCAATTATCCCAACATAATCCCCCAACCGACACAACATAATAAAACCTCAACACCTTTATCATTCAAATGGAGACAAAACATAATTCACTCAGAGTATCCCCACATTCTTCAATAATCAACTTGATTAGAAATTGAACATGCTAGTTAACCAACCTAAACATGCTAGTTAATTGAATTTACTAATCCGGTTAATCTAACATGGTATACCTTGAGTTAATGAAATGACGGTCAAATCAATGCAGAAATTAAAGACAGCATAGAGAATTAAAGACAACAAGTATTTAACAAAGTGCATAACAATCATAAAAGCCCTTAGCTCGTTCATGCTACTTATACACTCGTCATTCTATACTTATCACCTTCAAACCCTAAGCCTTTATCACAGTAATTCATCAGGCCGAGGGATTCATAGGGCAAGTCAATAAACTTCATAACAAAATCAATAATTATATCAACAAGGAACTACACTATCACAAGGAACTAGAGGACAACAAGAAAATTCTACAAACTATCCACGAAGGAACTACAGAGCATATATAACCAGATTGTTTCATTGGCAACATTATCAATTAACCACTAATAGCAACAAGAAGACTACGTAAAACCAACAAGAAACTAGCATAGAAAATTATCCAAGGGAACTACCGTTAACACACACACACACTTGCGGTGTAGGGCCTCCACATGGCCAAGACTCTACCCTATTTCCTTGCCATACTGAAGACACCAAAAATAGGGACAACAAGCTCCAGCTCTAGCTTTCCAAGCTTCACGGCAGCAGAGAAACAGCGAAGGACCAGCCACCAACACGACCAGGAAATCAATAGAACGTCCACACACTTCATCTCCCTCAACTCTGCCACTCATAGTCTCTCAATTCCAGACGACAGAAGCTAAATCTCTCGGCCATCAACCATCCTCTGAATTTATACACAAAAGGAAAAATTTGAAATGTAAAACAACTCATAGCAATAATCCAACGTTTCCAGCCACAACCTGATTTTTTGGATCTTGATCTCCACGCCTCTGCCTTCAGCTTCCATCTAAACCGCTTGATAAGAATCAAATGATGGACCGGATGAACTGAACCGCGAGCAAACCAAACCAGCAACTGCAGCGAACCAAAGTCCCCTACCCGTCGAACCGAAGATGTGTACAATCCGTTTCTTCATCGAAAAGGATTGGAAAAGTTGAACAAGTGCTCACATCTGCCAGGAAATCGCGACCCCCAATTCTCGATTGTAGTTGGGACGAACAAACCCAAGCCCTAAATCTTTTCGCGCCCATGGATGTCGCGCTGATGACCAGCAGCCCGCACACTAGGATGCCGCCACCCGAGCTTTTGTCGCTCGCACACTCGTCGGACCCATTGTCCCGTCATCTCGCTCAGTTCTGATCTCTCTCGCCTTGGCTCCCTCCCTTCTCTTCTCTTCTCTTCTCTTCACATCGGGTCTCTCCCCCTCTTTCTATTTTCGGGTTCGCCAGAATGGCCTTTGGCCATTCCCCTCGTAATATGTTCGATCGGTTCTTGCTAAACCGACTCAGCATATACTCCAACAATTAAATTAAATTTATCAAATTAAATTCAATTTAATCCAATTCATTCATTAACTTTAAATATACCTCTTTCATCATTTTAAATTCCTAATTAATTTCTTAATGTAAAACAATTAACTTAATCACAAATATTATAATTTAAATTTATTAAATTACTATTTATTTTAATTACAATAAATTTTATTTAATCTCAATAAATAGAATTTTTACGAATACGTCCCTCGTAATACATCGATAAAATAATTATCCACTTAAAAAAATCGGGGTGTTACATTGTCAGTTCATCTTCATCCAGAAAAGATATTTTTTAGTTTCTAATGAGGAATCTATCACAATGAATTTGAACAAAACACATCATATTCGGTTCTTAAATCTATATACTTAAAATAAATTGAGCATAGCTCAAAGACGCACAAAAACTGAGTTTGGTTTTTCGGTTTTGATGGATTCTATTGTTGGGTTACATTCTTTTAGTTATGCCTCTTTTTAGCTTGTTTTTTTGCTGGATTTTGATTTGGTCAAACCGATTTTCTTCAAAACTTGAAGAGGACTCAAATACCATCCTAGTATCATTTCAATTTGATTCCATCTAATCTATTAAGATTATAATCGAAGTTTTGTTAAATTCAATTCTAAATTTTGTTTTCTTAAAATTGAAATTGAGCAGAAAGCTTTTTCATGTAGATCAAGTCGATTCCAATAGGATGAATGAGTAATTAATTCTTTTTATTATTATATAATTAAAATAATAATATCTAGACCTATACATGGAAAATGACAAAACAACCATCATTTTTTATTGTTTTTCCAAAACCAACCATCATTCTTTTTTGCTAACAAATTAACCACTAAACTATGGAAAAGTGACGCCACTAGCATCGTTGTCACGTTTGCCATTAAAAGCGATAGTGTCGCGCCATGACGATTCGTGAACAAATCGCCGTGACTCCATAATTTTAAAAAAATCATACGACAATTTGGATGGCCCGCCGCAATGTCCTATGACACTGCAGTGGTGTGTAGCATCGTTGTCATGTTTGCCGTTAAAAGCGATAATGTCGCATCATGGCGGTTTACAAACAAACCGCCGCGGCTCCATAGTTTTAAAAAAACCATATGACATTTTTAATGGGCCACCACGGTGTCTTGCCAAACCACCGCGGTGTGCCAATAAACCGTTGTGGTATATATGACACCGCATCAGTTTTTGCTCACATCGCGGTGGTTTGTTATAAAGCCACTGCGGTTTAACGTACTTCGTTCGTTGATCTTCTGTCGAACTACATAAGACTTGATCGTGGGCTCCGGGCGTCTTCACCGCGAACAACCCTAGCCGAACCATCGAACTCTCAAACTCTCAGACTTTCGTTCCATTGTAAGCGAGACCAATGAAATCCCACGCAAAGAAAATGTTGACCAAGCAAAAGGGTGGTCCGTCGCAAACTCACTGGCAACCAGAGGCAAAAACGATGGACTCTGCCCGTCAATGCTGTCGGCTTGCAACTGACATCGTCGATGAAGTTCACCGACCTGAACTAGCCACGGTGCAAGAAGGAGCACCCGTGACACAAGGGAAAACCGCCGCGGTGCATGCTGGAGAAACCATTGCAGGGCAGGATGGAGAAACCGTCATAGTGCAATCTGGAGAAACTGCCGTGGTGCAATTTGGAGACACCACCGCAGTGCAATCTAGAGAAACCACGGCAATGCAATGTGGCAGAATTATGCCACAATCTGAACAACGACCGGCCTGAGGTGCACTGGTTCGTTTCCAACCCGTTGTAGTGGGTTCCCCCTCCCTACTCTTTAGAATAGGTTATGCAGAGGAATGGTATAAAGCGGATGCTAAACACCGTTCAATTATTGTGTCTAAAAGAGTATAATTGGAGTCATTGGCAGAGTTGGGAATTCAACAATTGTTGGAGGGGGCTGGCTTAGCCGCATTGTGCCGAATTGGGGGGGGAGTTGATTGTGAGGCTGTTTTATGCGAATTTGGAAGTGTTTACACAACCATTAGAGGTCTACATTTATATGTTTGGACAGGAGTTGAGGATGACTCCCAATAATCTAAACGTGATGGTTGGATGTGTGATGGATGAGCCAAGCGATCAGTATTACCACATGTCTCGGGAGCCACCTTTTGTAACAACCTGAATTTTTCGTAAATCCTTTAAAATGCATGAAAATTTGAATTTTCTTTTTGAAAGTAAATCAGAGTACGTCTAACCGGATCGCTACTGACTCTTTCTTAAAACTCGATATAAAATCACATTTAGTAAAACTTATGCCGAAGCGTTAAATCAAAACCATTAATGTAAAATGTTGCGGAAGCGTGAATACGATTTAACTAAAGAAAACAAAACATTTAAATATGATTTATTACAACTTAACTTAATTAAAAATGTTTCCCCTTTTTTACCATCTTTGTGCCTGGCAAGCCACGAACTCCCTTGCGCGTGCAGATCCTTCATCCCTGCTTAGTTATCTGATTACTGTCTTTCACATTTACTCCTAAGCCTGTGCATTTCTTTTCACATACGGTACCTACATCTACACCACAAGCAACTGTAAGCCCAAGGGGCTTAGTAAGGAAAAATAAAAATACAATTATGAAATACCTCTCTTTAATTCATTTGGAATAGGGGCCACCCAAACCAATTCTTTCATTTACGTTTTCTTTTTTTCTTTCTTCCTTTCTTTACTCGTACTTTGAGCTGGAGATTAGAAGAACCCGTATGAGATGGTATAGTGGGTCGGACCTAACCTCTTTTGGATAACTAGGTCCCGTTCCCGATATTGTAGGGGCATTTCCTAATTATCAGATTAGGACCGCTACCCATCCGCCTTCTAACTCCCTTTTCTTTTCATTCCTTTCATTCGTCTTTTCTTATCATTTTACTTTCCTTACCATGCATGTGAGTACCACCCCATGGAAGTACTTTCTACTTTGTTTCTATTACATGATGCATGACTATACATTCTCATCCTAACATGATGCATGAAGACATGACATAACATTCATAAAATTGAAGTGCGCAAATAAATAAAGTAACAGTATTGAAAGCACGATAAAGAATAATAGTAATTGAAATTGAGAACAAATAAGAAATTAAAGCACATAATAGAATAAAGGAATAGCACACAGCAGAAAACAAGTATAACAGTCAGTTAATACCGCGAATGAACAATAACTAAACATGCTCAGAAAGATAAGATGATTATTCTAGTTTTTTAAATTGTTTAACATAATTAATCTCCTAGTCCATTTACATGCATCTTATGTTTATATTTCTAAGCCATTATTCTAATAAATTATCCTATTAAATTAACATGCTCCTACATTGATTTTTATGCTTTTATTCCACTTAACTATTCATGTCTTGGTTTAACAGAAATTAACATGCTAAGGACCTGGAATCGTAAGCAATACAAGAAAACAATTAACAAAACATCCATTCACTTAGTCAATGAAACCCTTAACTCTTCCACGTTTCATTCATTCTCTTTTTATCTTCTTTATCGTTCTACTCTTTAGTAAAGTAATACATCGATTATGTAATTGCAGTGCGCATTAAGAAAGTAATTGTATTTAAGAGAGCAGGAATAGCAGTAGCATAACAAGCATACAGAGACAAGTAATAACGATAGAACACCCAATAACGTACAGCATATGAAGGAAACACTTATAGAACTAAATGAACAACGGGGAACTTGCTTGGGTATATACGTTTCACGATAGTAAGGGAAATATATTGGATCACAAGCAACATGCGTATGGGAATGAAGCATAACTAAATTATCGTGCTCAATGAGGAATTATAATTATCATCTAGTTAATTATCATAAGTAATTTATATACTTAAGGGCTGATTATTTTAGTTATGTTCGCTAGTTCGTTAACATGCTACAATAATTATCTAAGTTCTTTAACATGCTTAAATACGATTAACGTGCTTGACTTAGCTATTTTAGTTAAGCTAATTAACATGCTCATACAATAGTAATTAACATGCTAGTTAACATGCTCAGGTTATCTTATTTAGTTAAGCTAATTAACATGCTCATACAATAGTAATTAACATGCTAGACTTAGCTAAGTTTACATGCTGGTTAATTTACATACTTGGCTAATTAACTAATTTGGTTGACATGTTCACTTGATTTCAATTAACTACGTTGATTAGCAAGTAACATGCTAGAATTAGGGAAGTCAAACAACTAATTAATAACAGAACCCAATGGAAGAATTAACAGTATTTAATCGTTCAAAAACAAAATAAAACTCTTAGCTCTATTTCATTCTTACTCATTCTTTTTCTTAGTTCATCTTTCTCTAACAACCATTATTAACTACTAATACTTAGCAGTCAAGAAAACATGCAATTGGTTGATTAGTTAAACGAGTAAATCATACATGTTTAAATAAGTGGACATGCTAATTGATTTATTATATGGATTTTCATGCTCGAGTTAATTTCATAAAGTAATCAAACTGAAGTACAACTAATAGCAACACAATAACAACAAAGTAAAGATATGAATAAGGGACTAAAACCGTAACTACACAGCAATTAATCCTCCATTAACTCTTACCCACTTTCATATGTTACTTTTCTGCATTCATCACATTAGAGCCTATTCATTACCCATTCTCATTTATCATTGTCTCATTACTAAGAAAACAAGGCATTAGGATCATGTGACAGAAAATAACACGAGGCACCAACAAGAGGAAGAATCACAACACTTAGCTAAATTTACATAACACAATTCATCACTACTAACACTGCATAATTAGCCACAAAATTATACTCATCCAAGAGAGCTATCATTTAATCTATGACTATCTAACACCAGCATCAAGCATTTCAAACAACCAACATACCTATTATCTAGCAATAAGCATTTTAAGAACAATACTCTAACTCACACACCCATACTTGTGGTGTAGGGCCTCAATGGCCAAAACACCCCTTAATCCTTACCTCAATTCTTTATCGTGTGTTAGCACTTAGTTGCATGGATCTCTATTTGCTCGAGAAGGTGTTCAACAGGAAAAAAGTGGACATCACATATGTCATTCTGTGGCACATGCACGAGGTGCTCAACAACCCGACAAAAATTATGTCATTCAACTGGCTCATTTAAAGGATTGTTGAGCTGTCTGATGTATCCATCTCAGAGGATGAGCCGAGAATCGAAGAGATGGCAATAGACGTCTACAACAAAGTGAATATGAAAAAAAAAGGCCTCAGTAATGTTGGAGGGGAATGGGTACGCAAGACCCCGAAGAAGCGAGGTGCAGTGTGAAGGATCAAAATTAACCTAAGGAAGGGGGGGGAGGGGGGATGAATTACGTTTATAAACTTTTTCGTGCGATTATAAATTCTCTAACCGTGAGCTAATTTATCACAACAATGTAATTAACTAATCACAATAATAATAAGCTAAGAGATAGAGCTAGAGAATTTGACACTGAGTTGTTAACACGGTTTAGCCAAGCACGCCTACGTCTGTGATTCAAGGTTCTCCCTTGAAGGTATATTCCTCAACCACTCAGGGTTACAAGTGATTGATCTTCTTGGGTGTCAATCATATCGTTACAAGCAATGAATTCTAAGGGCGTTACCATTTTCTCTCGATTACAATTTTCTCTCGAAAAATTCTCTCGCTCAAAAGCTTACAACAATCCTCACCAACAAATAATCTCATTCAGTCTATTTGGAGGATGTGTTTCGTACTTGAATGTGTGCACAATGATTGAGTCGAAAATTTGGCAGAGCTTTGTTTATAAATGCTTGGTTGCCTTCATCCTCGGAGTGCCAAGTATTTATAAAGTCTGGATGTTTTTGGACGTCCTCATCCAACCATTGAAATATAGCCGTTGCGCAAAATCGGGAGATTTTGGACGCGGACTCTCGTCCTGGCCTCGTCCGCGTTGGTTCGAAAAGTCTAGGCGTAGCGCAAAATAATGTGTTTTCGGAGGCGGAGCATCAAATGCTTGTCGTCTGCCAGAGTTGTCCAGATTCAAATGCTTGTCGTCTGCCTTCATCCGCTGGCATCCGCGTGCATCTGATAACTCCAAACAGCGTATTGGGACACATTCATCTCATCCTCAATCGTCCCAAAACTCGAACGACACTTCGTTTTAGGAATTCGGACGACATCCTTCATCCTCAATCTCATCCGCAGGTGTCCGAAAATGTCCAGAGTTCAGTTTTCTCATTTTGTGTCGCACATCTTGAATTCTCTAAGTCACACAATATATTCTACTCGCTGCATGCACTTAGGAAAACTCATTAGACAGTAATAATATCCTCATTAAGAGTATTTCCAATTTAAGTGCAAAATATGAGCATTATAAATTCAACTTATAAAGCTCAATAATATTATTCATCATCAAAATATAAATATGCCAAACACATTTGGCTAACAATCTCCCCTTTTTTATGATGACAAAATACGTTAAATTTTTTATTTTCAATTTCAAGCATGTATTAAAAATTGTAATGCAAAAGATTAAAAATTCTCCCCCTCAATGTATGCACTAATTTTTTTTATAACATTCTTATACATGCTTCAACAATTGTCTCTCAATTCAGTTTCAACTTAACCATTTTCTCTCCCTTTTTGTCACACTAAAAAAGGAATAGGGGAATGAGAAAATCAACAAAATATAAGGCTCCCCCTTAGTGATTGACAAAAGAGCTGGAAAGCATTGATTTAAAAAAAATGGCATGGTTATGTTTGTTTTGGGACTCCCCCATGATACCAAAATTTATCCTGCAAACTCAATCCAAGATAGTCCAAATCATCCAATATAATTCAATCATCCAAACAAACAAATGGATCAAGGCTGAAATTAAAGAAGCATCCATAACATTTAGAATACAGCAATGGAAAGAAAAAAAATCAATGGATTAAGCATTTCAAAATCAAGTTACAAACCAAGATAGGTGTTCAACCAATCTACCACACTTTGAGTTTACATATTCTTGTTCAAAACCATTACAAATCTTAAAGTCTAATAACATAGATCTCCGTGTCATCTGTGTCGTGAGGAGGTGGAGCGGAGGATGACGGAAAGTCGGGATGAGCCGTCAGACGGGGAACATCGATGGTTTAGGCACCACGTTCTAAGGCATCCATATGCTTATCTAAGGTATCTAGGCAAGCGTTGAGGAAAGATCCCAACTGAAGCATGAAATCGGATTGCTAGTTCAGGGTGCTACTCAAGGTCTCTTGCAATCGATCAATATCATCAACGGTGTCATACCGTGCATGGGAAGAGGAGGGACCAGGCTCTGTGGTCGGTAGGGAAGGTAGAGAGAGCATCGACTCCTCATGTTCCTCGGGAGGAGGAATGTTACTAGAAGAGGAAGTGGAGGGAGTAGAGATGGGTTTCTCAACCCAATTCACATTTTCATCCATCATATACCCATACATGCCAAAGTTTAGGGGAGAATAGATATCCACAGTGCGAATATCCAATTTTTGTAAGGAAGAGGGAATAGGAATTTCCATCGATCGAAAGAGATTTGATAGGAGGATATTGAGTTAGACTATCTACCGCCTCAACCATTTGGTATAAGTTAAGATAGCCTAAGTTAAATGGAGTCACACTATAGATGCACTGGAGAACGTACAAATCCATATAATTTACGTGGTCTCGATGACCACCACGAGGAAGCACATTGTATGTGAGGGAGTGATGAATGACCCTAGCTCGGACATTGAGCTCCTTTGTTTTGGGTCTCAATTTGAAATTGTTGATCGGATCTTTAAGGATTTGATTAAGAAAACAATTACCACTCTCCGTGTTATGGAAGTTGGGTACTACATTTCCATTGAAGTATGGCTCACAAGAATCGCCATTTACACATTCTAAGAAAACGTTTAAAAGATGGTGAATGATTTCAATCTCCCTCCCATAGAGAAAGCTTTTAAAGGTCAATGGATGTGTCGAGTATAGGGCATTGAAATAAAACATTCTAATGGATTTTTTGGTGTAGGAACCATCAAGATAAAACAATTTGTGCAAGCCTACTTTGCTATAAGCATCTTTCAACTCAAGGCAACACAAACGAGTGAAGCTAATTTGTCGAGAGAGAATCAAGGGGCGTTCCTTGAATTCCTCCTCATAGCGTTTTCGACAAATATCATTTGTGAATAATCTAGAACTATTGGCGGAAGGAACAATAGGAAGTTTCGGATTTTGAGTTGAACTTCTCTTCCTAACCGATCTATTGGCCATTTACAAAAATTTTGTGAAAACTTGAAAAAAACGAGTGAAAACTATGACAACCTAAGGAAAGCTATAAAAAATCGAAGGAAACGAGCAACTATACCAAGGAAAATCGAAGGAGGAAGCTGGAAATCACTAAGGATGGCCGGAGGAGCACTGGAGACGTTGAGCTCTCGGGAGAAAATAAGAGAGGAAGTTTTTCAAATGACAGAAATTAGGTCATGATCATCCCAATTCTATTTTTGTAAAACACAATTTGGACGACTACGGACGACAGGGGATCATCCGAATTCTCTTGATGTCGTCCACAAATGACTAAAACTGAAACAAAATGGATTTTCAACGATTGTTTTTTGTAGATTTTGGTGTCCAACCATTACTTAGCCTAAATTGACTTAAAAAGTATTTAGAATTAAATTTATCTAAGAGATTTCTAGGAGGATTGATCTAAGAACATTAATCCTAATCGAATTTTAATTCCACAAAAGGTTTTCTCATCCAAAGATTTTGTGAAAATATCGGCAAGTTGATTTTAAGTGAAAACGAATTCTAGAGAAATATCGCCTTTAGATACATGATCACGGATGAAATGATGTCAGATTTCTATGTGTTTAGTTCGTGAGTGAAGAATAGGATTTTTCAAAATGTTTCTGGCACTTGTGTTGTCACACTTGATTGGAATGTTTTTGAAAAATTGTCCATAATCTTCCAAGGTTTGCTTCATCCAAAGCAATTGAGCGTAGCAACTTCCGGTTGCAATATATTCACTTTCGGTGGTAGAAAGTGCAACTGAATTTTGTTTCTTAAAACTAAGAAATTAATGATTCTCTAAGAAATTGACAAGTACCACTAGTGCTTTTCCTATCGACTAAGCTACCCGCATAGTCTGAATCGGTGTATCCAATGAAATCAAAATTTGTGCCCTTGGGATATCACAATCCAAGACTAGTAGTCCCACTTAAATATTTGAGAATCCTTTTAACAGCATTTAAGTGTGACTCCTTAGGTGAAGATTGAAACCTTGCTTATAAGCACACACTAAAGAGAATAACGGGTCTACTTGTGGTTGAATTAAAAGAGATCTAATCATGCCACGATAGTTTTTTATATCCACATCTTTTCTTTTCTCATCTTTATCCAATTTTGTGGATGTGCTCATGGGAGTTCTAGATGGTTTTGAGGAGTCCATACCAAAACATTTGATTAGCTCATTGACATACTTTTCTTGATTCAAGAAAATCCCATCATTAGATTGTCTTATTTGTATGCCAAGAAAATATTTCAATTCGTCCATCATACTCATTTTGAATTCACTTTGCATTAAATTTGCAAACTCTTTACAAAGTATGTCATTGGTAGAACCGAAGATAATATCATCAACATAGATTTATACAATCATAATATCATTATCATTGTGCTTGATGAATAGAGTGGAATCTACTTTTCCTAAGGTGAAGTCTCTCTCTCTCAAGAATTTACTTAATCTCTCATACCAAGCTCTTGTTGTTTGCTTGAGTCCATTAAGGGCTTTATGAAGTTTATAAATATGGTTTAATTTATCATAAACTTCAAAACCTAGAGGTTGCTCAACATAGACTTCTTCCATGATAAATCCATTAAGAAAAGCACTCTTTACATCCATTTGATAAAGAGTGAAATTCTTATAGCACACTAAAGCTAAAAGCATTCTAATAGATTCCAACCGAGCAACCGGTGCAAAAGTTTCCTCATAATCGATTCCTTCTTCTTGATTATATCCTTTTGTAGCAAGTCTTGCCTTATTCCTTGTCACAATCCCACTTTCATCCAATTTATTCATAAGACCCATTTTGTTCCAATGATTGATTGACCTTTAGGCCTAGGAACAAGTTTTCATACATTGTTCATCTTGAATTGGTTTAATTCTTCTTGCATAGCTAGCATCCAATTCTCATCAATTTCGGCCTCATCAAAATTTTTAGGCTCTATTTGGGAGATGAATGCCGTATTGCCATACATATTTCCAAGGGAGGCTCTAGTTTTGAAACCTAGGTTTAGGATCACCTAGAATATCGACCATTGGATGACTTTTAGCATACCTCCAGTCTTTTGGTAAGTCATCGTGGTTTTCTACGCTTGAGGTTCCCTCTAAGAATTGATCTTGAGAATCTTGAGGAGGACTTTCAAGATTCTATTTTCCTTTATCACCTAGAGTAAGGTTTTCTAAATCATTTTCTAAGTCTAGAATAGGTCTCTCAACATTAGGGGTAGGAATAGATTCATCAAAAGTGACGTGCATGTATTCTTCCACCACTAACATCCTTTTGTGGAAGACCCTATAGGCTTTGCTAGATAAAGAGTATCCATGAAAGATTCCCACATCCGTCTTGGAATTGAATTTGCCTAGGTTGTCCTTAGTATTAAGAATAAAGCATTTGCAACCAAATGATTTGAAATATCAAACGTTTGGAGTCCTACAATTCCAAAGTTTGTAAGGAGTCTTTTCTAGAGTAGGATAGATAGAGACACGGTTGAGAACGTAACACGCCGTGGCAACGACTTCTACCCAAAAATATTTGGGTAGATCATTCGCATTTAGCATGGTTCGAGAAAGCTCTTGGAGGGATCAATTTTTCCTCTCAACAACTTCATTTTGTTGAGGGGTTCTTGGAGAAGAGAAATTGTGATCAATGCTATGTTTTTGACAAAAGGCACCGAATTAATCATTTTCGAATTCGCTACCATGATCACTTCTAATAGTGACAATGGTAAGCTCCTTCTCGTTTTGGACCTTCTTCCTAAAGCTAGAGAATACTTCAAAGGTTTCATCCTTTGTTCTTAAGAAGAAAACCCACGTATAACGAGAGAAATCATCCACTATAACATATGCATAATGTTTTCCTCCTAAGCTAGAAACCTTAGAATGACCGAAAAGGTCCATATGAAGTAGTTGGAGAGGCTTAAAGGTAGAGATATATTGTTTGGAAGAGAAAGAGTATTTCGTTTGCTTTCCTTTTTGGCAAGCTTTACAAATTCTATATTTTTCAAACGACGAAAGACCCCTAAATAGATTGTTTTTTGAAATCCTAGCTAAGGTATCCATACCTATGTGCCCTAATCTCATATGCCAAGTCCAATAATTAAATGAATCACTAGCTTTAAAACATTTTTCAACATCGCATGAAATACTAGATAAATCAATAGCATAAATGTTTTCATGCCTATAACCCATAAACAAAACCTTTCCATTTGAACTATCAATAATTATGCATGATTTAGCTTCAAAAATAACTTTATATCCCTTATCACACAATTGGCTAATACTCAACAAATTATGTTTTAACCCATCAACAAGCAAAACATCTTCAATAATAGGGTTAGAAACATTAACTATGTTGCCAATACCTATAATTTTGCCTTTTTTATTATCTC
>CM039480.1:5454291-5780542 GCA_022433065.1 Begonia loranthoides | reverse complement strand
TCCAAAAACTTTTTGGACGTCCTCATCCGACCGTTGAAATATAGCCATTGCGCAAAATCGTTAGATTTCGGACGCGGACCCTCGTCCTGGCCTCGTCTGCGCTCGTCCAAAAAGTCTAGGCGTAGTACAAAATAATGTGTTTTCGGACGCAGAGCATCATCCTGGCCTTTGTCCGCTATCGTTCGAAAAATCGCCAAAGTTGTCCAAATTTGTACAAATTCAAACGCTTGTCGTCCGCGTGCATGCCCTGGCGTCTGAAAAGTCACAGAATATCATCTAGAATTGTACATATTCAAACGCTTGTCGTCCACCTTCATCCGCTAGCGTCCGCGTGCGTCTGATAACTCCAGACAACGCATTGGGACGCAGTCATCTCATCCTCAGTCATCCTAAAACTTGAATGGCAGTTCACTTCAGGAATTCAGATGACATCCTTCTTCCTCAGTCTCGTCCGCAGGTGTCCGAAAACGTCCAGAGACGAGTTTTCGCATTTCGTGTCGCACATCTTGAATTCTCTAAGTCACATGATATATTTTACTCGTTGCATGGACTTAGCAAAACTCATTAGACAATAATAATACCCTCATTAAGGGTATTTCCAATTTAAGTGCAAAATATGAGTATTATAAATTCAACTTATAAACAACTTATAAAACTCAATAATATTATTCATCATCAAAATATAAATATGCCTAGCATATTTAGGCTAACACAGTGGCTCAGCCTTCAACCTCCTCGGAGGAATAGCCTCCAGCATCACCCCCTCCTCAGACATCTCATTTTACTTCGATGCTTGAGGAGCTGTCCGGCTAGATGCGCAGGATGGAGAGGCTCCATGAAAGGGCGCTGAACAAAATTGACATGTTGGATGAGCACCTTTAAATGGGGCTGCTCCAAATTAAAAAAATGGACGAGCAACGTCAAACGGGGCTGCTCCAAATGCAAAAAATGAAAGAGCGAGCAGAGGAGCGCCATCATGAGATGTTGGCAGCATTTCAGCGAATGGAGCAGCGAGCAGCCCCTCCAGCAGCCCCTATAGCAGCTTCTCCATCTTGCGCTTCAGCAACGGAAGGCATAGACCGCTTGTAAGTTATTTACTTTGTACACAAAGTCTAGTCTTTACTTTATTTGTGTTCGACGTAATAACGTGTTTAAAATTTGCAGCTCCATTGCACCAAGAGGTATCACTATGGCATCAGATGGATCGTAGCCTCTGCCACTGAAACTTGTGCGCGTGGTACATATTTTATTTGGTTATTTACGTGTGTCTACACTTATTCATGCCTTATTAGTCTAACGGTCTCTTGTTAATGTTTTTTGCAGCTAGGTGATCTAATGAATATTTTAAAGACGTATGTTTATGCAAATACTTGGAAGAACGTGGAGACGTACGCAATTCTCTTGGGAAAGTTGGTCAATGATGAATACAGCATCACTGACATCATCTTCCTGCAACAAAAAGGGACGACAAACACGGTCAGAATTACGTTATGTTACATTAAGTAATTCAGAAGGTGTTATATTAGTACTCATATGTGCATTGGGTTCTTTGTATGCAATGTTATGCCTTGAACGAAGAAAAATATTGGAAAGTTCAAATGGACAAATCGTTTTTTACACTAGGGTGGATTCACGTAAGTAAACTTCTCGCGATTCCAGATTGTCATTCATGTTTCAACGGTTTTAATGCATGCTTCTTTTGCATTTTAGACGCATCCAAGGCAAGGGAGTTTTATGTCGTCCCTAGACCTGCACACTCACTTCCCTCACTAAGCGTTGCTGGCGGAAGCAATTGCGATCGTCGTATCGCCAACAGACAAAAAGTGGTATATCTCTTCCCTTGTGTTCATTCATATTGTTTTGTGCTTATGTGCTGATTTATCCCTTTGTATTTCAGCCGCATGCCATCTTTCGGTGTACGAGTTAGGGGTTGGAGGTGATCTGAGCTTGCAAGACCAAGACAGACTTCCACGAGCACGATGATGAACCACCAAAGGGTCCGTTATACGCCAAAGCATCCCACGCATTAGTGGACCCACATTTATCTTTTTTTTTTTTATCACAGATTTGCGGAAGAAACGTGGCAAGCAGCTGTCTTAGGGTAATTGGGATGTGTAGGGACTAAAGAATTCATTGACTCTGTCCATGTTTATGTTTTTTTTTTTTTTGTTGGATGATATCTATTGGAAAATATATTTGTTTGGAAAAATATATGTTTTGATAATGTTGCAGGGGGGATAGACTAAAAAGAAGAGAAACTCTTGCAAAATTTTCTAATTTTGTCCTGAGGCAAAGTTAACAATTTGATATTTGCATACTAATCAATGTTCATTCATCATTAACAATCACATTTATCAAACCAATATATCAATTCAATTACAACAATAATGTGCATTACAACTGTAAACCAAAGTGACTGTTAACTATGAATCGAAACCAGACATACATCATATACAATAGTTTAGTAGAGGTTCTACAATAGCTCTAATACATCGCGTTGTTTTCTGTAATCAAAGAAGGTTAACGTCCACATTTGTGTATGTTTGTGTTTGTGGACCTTGTGCATCATACTCCTGCACAACACATTGCAAATGAAATTAGCATAGTTCAAATAACACTTGAAAACGTAAACGTGATAATAGGCGCATCTACATCTCAGGAACTATGTCGGAAACTGTCTCAGCAACTGTCTCGGGGACTGTCTCGTGGACTATGTCAGACACTGTCTCGGGGACTCTAAAACCCATAAATGTGCCATTTGACCTTCCTCTGCCTCTGGCTCTGCCGCTGTCGCCGTTGCCGCCACATGAACTGAACTCGCCTCCACCTTCGCACGTGCGGGAATTGTGCCCCACACCCCCACACCGGCCACAAGTCATGTTCATATGTCTTATGGGTAGCACTGTCTGGCTTGGGGCCTCATCCACATCCCGTTTTCTATGTTTTTGCGGCCTTCCTAAAAGCCTTTTAAATGGCAGTGGGATAATTAGATCAAGATGCGTCACAAGAGGCCACATGATTTGTCCATTGGTGGGGTGGACAAAGTGGGAGTACATCGCCATGTATGTTTCCCAATGATAGCACGTATGCACAAATTCTTCAGTAGATCTCCTCATGAAGTGAACGCACAGGACTGCATGGACACACGAGATGCTGGTCAACTCCAACTAGTAATAGCTATAAGTACGCTTGTCCAAATCGATAGAGTACTGTTTGTTACCGTTGCTGACCCCAAATTGGGTAGCTCCTGAACACTGGGGGCTCCAATTTCGACCGACAAGTTGTAGTTTGGCGAGCCGGTTGCTGATCTGCGGACACAAAAGGTCCATTGAGCAAGCAATTTTTTCATTTTTTTTCACGATCCTACCCATGATGCATTTTCGTATGGTCTCGAACATACCTAGAATCGGTTTGTCCCGGGTTGGTAGGATGTAAGCGTTGAAGGACTCGTTGAGGTTGTTGAGGCTTAGGTCGCATTTGGGGATTGGGGATGGAGCAGAAGGAATGTTTGGCCCAGTATCTCGTATCTATTCCTCGTAGACAGTTGTGGGCTAGCGGGTCAAGCAAAAATAACTTCACCATCTCACTCTGAAAGTGTCTCTCTGTAGTCGCTCTAGATGGGGCCCACATTACATCCTTGAACAACTAGCCTTTAAATTGTTTTTAAAAATTTTCATACAGGTGTCGGATGCAAAACCGATGGTCCGCTTGCCCTACCACCTCTCTGACAGGTAGCACTAGCCCTTATAAATATTCATAATATGAGTCAAACATTGGTACACAACGCATAACATAAACATAGAAGGCAAAATGCAATTAACCACACCTTTTCGGTCAGAAATAATTGTCCACCCATTGCCGCTCGGGGTGTTTAGGTCGTCGAGCAACAATTCCAGATCCAGCTCCAAGAAGCCCTATTTTCTACTTCAACCACTACTACAGTAATCAGATATATTCCATCGTTCCCGTCGATGGTGACAGCAGTGAGCAATTGGCCCGGAGTCCCTCCCTTCAAATGGCAACCATCCAAAAAAATAATCGGTCTACCACAGTTCAGCAGGGCCATCTTGCATGCATCCAAACACATGTACATCCTTTTAAATACACTCATCTCTAGGTCAACACACACCGAGCTTCCAGGATTAGACCTTCGAATCTCCTTGGCATATGACCATATGAGCTTGTATTGCTCATTGCCATCACCTTCATTAATTTTTTGACTGTATTTCTTACCCTTCTAGCAAGGCTGGGTGTGATGTTGACGTTAAAGTCCTTCTTGACTGTCTCTATTATGGAAGAAAGGTTTCAGTCGGCCTTACTTTTAAATCTGTCCAAGTAATGCGCTGCCACCCATTTGGTAGAGACATGGCGGCTTTCTATCTTTCTCGAGCAAGTGTGAACGTTGTTGTAGTACTTTATTTGAAACGTTATTTCACCTTGCATTTTTTAGGGATGCAGCCGCCACATGCATCCTTCCTGGTAGGCAGCCCTCAACCGATGTGCGTCAATGTAGGTGAATTTTATCTTGTACCCATTCTTCAACGCATGATCGACAATTTCTTCTCTAATTTTATTTAGTGAACTCTACTTCTTGCCAAGCCGCATACTAGCAAAGATGCATTGTGCTTGTGGTGGGCGTCTAGGCCTACTCTCGACCATATTCTCGTCACTACTGGATTCCCATAATGAACGGAGCTTCTCCTCGTGTAGAGTTGCTGAGACGGAATACAACACTGTTGCAGCTTCGTCTCCAATTCCATGTACCTCATTCTCATTGGCAAAAAATGTGGTTGTGAGCCCCACTTCAATTTGACGATTAATAACAGATTCCTCAACACTCCAAGACGCCATTTTTTTTTCAACAAATTCTTCAACTTTGCTAAAATGCGGTTCACTTTCGCTCTCAGAATTCTCTAGGGTTCGCTAATCGCTGACAAAATATCTGAGAAAATCGCAAGGAGTTTACTGTGTATTTGTACAAGGTGAAGGAGACACCTTGAACTGCGACGGCTTCATAAGAAACCGCCGCGGTTTGAGGATAAATCGCGGCAGTGTCATATGACACTGCAGCGGTATATAGGCACACCACAACCACCATGGCTCCATATTTTAAAAAAAACCACACGACATTTTTGATGGCACGCCGCGGTGTCCTAGGACATCGTGCGGTTTATTGGCACACTGCGGCGGTTTAGTATGATACCGCGGTGAGTCATCTAAATTGTCATGTGATTTTGTAAAATTATGGAGGCGCGACAGTTTGTATGCGAACAACCATGGAGCGATATTTTTAATGGCAAATATAACAGCGATGTTGGCGGCATCATTTTTCTATAATTCAGGTTTGTCAAAAATAATAAAGGACTAGGGTTATTTTGTCATTTTCCCAAAATCTTACTTACCTACCACCGAAAAAAGAAGGAGAATAATTAGTTTAAACAATAAGAATAAATAATAAATTAGAAACAAAATCAAAGAAGCATAAAATAAAGTGATTTGACAACGAACCAAACAATATTCTTTGACCCACAAGGTTTCTGTAATGTCCACATTTAATAATAGAAGTCATTCTTGAAGTACAAGACGAAACATCCTGGAAATTTCATATTTAGTTTCTCAAAAAATACATATAAATTAAAATATTCTTGTGAATTTTTCTATGATTTAATATAAAATACGCTAAATAAAACTATGTAAAATAGTAATATGATATATAAAGATTAATTATTTATTAATTTAATTATATATAATCCATTATAAATATTTTAATAATAAATACACCACAAAAAAAATTCTTCTCATTATATGGTAAATGACAAATCAACTATTGTGGTTTGTGATCAATGACGAGTCAACCACTAGGGTATTTTTTTTAACAAATTAACCACTGACGTATGGGAAAATAACAAAGCAAATATCGCAGTTACGTTTTTCATTTTCCGTTAACAAGTTAAAAATGCGGTGTGTGGTCAAGACACTGCGTAAAACGCAGTGTGCCTTTAAATTGCATCTACACAGATCGAGCAAGTCCAAATCTAGATCTGGCGATCTGCGAGACTCGCGACGACGAGAGTACGAAGCTGCGACGGGACGACGAGAGTTCGAAGCTGCGATGCGACGGGTTGGCGACTGCGACGCGACGGGTTGGCGACGACAAATTGGCGAGTGCGACTGCGATTTGCGACGAGGAGTTGGCGAGTGCGATTTCTCAACTGATTCCGGTATACTTTCATTGCTTTGCTCTCCTGTTCCGATTTCCGAGTGTGGTACAAATAGTTTCATTAGTTTCAATTTCTGATTGTGGTACAGATAGTTTCATTAGTTTCATTACTTTGCATTACAGATTTGCATTACAGAGATTGTGGTACAGATAGTTTCATTACAGATAGTTTCATTAATTTGCATTACAGATTTGCTCCCCTGTTCCGATTTGCGTTACAGATAGTTTCCTTGCTTTGATTAACTTAAGTTGGGATACCCAGCAATGTCGATGAAATATTTTTGGTTGCAGAGCAATCTGTAATGCAATTTACAGATTGCAATCTGTAATGCAATTGCAATTTACAGATTGATTTACAGATTGCAATATGGAATGTAATTGCAATCTGTAATGCAATTTACAAATTGCAATCTGTAATGCAATTGCAATCTGTATTGCAATTTACAGATTGATTTACAGATTGCAATATGAAATGCAATTGCAATGTGTAATGCAATTTACAGATTGCATTCCAGATTGCAATCTGGAATGCAATGTATAGATTTGTGTTGCTTTTGTTGATTGTGTTATCTTTGAAGACTTATTAAAGAGTATATGTACTGAATTGAAGAAAGAATCTCTTCTCTAGTTTTGTTTTTTTTTTCTTGGCAATCAAGTTATTGACTTTGATTGATTTATAAACGGTAGACTATTTGTGTAAATACTATTGTACTGACTTATGACATTTCGTTGGGTTATTAACTGCAGGTTGGCAAATTACTCAGGGAGCACAATGGACCGAGGTAGGAAATTCATGCAGAAGCGTGGGAGGAGAAGGGGGGAGGCTAGTGAAAGACGAGCAACCGAGGCGGTGGAAGCCAGGTGGGGTGAATATGTTCAACCCGAGGCGGTTGAAGAAGTTAAACAAGCAACGACGGTGGAAGACGAAGACACTGCCCAGCCTGAACAAGGAGAAACAGAGTTATTATTCAGGACAGACGATGCCAGAAGACGATATGAAGAAGATGTTGAACACCGTGGCATTATTGTTTCCAAAGTAGTCGATTTTGACTCTTTCACGGAAATGGGCATTCAACATATGCTGGAAAATGCTGGATTACTCGAGTTGTGTCGAATGGGGGGCACTTATTGCGAGAGAGTCATTAAGATGTTTTACGCAAATTTCCAACTTTTCGAGGAGCCAGTTGAGGTGCAAACATATATTTTTGGACGGGAGTTGAGATTCACTCCCGACGATATCAATACAATACTTGAATGTTATGGGCCAAGCGAGGAATATTATGGCATAGCTAAGACGAAGCCACCATTTATCAAGGAAGGAGATGGGCTAGCCGTTCTTAGATTGTTGCACCAGGATCCTGAGATTGCCCATTACAAGAGGCCAAAGGCTAATGAGTTGAATGTAATGGCCCGAGTGATCCACATGGTATTGACGTACACAATTTTGCCTAGGATTGGGCATCGAGACCATGTTACAAGTATGGATCTATATATTTTAGAGAAGGTGTTCAGGAAAAAAAAGTGAACATTGGATATATCATAGCGAAGCACATGGAAGAGGTCGTCAACAACCCATCAATGAGCCTACCGTACAATTGGCTTATCCAGACTATAGTTGAGCAGTTTTGGGTTCCCATCTCTGCGAATGAGCCAAGAATTGAAGCGACGACCATTGACACCTACAAAAGATCCAACTTGGATCGATTGGGCATCACCCAAGTTAAAGGCGGATGGTTCCACAAGTCCAAACAGAAGGCAGCACCTTCACCCGTTACAGAGCCTCAGTATGCAGGCACCTCTTATGATATGCCGCCTCCTCCCCACTCAGAGCCTGAGTATGCGTATGCAGCTCCCTCATATGAAATGCCACCTCCTCCACAATCATCACACTTTACTGCGATGCCTGAGGAGTCGTCTGCCTGGATGAGCAGAATGGAGGAGCTCCATCATGCGTCGATGAGCAGAATGCACATGATGGAGGAGCACGTGCAAAGGCAACAAATCGAGCTACAAAGAGCTAATGAGCTCGCAACAGAGAGGTGGGCCATTGCCCAACAATGGCAGGTGGAAGCATCAGAGAGCAGACGCGTCGCAGAGCAGTGGCGTATGCAAGAGGCGGAGCTCGCTGAAGCGAGGCATAGAGAAGCTGAACAGTGGCATCTTCAAGAGGCATACCTCGCAGCAGAGAGGTATCGCCAATCCGAACAGTGGCATGTTCGAGAAGAGGAGCGACATGTTCGAGAAGAGGAGCGACACAGTGAGGTGTGGCCGCACTCAAGAGACGTGGGAGGTGATTAGCCCGATCATCATCCTCGTCGTCGCCCAATGACGCACCTGATGCCACATTCCGCCTGTAAGTTATTTATGTTTTACGCAAAGTCCAGGTTTTTATTTTATTTTTGTTTCACATGATGATGTGTTGTTGATTTGTAGTGACCCTGTCAGGCTTTGCCAAGGAGCACCTGGAGCTGGGGCACTCCAACCTCTGCCCAGAAGAGTTGTGCGCATGGTACGTCTTTCATTTCGTTATATGTGTGTTCAATCATGTTCATGCAAATGTTAGGATCTCGGCTTTGTTTGCAGCCTGTGTCGGTTATGTCCTCGTTCAAGATATATGTCCAGACAAATACCCGTAACAACAAGGAGACGTACGCAATTCTTGGGGAAAAGTTGGAGGGCGAGCATTACGTTGTCTCACATCTCATCTTTCCGGAACAAAAAGGGACGCCAAATACGGTGTGAACCCATCTTTGTATGTTAGTGTATAATCTATTATCTTACTACTCATCCGAACTTATATGCAGTGTATTGTGAGCAATGAAGAAGCCATATTGGTGTTTCATCAGTCAAAGAATCTATTGCAATTAGGGTGGATTCACGTAAGTCACCATCTCGTTTCTTCGAGTTATCGTGCATGTTCTCTTGAGATGATCTTATGACTTGTTTACATTGCAGACACACCCAAAGCCAGGGTTGTTTATGTCCTCCGTTGACTTGCACACCCAATATGGGTACCAGCGATTATTGTGGGAGTCCATCTCTATCATTGTAACTCCATCAGACAAAAGGACGTATGTACTGTCTCTTGTGTAAATTCTTAATCTTGCTTTCCACGTCACTGACAAACAATTATTACCTTTGCATTGCAGGCCGTACGACATCTTCCAGCCTACGGAAGAAGGGATGTTGGTGCTGTCCAGCTGCAAAATTAAAGAACACTTCCACGAGAACGACCGTGCAATCTTTAAGTATAAGGGTGAGTTGTACGGTGCTACAGACGGGGTTCTATTGGACCCGAACGGAAGTTGTCTTTTAGAGGATTTGCGCCCGCCCCAGCCACAGCCACCGCCACGGTCCAGAAAGAAGGCGCCATAATTTAGTTCATTCAGTACTGTTGGAGTTTATGTTTAGTTTAATTTGTGTACATTTTCGTTTTCGTTGTAAATTATGTGTAGTTTAAGGATTTCTATGGTTGATTATGTTTACTTTAATGTTTGTACATTTGCGTGCGTTCTGCCTAATGTGTAGTTCAATGATTTTTGTTGTAGTTTATATATTGGATAAATAATGTCTGAGACGATACTGGAATTGCTGTGGAGTTTTGTGCAGGATCTATGAAAATGGCGTTGTGGGAGTAAAGTAATAGAGGAGGTTCTGGCAAAAATTTTATCGGACACCTTGCATATAAACACTCATGACACAGAAATAACTTCACGCAATAAACTCTCTCGTTACAGAAATAACGTCACGAAATTCACCCTCACTCGCAAGAGGCCGCGAAAAAATGCGATCTGTTTGTAAGACACCGCTAAGAACGCGGTGTGTCGAACGCGAGACATAGCTAAGAACGCGGTGTGTCGAACGCTAGACACAGCTAAGAACGCGGTGTCTCGCGTTTGAGACACCGCGTTTTTGGCAGTGTCTCGCAAGACACCGCATTGTAGAACGCGGTGTCTTGCGAGACACCGTGTTCTTACGCGGTGTCTTCTCTGAAGACACCTACTCTACTCTGTTTAACTCTGTCTTCTCCAGACAAATTGGCATATTCAAACGCATTTCGCAGTCTATTAAGTAACCCTAAAAATTCTTGAGAGCTTCAGAGAGCGATTAGCGAAGGTGAAGAATTTTGTTCAGAAGCAAATGGCGAGTGAAGAATCTGTTATCAACCGTCAACTTGAAGTGGGACCCACAAGCACTTGTGTGCTCAATGAAAATGAGGTACGTCAAATTGGAAATGAAGCTGCAATTGTTTTGCATTCCGTATCAGTAACTCTACATGAGGAGGACAATGACGACCTCCGTTCTTTATGTGAATCAACTAGTGATAAAGACATGGACATGGCCGAGAGTAGGCCTAGACGTCCAACACAAGTAGAAGATAGATTCCTTGGATTGGGCCTAGGTAAAAAGTACAGTTCATTGAAGAAGATTAGAGAAGAAATTGTTGAGCATGCATTGACGAACGGGTATGGAATAAAATTCCCCCATAGTGTTGTGCATCGACTGAGGGCTACTTGCCAGGAAGGCTGCCCGTGGCGGTTGCACGACTCACAAATAAAAGATGAAATGACCTTTCAGATAAAATTTTACAATGACATTCACACATACTCCAGAAAGATGGAAAGTCATCTTTCTACTGCCAAATGGGTTGCAACTCATTACTTAGATAGATTTAAAAGTCAGGCAGATTGGGACATTCCGAACATAATTGAGATAGTGAGGAAGGACTTTACTGTCAATATCTCACCCAGTCTTGCTAGAAGGGCAAGAAATGCAGCCAAAAAAATTAAAGAAGGCGATGGGAATGAGCAATATAAACTCATATGGTCGTATGCAGAGGAGATTCAGATGTCTAATCCTAGAAGCTCCGTGCGTGTGGACCTCGATATGAGTGTATTTAAAAGAATGTACATGTGTTTGGTTGCATGCAAGACGGCTGTGCTAACTTGTGGTAGACGACTTATTTGTTTGGATGGTTGCCATTTGAAGGGAGCCACTTCAGGCCAGTTGCTCACTGCTGTGACCATCGGCGGGAACGATGGCATGTATCCAATTGCTGTAGCAGTGGTCGAAGCAGAAAATAGGAATTCATGGAGCTGGTTTCTAGAATTGTTGCTCGATGATCTAAACACTCCATCTGGCAATGGATGGACAATCATTTCCGACCATCAAAAGGTGCGGTATATTGCTTTTGCCTTATGTGTAAAAGTTATGCATTTTGTAGGAATATGACTAATATTATGAATGTTTACAGGGTCTAGTGCCAGCTGTGAGCGTGGTGGCAGGGCAAGCTGACCATCGATTTTGCATCCGACACCTGTATGCCAATTTCCAAAAACAATTTAAAGGCAGGTTGTTAAAGGATGCAATGTGGGCCGCATCTCCAGCCACTACTGTGAGACAATTTGAGAGAGAGATGGGTAAGTTATTTATGCTTGACAAGGCGGCCCACAACTACTTACGTGGAATAGTTGTGACATCCTGGGCCAAACATGCCTTCTGCTCTATCCCAAAGTGCGACATAAGCCTTAACAATCTGAGTGAGTCATTCAACAGCTGCCTCCTACCAGCCCAGGACAAACCAATTTTTAGTATGTTTGAGATCATCCGGAAGGGCATCATGGGTAGGATTATGAAAAAAATGAAAAGATGGCTCGCTCGACGGACCTTTTGTGTCCAAAGATAAGCACTCGGCTCGCCAAACTACAACTTGCCGGGCGAAATTGGAGCCCCTAATTTGCAGGAGCTGCCCAGTTTGAGGTCAGCAATGGTAACGAACAGTACTCTGTCAATTTGGATAGGTGTACTTGTACATGTTACCGGTGGGAGTTGACCGGCATCCCATGTGTCCATGCAGTCCCGTGCATTCACTTCATGAGGAGATCCCCTGAGGAGTTTGTGCATGCGTGCTATCATCGAGAAACATACATGGCGATGTACTCCCACTTTATCCGACCCATCAATAGACCGATCGAGTGGCATCCGGTGACGAATCTTGATTCTATTATCCCACCGCCATTTAAAAGGCTTCCAGGAAGACCGAGCAAACATAGAATACGGGATGTGGACGAGGCTCCAAGCTGGACAGTGCTGAGCAGAAGAAATGTGAACGTCACTTGTGGTCAGTGTGGGCGTGTTAGGCACAATTCTCGCACATACGATGATGGAGGTGAGTCAAGTGCCGGGGCTTGCAGAGGGCGAGGCAGAGGCAGGGGTGGCAGAGGTAGGGGTGGCAGAGGCAGGTCAGAGGGAACATTTATGGGGTTCAGAGTTCCTGAGACAGCCCCGAGACAATTCCTGACCTAGTTCCTGAGACAGCTCCTGACAGAGTTTCTGACACGCAGGTGAGCCCATTATCACATTTTCGTTTTCAATTGATGTTTGAAATATGCTAATTTCATTTGCATTGTGTTGTGCAGGTGTCTGATGCGCAAGGTCCACACACACAATCGTACACAAACGTGGACCTTAACCTTCCGTGACACAGAGGGAACACAATTGTTTTACAATTTCAGTTGATGGATAGTTGCATGTTATTTAATACTTGTCTACTTGTAATGATATTACGGTGAATAATAATGCACTGATGTTGATTGGGTTGAGTTTAAGGTGATTGGTAAGTTTTATGTTATGTAATTTCTAGGTATGGGTGTGGTTCTGGTAGGCTATTGTAAGGTTAGATTAGTTAAGTGTAAGATGTGTTAGTATGAAAATGTTTCTATGTGTGCTGCTTGTAAACATTAAGCATTAAGAATGGAAAAGTACACAATTTCTACAAAATTTTGGGCAGAATCTCCTCTGTTACTTTACTCCCCCAACGCAATTCTCATACATCCAGTATCTTCACAAACATTTTTTATCAAGTATAAACTACAACGGACATCATTGAACTATAGATCAATTACAACGAAAATGTACAGATATTAAATTACAATGGAAACTACACCGAATAACAAAGCAAATGTAGACAACTTAAACTAAACTAAACATAAACAACAACAGAACTATTTCAACTAAATCATGGCACCTTCTTCTTAGACCATGGCCGTAGAGGAGACGGGGGCTGGTGAAAAACTTGAGCTCAAAACGTCCCTTCGGTTCGTCACGGGTGTGTTTTTTTACGCGGGGTCTGTTCGTCGAGTCGCGGGATCTGTTCGTCGCGTGTTCCTGGAATTTCAAGTGTTCTGGTATTTTGCAAAAAATACAGTGTCTGGCCAAGACACCGCGTAAAAACGTGGTGCCTCGCGTAAAAACGCGGTGACACCTCATTTTTAACTTGTTAACGGAGAACGAAAAACGTAACTGTGATGTTTGCTTTGTTATTTTCCCATACGTCAGTGGTTAATTTGTTAAAAAAAATATCCTAGTGGTTGACTTGTCATTAACCACAAACCACGATGGTTGATTTGTCATTTACCCTATTTTATAAGATAACTATAATTTAAACGTTTATGGTTATTTACAGATTATGTCTTAAATTTTTTTTTTCAAACATAACTTTTATCTTTTAACTGTCAGAAATTTAAAGTTTGCCATCAAATTTATTCATTAAATTTAGCAAGTATATGTCACGTATTCATTAAATGAGACGTTTTAACTGATTTCTAGCTCATTTAACGATTTTTAACTAAATTTTGAACTTTGTCAATCTCGTATCTAGTGATTTTCAACTTCGTCAATTCAGTAATAGACTTTTTTTTATATTGGATTAGAAAATGGTTCGAGGTTACAAATCGAGTTAAAATATCTCGTTAATTGGACAATGCGATACACATATGTTGAGTTTATGAAATAAATTGATAACAATATTCCAATGGTTAATAGCTAAAAAAATAAAAATTATTTTTATTAAAAAGATCATTTAAATTTAAATTTATAAATGCGTCCTAAACATATCTATTTAAATTACATTTTATCTTAATTTATATAAATAATAATTTAATAATGTACAAGGGAAATTAACAAATCAACCATTGTACTTTATGATCTATGACAAGTCAACCACTAATGTATTTTTGCTAATAACTCAACCACTAAACTATAAAAAATAGATAAAGCAAACATCACTGTCACATTTTCCGTAAAAAAATTTCAATTTTATTCAAAAGTAGAGTAGAATGAATTTTGTTTTGAAGAAATTTACAATAACTACAAGAATCACTCAAGTCTATACACTAATTTATCACCACGTTCGACAACAATCTAAATTTTCACTCACTCTATTTGATCGATTAAGAGGACAACAATTCTATTTGCATAAATGACACCAGATCATACTAAATTCGGTGCAAACCATCAACAACCATTAGATTTCTATTCCTAAACCCAACAAAATTACCTTCTGAGCATTCATGTCACCCTATTAAAAGAGATAAAACAAAAGAAGGAGGAGCAGAACAAACTGCGTCGTTCCACAATTCGTTCTGCAGCAGAACGTGTTCATTTTGTAGCTAAACACGTTCCTTCCACTGCGGAACGAACGAGTTCTGTAGTTCTGTCCACAGCGAAATGAATGGGTTCCACAGTTCTGTTTGTAGCAATTATATCTGTAGCAGAACAAACACGTTCTGTAGTTCGTTTTGCTTCTTCCTCTTCTTCGTCGTCAGAGCTATCAATAATTCAGAATTGGAATTCAACAGAATTCAGACTTTAGAAAATCACAAGTATCTCCATTGGAGGAACACATGTTTTTTTATTTTCTTTAGTTCTCAATCTCAATCTCACATTCTTCTTCTTCATCTCCTCCATTTGTTTCTTCATAATCATTGTCTTCTTCTTTTTCCTCCTCATTTATTCTACTATTTGAACACATCACTATTTATTTGATGTTCATTTTGAAAAATTTTTCCTTAACACATAGTTTATGCAAAGGATAAAGGGAAAGTAAGAAGACAAAAACTCCATTACAGATATGATTAGTATCTGTTTGTAGAAAATCTCCTTAGAAACTCATGAAAATTTGTCCAACTGATCTTCGCTACAAAATCATAAAAATTAAAAAAAAGAGAATGAAACCTGAAATGATGGCAGTGAGGTCATTTCCATCAATTCTGGACGTAACCTCCTCAGCCATAGAACGAGCCAAAAATCTCAACTCTCCTTTCCAAGTGAAAATCCACATTCTACCAGAGATTTACCTAAACAGGAAGTACTCAAATGAGGAAGTGATGCACCATGGGGTGCTAAGAAGCACACACAGAGGGATAGTGCAAATCGGGTACTCAAGAATAGAACACTAAAATTAAAACGTTGACAACTTTTGATGCAGGAAACCAATTGACTTCAATTTTGGAGGGCTTGTAAAATTCACAGAACCAAAAGTGTCTACCAAAAATCAAATGCTAACTCGTCACAAGGAGAGAGTTATGCTAAAGGAGGGGAACTCCTCTAAGAGACACCAAGGAAACCAAATTAGGAATACCCAATTTGAAAATGCTATATCTTTCACTCCTGAGGTCCAATTGCTACCAAATTTGGACGGTGAGTAAAATTAACAGAGGCAACGATTCCCACCAAAAATCTCTGTTCAAATCGCTACTAAAATGGAGTTATGCAATCAACCAAAATGGAGTTATGCAATCAACCACAAGCTGCTCGGAAAATGACCAAATAAAATAGTTTTGCGCACCAACAACAAAAGTGGCACAAAAACATAGAATCAAATCCAATCCACACCAACACTTTCACATTTCAATATATTCCAGAGAACATTCACTTCCAAGAATCCAAGACCAGAATCACAACCAAAAATTAAAGAAAACTTCGCACACTTACAAGCTGGTCTGCCAATCTCACAATCAGAAATGGTGACTTCAATGGGCCCTTGCAACAAAGACTACTCCACCTTATTTTCTTTATGTCTTCTAAAACCTCCACGCTGAGGAAACACCTCAAGGAGAGATGTAGGGAGGTTTAGTGTAAGGGTTCCTCCAAGACCTAACAAGAACAGTGAGAGAAATGATTTTGGCTTCTAGTTTCAGTATGCCCCTAGACAAGAGGAGCCGAGAGGGATTGAGAGGGAGAACCCTTCAACACAAGTAGCAGCTAGAAATATGATTCAAAATTAGGGTTTAGGGCACCCTTAAAGAAGGTTTAATACTCCCTTAAGGCTAGCCTAAAGAAAATTATAATAATGTCCTTTTAATCAAAATTGGGCCATGAATGCTCGGCTAACATGCTAGCTGAGCACTCCAAAAAAAAAACAAGTTTCAAACATCCTAAAACTAACAAAAAACAATCCAATATCTAGTAGTTCAATCAAACTTAAGTTCATAAAACATGTCAAAGCATAAAAATAACATATCTCTAACTAAGGATCCTCCTTAGCCTTGGTAATGTGGGCACCAATGTGGCCTCGGGTCAATTATGCTAGCCGAGGGGTTGTAATGGGCTTCCAAATGAGCATGTGTTTTGGCCTTCCCTTATCTTCTTGCAAAGGCTCTTCTTCAAGTCCATCAAGTGTGGTTTTCTCTTCAAAATAATAGCGTGTTAGAAAAATGATGATCCTCTTAGCTCAGACCCAAGTGATCGGGACTTGTGGTGTATCTGTAATGACCCAGTTTTTCGTAAATCCTGTAAATGTGCTAAAATTTGAAATTTTGTTAAGACCATTAGAATCACTTTTAAAACATATTAGAGTGCAATGCTAAACCGGACAACTACTAATCTTTTGTTAAACTTGTATTGAAAATTCAATTAATACAATGCGAAAGCGTTATAAAAATCATTTATATAAAACATAGCAGAAGCGTAAATAATTTAATGAAAGACACTAAACATTTAATTACAATTAAATTACAACCATACTCTCTTTGGTTCTCATTAGCCTGGCCAGCCACGAGTCTCGCGCGTGCAAATACTTCATCCCTGCTTTATTCTTTGTTTATTATGTGCTTATTATCTGCTTGCCGTTTTCGCATATAAGTATTTATACCTACACCACAAGTAACTGTAAGCCCAAAGTCTTAGTAAGGAAAATGGTTAATGCAACATGATATGTCTCTCTTTAGTCCTTCTTGGAATGGGGGCCACCCAAACCAATCTTGCGTTACGTTCGTTCGTTTGTTCATTCTTTACTTGTACATTGAGTGGGAGGTTGGAGGACCCATATGGGGTGGTATAGTTGATTGGACTAGCCTCCTAGGTGCATACTAGGTCCCGTTCCCATCAAGGTTGGGGCTGTGCCTAGCTACTAGACTAGACCAGACTACCCACCAGCCACCAACTCCTCATTCATTTCATTATGGACTAGCCTCCTGGGAGCATACTAGTTGCCAGACTACTAGCCTCCTGGGTGCATACTAGTTGCCAGACTAGATCCGATTACCCATTCATTTTTAATATTTTCCTCACTCAATGCATGCGTGAGTACCACTACCAAGGTGGCACTCCCTATTGGTTTCTATTAACATGATGCATGACCATACATTTTCAACCTAACATGATGCATGATGCTTTATAACGTAAGATTAACAGAAATTGAAGTGCGCATTGAAATAAAAGTAACTGTAATTGAAATTACAAGAATTGAAAGCGCATGGAAATGTAAACAACCAATAGTTTGAATAATGCACCTAAGGCAAGTAATATCAATTGAACACCCAATAGAGCAGAGTAGAGTACATGAAGGAGACGATTATAGGAATAATTAAACAGCGAACGACATGCATTCGAAACAAAACATAATTTAATTTAACATGCTCAAGAGTTAATTACATGCTTTTATCTTAGTTACTTAGCATGCTTCAAGGAAGATTACCATTGTTATTCTAGTGAGTTATCCTAGGTAATTTACATGTTCAAGAAGGATTTTCTAATTATTCTAATTAATTTCCTAGTTTATTTACATGCTTCTTATATTTATTATTCTAGGTGACTAATTAGTTATCCTAGGTGATTTACAGGCTCAAGGATTCATACAATTATGATTATAGTTAGATGTCCTAATTAAATTACATGCTCATGATAGGTTACAACTCTAGTTAGGTTAATAATCATGCTTGAAGAATAATTAATTTGCTTAACATGTTAGTATTAGCCTAGTTAGTAGATTAAACATACTTAACTAGTAATTCAATTATTGCCCTAGTTAATTGGCATGCTTGACAAAGTGATCAACAATGGTTAATTAAACAACTATTTAAACATGTTCGGATAATTATTAATTGAACAACTAGCAATTTAATTAACTTAGTTAATGAAACACATTCAAGTCTAATCAATTACCCTAGTTGAGTTAATTAACATGTTAAACATGCTTAAGACTGATCAGTTACTAATTAGCATACTCAACTAGCAAATTAAGGATTAGTTATTAATTAAACAATTAGTTAAGTAAATTAATATGCTTGAATAATAGTTAATATGCTCAAGTAAATTAACATGCTTAAGTCTAACTAAATTATTTTCATGCTTAGATTATCTAAGTTGGTTAACATGTTGGTTAATTTAACATGGATATCAAACAAAGGAAATGACGAAACGTTACATATATTAAATAAAAGGAATGGCAGTTGCACTATCATAGAGAATGTAAACTAGATGGCAAATAAATAATAATTAACAGAGCATTTAAGGAAACTCTCAATCCATTCATGCTACTCATCATTCACGCATTCATTATTCTCTTCTCTATTCTCATCACATTTAGACATTGACCATTCAGCACAAAACTAACAAGTGCAGTAAGGAAAACAACTATCAATACAGAAAATCTACACTATCGTCAAAGGAAATTAATGCAAGTAAAGAGAACAATGACAGCAAGAAAATCTACAAAGGAAATAATAATAGCAATGTACTCAAGGAAATACTACAGAGCATCAATAAAGGAAATGACAGCAGAAAATCATCCAAGGGAACCAACACTACTCGAATAACAGAATAACATTCAAGGAAAATCGAGTTTACTCACGCACACTACTTGTGGTGTAGGGCCTCCACAGGACAAGACACCCCTAATTCCTTACCTAAATGACGAACCTAAACAGGGACAACAACACTCCAAGCCTCACGGTTCCTCAGCTCATGCAGCACACTCACTCCAACTCACGTATGCACTTTGCACACACTAGATAACTCGCACTTCACATAATCTCACTCTCACGGGTTCCCTCACTCACTAGAACTCTCTCTCTTGTAGGTTCTCACATCCTGAAGAAAAACCCAACTGAAGAATGGAGAATGGCAGAGAAGGAGGGATATTACTTGGGAGAGGGAGGGGACAACGTAGGCTAGGAGAGGGGATGGCTGGAGACATGGTGGAATGGCCTCGGGCATGTAGGGAGCGGCGTCCAGCATGGGGGAGGCGACTTTGTTGTCTCCATTGTCGAGCATTTATGGACTACATGACAAACTTCTGGATTTTAAATCCCTAATTTATCCTTGAACTGGGCTATTTCGGACTAGTGCAGACGCATTGGTCTCATTCACATTCGTCCACAAGAGTAAAATCTTGCAGGCTAAAACGTGGCTTCGGACGAGAACTAGCGTCCTCATCCCCTTCCGTACCATCCGCAGACGAGATTCAGAAGCCAAGTGGCGTCCGCACGTGGCATCCACAAGCGTCCACAAGTGTCCAGGAAATGGACAGAGACAAAATGGATGAGGTCTTCCCACGTCCACAGTCATCCAGACTTGTTTGGAAGTCCCTAGAGTTTGGACATATTTGATGCCAACGAAGCAACTCACGTTCGCATCGTCTGGGATCTCGTCTGAAACTCCACTGCACAGTGAAGTCAGGATGCAGAATCACGTCTTGAGTGGTCCCAACCCATTCTTCGTGTGTGCAATGTGGACGATACAACTCGTTTGCAGTGTCGTCCGCAGGCGTCTGAAAATGCCCTGGACATAATATTTTTCCATAATATTTTTTCCATAGATACATGTCATCAAATAACACATACAAATACGCAATGTAATATCCTAATCACTCCACCATCTAATTACATCACGTAAACGGGGAGAACTTAATAGAAATACCCTTAGACTTAACGCTCTGAAACGTCCTTGGTAATACCCCGCTAAGTGTCCAACTGAAAAAGTCAGGGTGTTATAGCATCATCCTCCTGGGGTGATTGAGGATGTGACCTCAAATCCGAGGCTTGACCACTCCCTTCCTTTTCTTCCTTTTTATCAGCTCTAAAATATGTAACTTCGGTTTGAACTTTGTTTTCCTTGTCCATAGAGTTTTCATTCAACCCATGCATAGATCTCACTTCCTCGGACCATCTAGAATTGATGTCATTTTCTACAACCGTGAGTTCTCCTTCACACATGTGTAACCAAAAGAGCAAGCCCCTCATTGTTTCACAAAGTTTTCCCATGACATGATAATCTTTCTCGAGTTCATTATTGGCCATTTTTTACCCATAGCCCAAACCCTTATCATCCACATAAAATTTCTTAACCAAACCAACACCTAAAATCTTGATATTCAAGTCGGTCAAGAAAGAATACCTTTGTAATAGTGGGCCGGTTCTTAATTTTTCTTTTTCATCTTTGTGTCTAATCATATATGGGGAACTTTCTAATAATTTGTTCTTGGACACAAGTAAAGTGAATTTCTCTTTTCCTTCCTCCTTTCTTCGTAGTATCTAGCAATTTGGTCCGGTTGGAGAGGAGCTAGATTTATGAGTTTATTTTCGAACTTCAATGAGTAGACATTTGAGTGGCCATCATGTGTGATTTTTCTATCATACTACCATGGTCTCCCCAATAAAACGTGGCTTGCAGTCATAGGTACTACATCATAGAATACCTCATCTTCATAGCCTCCAATTGCAAAGGATATGCGAGCTTGCTTGGATACTTTTACCTCCTCTCTATCGTTCAACCAATTTAACTTGTTAGGCTTCAGATGCTTAGTGGCATCCAAGTGCAACTGCTCAACAACTTCTTGGGACGTTATGTTGGTGTAACTTCCCCCATCAATAATGAGGGAACAAACTTGGTCTTTGATTTTACATTGAGTATGGAAAATGGTTTCTCTTTGGTCTTCACCCTCTCAGACTTGTGTGATTAGGGTTTTTCTTAATGTCTTGAGGAGCGGTCTTTCTTGAGCAAAATAAGTCTCTTCTTGTGGCTCAACCTCTGTAATTGGTGCATCCATAGCTTCATCTTCACTTTTTATTTCCTCGGAGTCTCCTCTTATCACCATGACACATTTGTTAGGGCATTGAGAGGCTATATGTCCAAGGCCTAGACACTTGAAACATTTTATGACCCTTGACCTTAGATTAGTAGTCTCATCATGTGCTTTGTCTTCTTCATTGGCTCAACTCTCATGTGATTTTAATGTTGCACTTCTTTCATCATGCTCAAGAGGAGACTTATAAGGCATTGCATTTATTGAAAACGGTCGAGTAGTGTTTTCTCTCAACTCTCTTTTTCTTTGCCTTTCTATCTTCAAGGCTAATTGAACTATCTCGTCCATGGTTTCAAATGGTTGTAATTCTACAAAGTCACCAATTTCCTTATGTAGTCCCTTGATGAACCTAACCATGGTTTGCACTTTTGGTTCCTCCATGGCACACCAAATCTTCAAAGTTTCAAATTCTGTTAAGTATTCCTCCACCGATTGTGAGCTTTGCTTTAGATTTTGGAGTTGAAGGAATAAGTCTTGTTTGTAGTGACAAATCTCTTCTTCATTTAGGCCTTCATAGTTCTCCAATTTTGCACATCATCATAGCCATCTCTCCTTCTTTGAGTCTTAAGGTCTTCCCACCAAAGGCTTGCATATCCGAACAACTCTAATGTCACCATTTATTCTCGGTATATGTAATAGCCTGATAATTTCCTCTGTTTATATAATGTAATGAATTTTGAGAAAATTAATAGATTATATTACGGGGCAGTATCTTGTCGAATAATACCGTGTAAATATTGTGGAGTGATTAAAGTATAAATTTTAATGAAAATTGTACAATTCGGCTTTTCAGTCGACCTGCGGTTAAGGGTAGGTCGAGTGTCTCGACCGAATTTCATTCCAGGCGACTCCTTGCATTCTGGGTCGAGTTGCAGACGTGAATACTTTGAATATGTCGAACTCATTGATTTTTCGGTCGCACTGTGGTGGATTGGCGGTCGAGTTGCGGACGAGAAGGATTTGAATCTATTGAATTCATTGATTTTTCGGTCGATATGCGGTTAAGGATTTCGGACTCCTTCCTCGACCAAAAACGCAATTTTGAAGAAAAATTGGGAATTTGGTTGATATGCGGTCGAGGCTTTTAGATGCCTTCCTTGATCGAAAAACCAAATTAAAGCGAGAAATCTGTTTACCATCGGACATTTCTTTCTTCTCCTCCTGCGAAATTCTTTTCTCCTTGTGAAATTTCTTTTCTTCCTCCCCGAGAAAATAGGAAATTTCCACGTGTTCTTCCCCCAATGGACTACCGTCCATTGGTTTTGGTGGTTGTTCCATGAACTTAGGCCTTTCACGTGGATCTATTTCTCTCTTTCTCTCTCTTCCTCCCTCTGTCTATAAGATGAAGGCATGTGAGTATTGTTTTTGGATGCTGCCCTGTACTCTGTGAGCTGAGTGGAAGAGGAAGTGAGCTTCTATTTAGAAATCCCCTAGGTGTTGTTGCTCTGGATTGTTGTTGCGGTTGAGCTGCGGTGGAGTGAAACTTTGCTGGAGGTAAGAAATGGGTAGAGTCTTGGCCAATGGAGGCCCTACACCACAAGTAGTGTCATGTTTGAATTCTATTTTTTCTAGATGAATTAGAATGATTTGGTTTCCTGCTGCAAATTGTTTGATTCGAATCCTCTGCTAGTTCCCTGTTCTTAGATGATGATTAGCCATGATATTGATTGCTTAGTTTAATTTCTTACTACTAGTTGTTGGTACGATTTTATGGTATTAGCCTTGAAATGTTGAATGTTATTCTATCTAAATTACTGCTCACATATTTGTTGCTTCGATGAATTCTGCTGCAATTTGCTATTATTAGTTAAATGTAGTTATTTTCCATTAACCTGTCAAGCATGTTTTGCTACCCTATTATGAGTTGTTTGTTGGTTCCTTTGGGTATTGTACTACTACTATGACAGTGACGTGCATGGCTAGTTTCCTGATAGATTTTAGTTTCAATAGCAGCTTCCTGGTTTAAACCCTTGGTATCGATTTATAATGCCTATTATAATCTGTACTGTTGGTTTAGTTGTCGAATAGTATGCTGTTTTCGTGTATTATATCTATGTTCGTTGACGTCTTTAAATTGTCGTCAAGCATGTTTAATGTTCTGGTTATATCGTTGTTGTTTTATGTTATTCGTTGAGCATTTTAACGATAAATATTGTTGCTGTCTTCTTTTATTCGTTGAGCATTTTGACGATAAATATTGCCGCTATTTTTTCGTTAAATTCTAAGCATGTTAGAACATTGATACCGCTGTTATTTCTATCAAAAACTAAGCATGATTTGTACGTTTTATTTCACTGAATATCTAGTATGTTTTGCTGATATTTTCTGTCGAAAACTAAGCATGATTTGTACGTTTTATTTTGCTGAATATCTAGTATTTTTCACTGTTATTTCTGTCGAAAACTAAACATGATTTGCACTTTTTATTTTGCTAAATATTTAGCATGTTTCGTTGTTATTTTCATCGAACACTAAGCATGATTTGCACGTCTTATTTCTTTGTGATTTTACTGTTATTTGCTGTCATTTTTCTACCAAATTTCAAGGATGATATAATACGTTAAATATTGATGTTGTTCTCCTATAATTTGGAAATCCTTTGGTGATCTAGAATTGTGAATTCTCGATGAATGGATTGAATTGTTTATTGTCGTAATTCTAGTATTTCATTGACATGCACCATGATAATGGAAATAATTAGAAAAAACCACGCGTAGGTTGATATTTATTTGTGCGAGGAAAAATATAAAGAAAATAAATATAAGGGGAATTGGAGGTGGGGAGGTGGTTCGGATTGTAACCAGGTAGACTTGAGATTATACCTTTCTCTCGGTGGGATGTGAGAGCATGTTTGCCCTAACGGGAGACTCGAGATTATACCATTCCCTTATCGGGTTGTGAGAGCCTGTCTACTAAAGGGTTAGATGTCGATTAGAGGCCACCCTCCTTGCGACAGATCCACCAATATCCCATCTCAATGTATGAGTTGATATGTACATATGTAAACGTGAGTAAAGAACAATTTGAGCGGATCTCCTTCCGACATAATGAGTCAGAGACATACATCACATTGTATATCTCATTTCTTGTTGGGCCTTAGGCTCACAATTTGCTTGTGGTGTAGGTTCTTGTTTGGATATGGTTACTCCTGAAGTGGACGAGGAGGCATTATCAGTTGAGCTCTTGGATTACCAAACTGAATTGACCTGAGCGGGTTATGGCTCGTATGAGACAAAAATGTTATTTTGAAATGGGTTGATAATTTATAAATGTTTTTGTAAAACTATTAACTCTGATTTAATTATGCATTTTAAATTGTCTCATTGACTTTAACTATTTACTCTCGTATGTTTAAATAAATAAAAAGAAAAATTTTACACGGTTATTAAAAAGGAAGAAGTTTGTAAAAATTAATGTGGGTCGCTATAGTATAATCATAACAATAAAAAACGTGATCCACCTTCTCAATCCAATCTAGAAAGTCACTGGACCCCTTAAAGGGTGGAATAGAGACTTTAACATGCCTCATATCATCATTTCTCAAAGTTCTTCTTCTCAGACTAGGTGAGTCTTCCATTTCAGTTTCATCTTCTTCAACATCATACATATTTTCACTTCGGCCTCTTGACTCAATAGATGTGCTTATTCTCCTTCTTGATCTAGGAGTCCTAGGACCCCTCACATGCCCACTAGAAGGCTCCTCAAGCCTTTGTTGGAGCTTAGACATCATTTCCTGAATCTTAACAAGTTGGTGTTGTAAACTAGAATCGACCTTATCTTGCTCTTTCTTAGTTGGTGGATTTGTAGTCGGCATTGTGTTCGTATTATGAGTATTGTGAACCACGCTTATTGAATTCATTTCTCCATAAAATTTACACTTACAGAGTTGCAAAAACAGGGCAATAAGACTCTGATACCAACTGATGCATCATTGGGTGCTAAGAAGCCCACAAAGAGGGATAGTGCAAATCGGGTACTAAAAAACAAAACACTAAAATTAAAACAAACAACTTTCAATGTGGGCAGCTAATTAACTTCAATTTTGGATGGCTTGTAGAAATCACATAACTAAAAGGCTCTACCAAAAATCAGATGCTAACTTGTCACGAGGAGAGAGTTATGCTAACAGAGGGGAACTGCTCGAAGAGACACCAAGGAAAATAGATTAGGAATACTTGATTTGAAAATGCTATATCTTTCACTCCCGACGTCCAATTGCTACCAAATTTGGAGGGTGCATAAAATTAACAGAGGCAAAGATTCTCACAAAAAATCTCGGTTCAAATTGCTACTAAAACGGAGTTATGCAATCAACAAGAAGTTGCTCGGAAAATGACCAAATAAAATAGTTTTGTGAACCAACAACAAAAGTGGCACAAAAACGTAGAATCAAATCCAATCCATGCCAATACTTGCACATTTCAATATATTCCAAAGAACATTCACTTCCAAAAATCCAAGAGCAGAATCACAACAAAAAATTAAAGAAAACTTCGCACACTTACAAGCTAGTCCGCTAATCTCACAATAGGAAATGGCGACTTCAATGGGCCCTCACAACAAAGACCACTCCACCTTGTTTTCTTTAGGTCTTCTAAAATCTCCATGTTGGTGAAAAACCTCAAGGAGAGATGTAGGGAGGTTTAGTGTAAGGGTTCCTCTCCAAGACCTAACAAGAACAGTGAGATGAATGATTTTGGCTTCTAGTTTGGGTATGCACCTAAACAAGTGGAGCCGAGAGGGATTGAGAGAGAACCCTTCAACGCAAGCAGCTGCTGGAAATATGATTCAAAATTAGGGTTTAGGACACCCTTAAGGAAGGTTAAATCCTCCCTTATGGCTGCCCTAAAGCAAAATCACAATAATGTGCTTTTAATCAAAATTTGGCCATGAATACTCAACTAACATGCTAACCAAGTACTTCCAAAAAAGCCAAGTTTCAAACATCCTAAAACTAACAAAAAAACAATCCAATATCCAGTAGTTCAATCAAACATAAGTTCATAAAACATGTCAAAGCATAAAAAGAACATATCTCCAATTGAGGATCCTCCTTAGCCTCTATGATGTGGACACCAATATGGCCTCGGGTCAATTGTGCTAGCCGAGGGGTTGTAATGGACTTCCAAATGAACATGTGTTTTGTCCTTCCCTTATCTTCTTGCAAAGGCTCTTCTTCAAGTCCATCAAGTGTGGTTTCCCCTGCAAAATAATAGTGTGTTAGAAAAACGATGATCCTTTTGGCTCGGGCTCAAATGATTAGGAATTGTGGTGCATTAGGAAGTTTCATCAGGCTTCAGAGGAATCAATTCCAACAACTATTACGAATTCTGAATTACTGATAGCTACGACGACAAAGAAGAAGAAGCGGCATTCGTTCCGCAGCGGAACCCATTCGTTCCACAGCGGAACCCATTCGTGTTCTGCAGCAGAACGAAGGCGTTCCTAAGTTCCGTTGCGGAATGAACTGTGGAACGATGCAGTTTGTTTTGCTCCTCCTTCTTCTTTTGCTTGATCTCTTTTAATAGGTTGACAGAAAGGTCGGAAGGTAATTTTAATGGGTTTAGGAATGGAAATCTAATGGGTGTTGATGGTTTAGAACAATTTAGTCTGATTTGGTGTGATTTATGCAAACGAAACCGTTGCTCTCTGGATCAATCAAATAGAGTGAGTGAAAAAAATTAGATTGCTGCCGAACGTGGTGATAAATTAGTGTATAGACTTGAGTGATTCTTGTAGTCATTATAAATTTATTCATAACGTAATTTGTTCTGCTCTACTTCTGAATAAATTGAAATTTTTAATGGAAAATATGACAGTGATGTTTGATTCGCCTAGTTCTCATAGTTCAATGATTAAGTTATTAACAAAAATACGTTAGTGGTTGATTTATCATGGATTACAAAGTACACGGGTTGGATTACAAAGTACACGGGTTGATTTGTTAATTTCCAATAAATAATTATTGCTAACCTGTCTATCAAAGCAAATGACGGAATTACAATGACGTCATTTGATGAAAAATAATGAAGTAGGAAGAAAGTCAAATCAGCAATAATAACAAACAGGAAGCCAACGCTAGACCATGACCTTCAAACCATGAGCGATTTCCTTCTTCTTTATTCCTTCTCTTCTGGCCATTCTCTTCAAATTTAACAGATGGTTTTTTGGTTTGGCATTCTTTGGCCACCTGTTAACATGAACGTTTAAGTTGTCTCCAGATTGTTACCCAGTTTTGTTAAGGAAGATGGAAAGATCCAGCAAACGGAAGGAAAACAATTTTGCTGGAAAAAGCGACGGGAAGTGCAAGAAAACGAGGAAGGAAGAGACAGAGCCGACGGAGGAGGAGGTGGAGGAGTTCTTCGCCATTTTGAGAAGGATGAAAATGGCGAAAACTCATTTCCAACGAACTGATAGAAACTTGACGCAGAGATGGAGATCGGAACTAGGAATTGAACGAGCTATGGAGGAGGAGGGCAAAGTTATCCCCCATGGAGCCGATGGGTTGCCGGAGAAAACAGGAGAGATTGATCTGAATGAAGCTCCGGTGGAGACCGAGAATATTATTGATGATTCGATGATCGGGAAGCCAACCCGGGTAGAATATCGGTAAGAAGAAAAGCAAGAACTCTGACCCGAATAACACTGTTCTTTTGTTCCTTTTGAATTTTCCTGTTCTTAAGGTTTCTTTTTTGCGTATCTGATGCTAAATTAACATGTAAATCTATCCTTCTGCTTACCTAGGAAACTATCTTTCGTATAATAAAATAAAATATAAGACTTTGTTTGACAAAATTTATGTCTTCTTAATTTAGTACCAAGTATTTAATAAATTAAACAAGACTGCGAGAGGGACATGGACTATGGCTTAAAAAGAACATGAAATTCTTCGTTTAATTTCAAAATTTAAATTAAATTAAATGAAGAACATTTAATAATTTAATTAGTACTCAGAAGTAATGCTTAGTAGTCTACGAGGAAACATCCCGGAAGTTTCTTGGCCACCCAACAGCAAACATCGTTTTCACTCACAAGTCGCCGGACTGTATTCGTATTCCCTGTCCCCACCAAAAAAGAACTTATGCTCACGGCGGGCCTCCACGCCATCCTTTCTATTCTTTCCAAGATACTTTCATCATTGCGTCTTATCATTTTAAACGTTTTTTTTTTTTTCTGGAAATTTTAGAAACTCTGAATTTATGGTCATGAGTAAACCACAACATTTATGCATCGATCGGTCGTTCGTCGACGCTTTCTCTCTCTTCCAAGTTTTTCTCATCCTTCCTCTTCTTCCTTTTAGATCATAAAGGATTCAAAATTTGATTTTTTGGGCTAGTGTTTCATAGGTGGGTTCTGTTATGTTTTGCAAGTGGAGAATTTTTGAGTTCAGAACAATGAAAAAAACAGGTTGATGGAAGAGTGTGACGAAGCCAGACATAATCAAGAGAAAATAACAAACCAACTATTATTGTCAATGACAAACTAATTATCTTTCTTTTTTTACTAATAAATTTGTTGGTTTTTAGGTTCTTGCGCACGACAGAATTACCGATGTTCATTTTACAATTTGTAAAATGAAACTCAAAATAGGTAGAAGACAAAAGTTTCATTCATCGTTCTAAAATATCAGTACAGCTATTTATATTAGAAAATACGACTGATGAGAAATTAATTCCTAGTCCACGTCAGCCCTAGTCCATGTCAGCTCATCCTAGTCCACGTCAGTTCCTCCAATACTCCCCCTCAAGATGGAGAGAAAATGTTCAAAAGACCCATCTTGCTAAGAAGAAAGTGAAAGGAACTAGGATGTAAAGCTTTGGTCAAAATATCCGCCAATTGAAACTGTGAAGAAACATACAAAAATTTGATACGACCAAGTTGAAATTGCTGACGAACAATATGACAATCAATATCTATGTGTTTTGTACGCTCATGAAAAATAGGATTGACGGCAATATGAAGGGCAGCTTGATTATTACAAAACATAACTGCCGATTTAGGCATAGAAATAGAAAAATCTTTCAATAAAGATTGAATCCATAATACTTCACAAGTAGCTTGAGCCATAGCACGATATTCAGCTTCAGCAGTAGATTTGAAAACCGTCTGTTGCTTCTTAGACTTCCATGAAATTAAAGAAGCACCAAGAAAAACACAAAAACCAGTAATGGACTTTCTAGAGGTTGCACAAGTTGCCCAATCAGAATCAACAAATACTTTCAACTGTAATTCAGAACTTGAAGAATAAAGAATACCCTGACTAGGAGTACCTTTCAAATAATGAAGAATCCGATAAGCAGCCTGTAAATGAAGTTGTCTTGGTGAAGCAAGAAATTGACTCAGACGTCCAACAGCATAGGAAATCTCTGGTCTTGTAAACGTGAGATAAATGAGCTTCCCAATCAATTTCCTATATACACTCGATCTTCTAATAAAACATCATCATCAGGAAATTTTAAATTTGGTTCCATAGGAACAACAACCAGTTTACAACCCAAATATCCAGTATCACTTAACAATTCTAAAGTATAATGACGTTGGTTTAGAATGATACCTTTAGAATTGTGTGCCACTTCCAAACCAAGAAAAAAATGGAGATCACCCAAATCTTTCAACTTGAATTTAGCGTTAAGAAAATTCTTAATTTCTGTAATATGAGGAAGAGAATTACTTGCAACAATAACATCATCAACGTATATCAAAATGGCTGTAAACCTGTCAGTAGAAGACTGAACAAATAAAGAATGATCAGCAAGAGATTGATGAAAACCAATATCAATAATAGCAGTTTAAAATTTTGAAAACCACTGCCTCGAGGCCTGCTTTAACCCATAAAGGGACTTATTAAGTTTACAAACCAATGGCTGCTCTCCCTGTTTAGAAGTTCTAGAGACTAAGTAACCTGGAGGTAATTGCATATAAACTTCTTCATGCAAATCGCCATGTAAAAAGGCATTATTAACATCCAATTGTGTTAAATGCCAACCATTAATAGCAGCAAGAGACAACAACAACTTAACAGTGATAAACTTAGCAACAGGAGAATATGTATCAAGATAATCAATACCCTCTTTTTGGGTATACCCTTTAGCTACTAATCTAGCTTTATATCTTTCAATAGTATCATTAACATGATACTTTATCTTGTATACCCATTTGCAGCCAATCGGTTGTTTTCCTGGAGGCAAATCAACTAAGGTCCATGTAAAATTGTCCTCTAAAGCTCGAAGTTCAGTATTTATAGCTTCTCGCCATTCAGGGGACCTCTCGGCTTAGTGATAAAACTTCGGTTCCAAATTGGAAGAAATGGTCAAGGTAAGATGTTTAAAAGAAGTAGACAAACGATGATAAGACAAGATATCAGAGAAGGGATACAAAACAGAAGAACCAGAAACATCCGAAGTACCATTAAGAAGAGAACAATGATAATTAGTAAGATAAGGAGGTTTCAAAATACGTTTAGAAGAAATAGAATGCTGATTACAATTATCAGAAGAAAGAGGTTCTATGGAAGAAATAGGTTGCTGATCAGAAGTATTAGAGGTAGGAACTTGCAAAACAGAATCAGAAATATAAGAAGAACCTGAATATTGACGAATATCAGATTTAAAAGGAAAGATGTTTTCATGAAAAACTACATTCCGAGAAATGAGAATCTTGTTAGATTCTAAATCAAGAACTTTATAACCTTTGTAATTCCCAGGATAACCGAGAAAAACACAAGATTTAGCCCTCGGGCTAAATTTATCCTGATTGCCTTTCAAAGTCGAAACAAAGCATAAACAACCAAAGACTTTGAGATGATCATATGAAGGAACCTTGGAATTCAAAAGTTCAAAAGGAGTTTTATTTGATAAAAGTGTAGAAGGGATTCTATTTATCAAATAAACTGCAGTAAGAATACAATCACCCTAAAATTTTAAAGGAATATGTGACTGAAAAAGAAGAGAACGAGCAACATTAAGAATATGTTGATGCTTCTTTTCCACAACTGAATTTTGTTGTGGTGTTTCAACATAAGAGCAATAATGAATAATGCCTTTAGATTTATAAAAATCATCAATTGAAAACTCTAAAGCATTATCGGTCTGAATACCTTTAATGGACAACCGAAATTGATTTTCATTCATTGTAACAAACTGAGGAATAATCAAACTAAATTCGGATTTATGTTTAAGAAGATATGCCCAAGTAGCCCTACTATGATCATCAACAATAGTTAAAAATATAACGACAATCATCATAAGTAGGAACATGAAAAGGACCCCAAACATCACAATGTATAAGTTGAAAAGAGTTGTCACAAATATTATTGTGAGATACAAAAGGTAAACGTCTTTGTTTAGCTAAAGGACAGATAGTGCAAAGAGAATCCTTTACAGAGTGTAAATGTAATGAATCTTTAAGCACTTGAATTTTAACAGTTGAAGGATGACCAAGTCTGCAATGCCAAAGAAAAGTATCCACAGAAATAACGTTGCATATCTGTCTTTGAAAAGGAACATCAGAAATACAGGAGTTGTGATGAAGGACATAGAGATTGCCGAGTCTATTACCCATCCCAATCGTTTGGAGTGAAGATTGGTCCTAAATCAAGCATGAATCAGTATGAAAAGTGACAAAACAATGTAGTGCGGAAACTAACGCACTGACAGATAATAGATTGAACCGAAAAGATGGAATGTAAAGAACATCTTGTAAAATAATATTGGCATTGAGTTTAACTGTACCGATACACTCTACAGAAATTTTGGAATTATCAGGTAAAGTAACAAATTGACCATTAACAGGAAAAAAATCAGTAAAAAAATGAAGATTCAAACAAACATGATGAGTTGCTCCCGTGTCCAATACCCAGTGCAACAAATGACCTTTATCAGAATTAAAAGATGAATTAAGAATAAGAAATAGACCTGTGAAATTGGAAACCGAAGGATCACCAAGTGAAGTATCCTTTGAATGAGAAGAACTCTGAACTGAACTGTTCTGCAACTGATTACTTAGAAAGGTAATGAACTGTTGACATTGATCTGTCGAAAGAGATATAATCGGGGGCTGCTCTATTAGAACGTTGGCCTGAACTTTCACACAATTAATCTCATTAGAACCAAAATTGCGCTTGAAACTATACTTATCTCTGGACCTGTAATTAGGAGGATAACCATGAATTTTATAACATTTTTCAATAGTGTGACCAGTCAATTTACAGTGAGAACAAATCAGTTTATCCTTCTTCCCTCGAAAATCTGCCTGTCTATTAGTGAAAAACACCATTTTGTCTTGTGTCTCAACAACAGGATTAACAATCAACTTCTGTCTCTCTTCTTGAAGTACAAAAGAAAACATTTTACTCAAAGATGGCAACAGATTTATCATCAATATTTGACTACGAATCTGAGAAAAATTATCATTCAAACCCATCAAGAACTACATAATAAACTCATTCTGTTGATAATTAATCAAAAGTTTAGCACCACCACAAGAACAGTTAGGAATAGGCCGAAATTCTTGAAGCTCATGCCATAGAGTTTTGAACTTTGTATAACATCCATCGTACCTTGAATTAAAGAAATCAGAGAAGTACGAATTTGATAAATCCTAGGTGCATTAGCTTGATTGAAACGATCATGAAGATCTTTCCAGACTGCCGATGAAGAGGTCAAATAAAGCAAACTATCGGCAATTTCTTTCACAACAGAATTAATAAGCCAAGAAGTTACCATACTATTGCACCGATTCCAAGTAGTAAAGCTTGCATCAGACGGATCTGGCCGTTGAATCGTGCCGTCGACAAATTGTAATTTGTTTTTAGCGGTGAGTGCCATGGTCATTGCCCGCTTCCAGGTGTGATAGTTTGTTCCATTCATGAGGTGCGAAACCAAAACGAGACCGGGATGATTGGCATGATGAAGAAAAAAAGGGCCGCTAGGGTTATCGGAGGCGAAAGAACCAAAAAGGGGGGTAGAGGAACTTCCCCCTATCGAAATAATCGCCTTACCTCTGGTCATCGGGAGAAGAAAAAAAAAATTCAAAAGAAAGGGAACAATGAACGCTTCGTTCAATGAAGAAGCACAGAAATCGAGAAATTTCAGAGTATAGGCTCTAATACTATTTTACAATTTGTAAAATGAAACTCAAAATAGGTAGAAGACAAAAGTTTCATTCATTGTTCTAAAAGGTCAGTACAACTATTTATATTATAAAATACAACTGATGAGAAATTAACTCCTAGTCCACGTCAACCCTAGTCTACGTCAGCCCTAGTCCACGTCAGCTCCTCCTAGTCCACGTCAGTTCCTCCAATACTCTTCTTCCTTTTAGATCATAATGGATTCAAAATTTGATCTTTTTGGGCTAGTGTTTCATAGGTGGGTTCTGGTATGTTTTGCAAGTGGAGAATTTTTGAGTTGAGAACAATGAAAAAAATAGGTTGATGGAAGAGTGTGAGGAAGACAGATATAATCAAGAGAAAAATAACAAACCAACCATTATTGTTAGTGACAAACTAACTATCTTTCTTTTTTTACTAATAAATTTGTTGGTTTTTAGGTTCCTTCGCACGACAGAATTACCAATGTTCATAACAACGGTAACGTGCGTTAACTTATGTATCATGAAAAACAATTTCAACATGAACATAAAACAAATCGTTGTTATAATATATTAATAATAATATGTATTTAAAATATCTATTTACATCTAAACTAAAAGATAAAGAATATTGCCTTTGTAGCTTACTTCACACGGGTACAAAATTCACTTTCGATCTTCTCCGCTAATCCTCCTCACTTCGAATAAGCACGTGTGGGCGTGATGAACGAAATAAGATCACACTCAATTTATGATAGATCGTATTCTCAACACATGAGACAATCTATTTGGATTTAGAAAACACTTTTCTAAATCCAACACGAAATACACAAATTTTGTTCTCAAAATAGATTATTTAATTTCAAACATTTCAACCTCAACTTCAACTTTTTCTCCAACCTTTTCTTCATGAGGTTGGATCTCTATTTATAATGATATTGCTCCATATTGACCATTATGACATTTAGAGAAAAACACTACAAATTTCTCATTAAAGTTATCATTGATTTCATAGATTTATAAAAATGTTATGGAAATCAAAAGTCTTGTCACCATAGCTCAACACTTGGCACATTTAAGTTATAACACATTTATAACAAAAATGTTATAGAAAACAAAAGACCATGACATTAAATCAAATTTGACTTTAATTGAAATTTGACAAAATCTATTTTAAAAACTATTTTTAAAAGTTACTTTATATTTGTTAATTAATTGAATAATCAATAATTTAATTATTTCATTTAATGAAATATAACAAATATATTAACTTTGACAACTTTTGTCATTTTGTCTTAATTAATTGAATAATCAATAATTCAATATTTCATCTAATGAAAAATAATAATAAACTTATTATTGAATGTATTAAATAATTAATTCATAATTAATTATTTAATCTTCTTTGTTCATTTTTCTATTATTCGAATAATGATAGAAGGTGACGAAAGGACCGATGGACCTATAGTTTTAAGCTCCAATAATATTTCGTTAATTAATATAAACTCTTTATATTAATTAACATAATTATTAACTCTAAAGTAATTCCACTAAATAATTAGAGTTGCACTATCAAAACTATAGAGTATATTTACTTAAAGTAATGTCTATTCATATAGTCATTATATATGTATTAACCCTCCATTTAGATTCGCAATAGAGCTAGGTTTATAATCTATTAACCTCTCATATTGCTTCTTTATCCTTGACTACCATTAGTTCTTAATTGAATAATTAATTCATAATGATTATGAATTGCACGCTAATTATTCGATCTTTGAACTAACAAACAAGAGAATCTATAGAAATGGATTTCATTGTATCGATATTAACATTCCCAGCTATTCATTTTAATTTACTTTCAATATACAAGGTATACGAATTGTAACTCGTACAAAACTTTACCGAGTAAATCAAAGAATAAATTAAAATAAAATAGGAGTTTATTAGATACAACGAATTAAGATCATGCATATATGACCATCATTATGATAAAATTAATTGTTTTATATTTAACGGAAATTATTAGAACAATATAATTTTATCTGCTCCAGTCCTATATAATCATATTATATAAAACATATTTATCTTATGTCACTCCATATTTAGTCGGGATATGACTATACATTCTTAATGAGATAAACTATGTTTACGACTATGAACTATTTGAAGATTCCATAGTTCATATATAAGTCATGGACATATTCTGGTTACTACTTTTTATATTTTATCCCACATATATACAATATATATGTTAATATAAAGTTAGCATAAATAACCAAGGAATTTTCTATGAATTTTATAAAACATGATATAAAATGTTAACATAATATCAATTAATATAAATTTATTCATATATTATAAAATTGTTCTATTACATTTGCTTATTGGGCATATTATTCCCAACAATCTCCCACTTGCCCTAAAGCAAATGAGACATGTCTCTAATCTCTAAGCCCTCTTGATGTTTCTTAAAATATTTTACAGGTAACGTCTTGGTGAAGGGATCAACAAGATTCTCAACTGATGGAATCTTCAGAACAATCACGCCTCCATGCTGCACTATATCTCTTATCACATGATATTTTCTCTCTATATGCTTTGTTCGTTTGTGACTTCTAGGTTCTTTAGGATTCGCCACTGCACCACTATTGTTACAGTACAAAGACAATGGTTTATCCATATTTGGAATTACTTCCAAATCACTAAAGAGTTTTCTAAGCCACACAGCTTCTTTTGCTGCTTCACAAGCATCAATGTATTCTGTTTCCATAGTAGAGTCTGAAACACCACCTTGTTTTACACTATCCAGTTGGAATCAAATCCCTACTAGAATATACTAGGATATAGTTTCTCGTTCTCCTTAGATACTTGAGAATATGTTTGACTGCTATCCAATGATCTAATCTTGGATTTGACTAGAAACGGCTAACTATCCCAACTGCATAACATATGTCAGGCCTCTTGCATAACATAGCTTACATCAAGCTCCCAACAACTGATGTATATGGGTAACGTCTCATATTTTCTTCCTTTTGAGGTGTGTCAGGACACTGCTTTTTAGAAAGAATAACTCAATGTCTAGAAGGTAAATAACCTTTCTTGGAGTTTTGCATCGAATATTTGACAACCATCTTGTCGATATACAATGCTTGAGACAAAGCTAATATTCTATTTTTACGATATCTTATTAGACGAATCCTAAAAATGTAGCTTGCATTTCCTAAATCTTTCATTTGGAATTGCTTAGCTAGCCATGCTTTTATATCTAATAATAATTCTATATTATTCCCAATAAGTAGAATATCATCAATATACAGAACTAAGAAGACCACACGCGTGTTATTTATGAGCTTGTATACACAAGACTCATCAAGGCACTGTGTGAACCTATAAGATTTGATTGCTTCATCAAATCTCATATACCATGACCTAGATGCTTTCTTAAGTCCATAAATAGACCTATTTAACTTACAAACCTTTTGTTGTGCATCTTTATGTATGAAACCCTTTGGTTGCTCCATATAAATGGTTTCTTCAAGATGACCATTTAGAAAAGCTGTCTTGACATCCATCTGCCAAATCTCATAATCATAATGAGCGGCAATAGAGAGCAATATACGAATGGACTTAAACATAGCTACAGGAGAGAAAGTCTCTTCATAATCAACTCCTTCCCTTTGGGTATAACTCTTAGCTACAAGTCTAGCTTTGAATGTCTCTACATTCCCGTCCACTTATCTTTTTCTCTCATAGATTCATTTACACCCTATAGGTTTCACCCGTTCAGGTAGATCTATAAGATCCCAGACAGAGTTGGAATACATTGATTCCATCTCAAGTTTCATAGCTTCAAGCCATGCTTCGTTGTCAGCATCTTCCATTGCACATCTAAATGACAATGGATCATCTTTTCCATCATCAGTGACAGCAACTTGTGCTTCACCTACCTATCCGTATCGAGCTGGTGCTCGTACTACCCTCTCACACGTCTAGGTGGTGTGATGGTCTGACTAGAAGTAGTCGTCTTCTGAGTACCATGTGGAACAACAACTTTTGTTGTTTTCGATCTGATCTCATCAGCATGAATTTCCTCCAAGACAATCTTGCTTTGAGGTTTGAAGTTTACCATATAGTCATATTTAAGAAATGTGGCATTTGTCGATACAAATACCTTGTTATCTTGAGGACTATAGAACAAACCTTCTCTTGTGCCTTTTGCATAACCAACAAACATGCAAACCTCAGATCGAGTTTCTAATTTTCCAGTCTTTCCTACTAGCACATGTGCGGGACACCCCCATATGCGAAAGTGTCTCAAACTAGGCTTGTGACCACTCCACAACTCTTAAGGTGTCTTAGGAATAGACTTAGATGGGACCATATTCAAAATGTAAGTCGCTGTCTGTATAGCGTATCCCCAAAATGATTTTGGAAGTGCAGAGTAACTCATCATGGATCGAACCATGTTAAGTCAAGTCTTATTTCTCCTCTCAGCAACACCATTTTGCTGAGGAGTGCCAGGTGTTGTTAGCTGAGATATAATCCCATGTTTTAACAAGTAATCCTTGAATTCATTATCAAGGTATTCACCTCCTCGATCTGATCGAATACACTTGATTGATTTATCTAATTTCTTTTCAGCTTCAGCTTTAAACTCTTGAAACTTTCTAGCCCGAGTAGTCATAGGGCCACATACATCTGAATGTATGAGTTCAAGTGGCTCTTGAGCCCTTCGACCCTTTGCAGAAAAAGGTCTCTTAGTCATTTTATTGTCTAGACAATATTCACAAACTGGTAAAGATCCAACATTTAAATCTTTTAAAGGACTGTCCTTCATAAGTCTATCAATTCTATCTAAGATTAATATGACCTAGACGAAGGTGCCAAAGATATGTGTTATCATCATGAGAAACTTTAAGTTTCTTAGACTTAGGCAATTCTACTTTAAAAATTTCAGTATTCAATAGTGATTTATTGATGGACCTTATCACATAAAGTCCATTTTCCATAAAACCAGAACAAATATCTAGTCCATTTCTAGAAATAATAACAATATTATTATTAAAAAAAATTGAATAACATTGTTCAAATAAGTGAGAAACAGAAATGAGATTTCTATTAAACCCCGGTGCAAAATAAACATTATTCAATAATAAAAATTTATTCTGAAAATATAATTTTGTTTCTCCCACTGCTGAAGCTGAAACTAATGCTTGACCACTCTCATAGTGAACTCCCCATCTGCTAGCTTCTGATAAGAACTAAGCATCTGTAAAGAACAACAAACATGATTAGTCGCAACTGAATCAACTATCCAGGGTGATAAATCATTTTCAAGTAAACAAGATTCAATAACAAATAAATCAGATTTACATGTCATTTTTTGTTTTAGCTCCTCGAGATACTTTTTACAGTTTTTCTTTTCTTTTGTTGCATTTTCAGCAAGGATCGGAGGACATTCCTCAGTCAGGATAAACTTCAAGTTGTTGTGGACAATAATCATATTCATGTTCTTTTTCCAATTGACGAAATTATCGCCAGTCAACTTTTCAGTCACGAGTAAATTAATCATAAAAGAAGATATTACGCTATAATGAATAAATAAATAAAGATTAATATTATACATAAAATTCATAAGAAATATGACAAGTAAAATGTTACATGAGCATGCTAAATCACTAAATAAAATGCAAATGCTATTATTGCCTCGATACATAATATTTTTCCTTAGGGTAAAAATATTATCTATTAATAAATTTATTCAAAATATCTCATATTTTCAAAATTTATTAACAATCGATTAGTTTTGGTCAAAATGTGATTAACACATTATATCACATTGTTATGAGTGTATAGCATCGTTTCGGTTTTATAAAACTTAACTTATAATTGCCGCCTTAAGGATGGTCAACTATAAAATACATTTTATAAAACCTATCTTTAAGAGATCAACCATGGTATTGATCTGAGTGAAGACTCTCCTTAGGGAGGACAATAACAAAGTCATCTCGGAGCCCTGCTTAAATCTCACGTTGTTGTATCAACGATGGAGACCATAGAAAGTTACGCCTAACTCTCCTCTCCCACTTATTATTTTGAATTATAGTGATTTTATAGAATATCACATATTCTATTAAATCTATATAAAAAAATATTTAATCAAAATAAGTTTATTTTATATATAGATTATTAATTTTATAATCATTATTTAGTACTTACAAAATAATGTAAAAGTTTTAACAATTAAAATTTTCATTATTTTATTTTCTCACATAATTCATAAATATGAATTAATAGTTATAATCTAATTAAAACTATTTAATTTTTAACAAAATATTTTATTAAAATTAAATAAATAAAATATATACTAAGAATGTATGTCAATGTGAAAAAACTAAATGATAAGTAGGCCTTATATGCAAGTACTATATGACATGTAAATGTATGACAATGATAAAATAACTTATATCAAACATAAAAGTAAATGAAATAATGATCGGGTCAATTTGAATATTTTTAAAATTACATATAAACCCAAAAAAATAATTATATAAAGTCTTGGTAGTCTCCACATTTGTTTTGCGTCATACGTCACGGTGACAACAATTGCACACCATAGTCTCGCTCCAAAATTTGTCTTGTCCTTCTTCTTTCTTTGATCTCTATCAATATTACATAAAAGTATTTACCCAAGACAAATTGGGTTTACATCAAAAAATAAAAATTTTGTTTTTTTTTTAAATATTCCTAACCCAAATCGGCCACATGAAATTACGATCATTATTTCAATCATGCATATATCCATACATTCAACATTCCAAAATATATATTAATTAAAAAAATGCATAAGTCTACTTATCATCACATATCATGATTTTCATAAAATCACATTATTAAATATATCATAACTACAACGAAGCTCTGATACCAATTGTTGGTTTTTAGGTTCCTTCGCACGGCGGAATTATAGATGTTCATAACAATGGTAACGTGCGTAACCTATGTATCATGAAAAACAATTTCAACATGAACATAAAACAGATATTTGTTATAATATATTAATAATAATATGTACTTAAAATCTCTATTTAGATCTAAACTAGAAGATGAAAAATATTACTTTTGTAGCTTACTTCACATGGGTACAAAATCAAACTTTGATCTTCTCCGTCAATCCTCCTCACCTCGAATAAGCACGTGTGGGTGTGATGAACGAAACAAGATCACACTCAATTTATGATAGATCGTATTCTCAACACATGAGACGATCTATTTGGATTTAAAAAACACTTCTCCAAAGCTAATACGAAAGACACAAATTTTGCTTTCAAAATGGATTCTTTAATCTCAAAGATTTCAATCTCAGCTTCAACTTTTTCTCCAACCTTTTCTTCATGAGGTTGGATATCTATTTATAGTGGTATTGCTCCATAATGACCATTATGACATTTAGAGAAAAACACTACAAATTCCTCATTAAAGTTATCATTGATTTCATAGATTTATAAAAATGTTATGGAAATCAAAAGTCTTGGTACCATAGCTCAACACTTGACACATTTAAGTTATAACACATTTATAACAAAAATGTTATAGAAAACAAAAGGTTATGACATTAAATCAAATTTGACTTTAATTGAAATTTGACAAAATCCATTTTAAAAACTATTTTTAAAAGTTACTTTATATTTGTTAATTAATTAAATAATCAATAATTCAATTATATCATTTAATGAAATATAACAAATATATTAACTTTGACAACTTTTGTAATTTTGTCTTAATTAATTGAATAATCAATAATTCAATTATTTCATCTAATGAAAAAATAATAATAAACTTATTATTGAGTATATTCAATAATTAATTTATAATTAATTATTTAATCTTTTTGGTTCATTTTTCTATTATTCGAATAATGATAGAAGGTGACAAAGGAATTGATAGACCTATAGTTTTAAGCTCCAATAATATTTCGTTAATTAATATAAACTCTTTGTATTAATTAACATAATTATTAACTCTAAAGTAATTCCACTAAATAATTAGAGTTGCATTCTCAAAACTATAGAGTATATTTACTTAAAGTAATGTCCATTGATATAGTCATTATATATGTATTAACCCCCCATTTAGATTCGCAATAGAGTTAGGTTTATAATCTGTTAACCTCTCATATTGCTTATTTATCCTTCACTACCATTAGTTCTTAATTGAATAATTAATTCATAACGATTATGAATTGCGCGCTAATTATTCGATCTTTGAACTAACAAACAAGAGAATCTATAGAAATGGATTTCATTGTATCGATATTAACATTCCCAGCTATTCATTTTAATTTACTTCCAATATAAAATGTATACGAATCGTAACTCGTACAAACTTTACCGAGTAAATCAAAGAATAAATTAAAATAAAATAGGAGTTTATTAGATACAACTAATTAAGATCATGCATATATGACCATTATTATGATAAAATTAATTGTTCTATATTTAACAGAAATTATCTGAATAATATAATTTAATCTGGTCCAGTTCTATATAATCATATTATATAAAACATATTTTTCTTATGTCACTACATATTTAGTTGGAATATGACTATACATTCTTAATGAGATAAACTATGTTTACGACTATGAACTATTTGAAGATTCCATAGTTCATATATAAGTCATGGACATATTCTGGTTACTACTCTTTATATTTTATCCCACATATATACAATATATATGTTAATATAAAGTTAGCATAAATAACCAAGGAATTTTCTATGAATTTTATAAAACATGATATAAAATGTTAACATAATATCAATCAATATAAATTTATTCATATATTCTAAAATTGATCTATTACATTTGCTTGTTGGACATATTACTCCCAACAAAGTTAACCACTGAACTATAAAAAACATGACGTCGCCAACATCGTTATCACGTTTGCCGTAAAACATGATAGTGTCGAACCGCAACGGCTTGTTTACAAACCGCCGCGGCTCCATAGTCTTAAAAAAATAAGAGTACAATTTTCATGAACTGCCGCAGCTCCATAGTTTTAAAAAAAATAAGTGTACAATTTTCATGAACCGCTATGGTTCAACGTGCCTCCTTCACTTTGTACAAATACACAGTAAACTCGCAATTTTCTCAGAAATTTTGTCATCGATTAGCGAACCCTAGAGATTTCTGAGAGCTAGAGTGAACCGCATTTAGCGAAGTTAAAGAATTTGTTGAGCACCATTGGCGTCTCGGAGTGTTGAGGAATTTGTTATTATCCGTCAAGTTGAAGTGGGGCCCACAGCTACATTTTTGGGCAATGAGGTATGTGGAATTGGAGACAAAGTTTCTATAATGTTGCATTCCGTCTCGGCAACTCTACACTAGGAGGACGAGGAGGAGCTTCGTTCATTATGCGAATCTAGTTGTGATGAAGACATGGACATGACCGAGAGTAGGCCTAGACCCCCACCACAAGCAGAATGCACCTTCGCTAATGTAGGGTTTAGCAAAAAGTGTAGTTCACTGAATAAAATTAAAGAAGAAATTGTCGATTATGCGTTGAAGAATGGGTACGAGATAAAATTCACCAACAATGACGCACATCGGTTGAGGGCTACCAGCCAGGAATGATGCACGTGGCAGATGCACGCCTAAAAAATGCAAGGTGAAATGACGTTTCAAATAAAGTGCTACAACGACGTTCACACTTGCTCGAGAAAGATGGAAAACCGTCATGCCTCTGCCAAATGTGTGGCAACGCATTAATTGGACAGATTTAAAAGTCAGACCGACTGAGGCCTTTCTTCAATAATTGAGACAGTCAGGAAGGACTTTAACGTCAACATCACACCCAGCCTTGCTAGAAGGGCAAGAAATGCGGACAAAAAAATTAACGAAGGGGATGACAATGAGCAATACAAGCTCATATGGTCCTATGTCGAGAAGATTCGAAGGTCTGATCTTGGAAGCTCGGTGCATGTTGACCTAGAGATGAGTGCATTCAAAAAGATGTATACGTGTTCGTGATGTGAACCAATACTCAAGGAATGCCAATTTTGCAATCGGTTCACAAAAATCTGTCCTCCAAATTTCAAACCAGTATAACTTCAGAAGCAAATGAGATCAAAAACTGAAATTTGCAGGAGCTTCTACTGACATTTCAAAGATTAACATATCCAAAAATCAAGTTTAAATTCATTCGGATCATGGAGATATGATTTATACAACTCTAACCCTTGGATTAGGGTTCTGAAAACAGAATCTGTCCACTAAAATCAAAACAAACGTAAATCAAGTTGCGTACGTGCTATGGCTTCCGAAATTAAAGGTCAATTAGGCAATAATCCAAATATTATCACTCTCAAATTTCAGCTCAAAAATCGTTGTACAAATGAAGTTATGTTGTAAAGAAGTCGGACCTCGAATTAGGGTTTCAGAAAATAGATTCTGACCACCAATATTAAAACGACTGTATCTTCATTTGCATATACCTTTTGATCGCCAAATTTACAGGACAAACAAACAACAACTATAGAAAGAAAGCTTCCAAATTCTAGCTAAAAAGGGCACCCACAAATGGAGTTGTGCGTGCTACAATCAGAACGGTCAATCTGAAAACGCAGATTCCAGATTTCCATAGTAATATTCCTTCCTTTCTTTGATTCACCAAACGACATCCAAATCACATGAAACCAGAGCCAAAATAACACCAATCCAATATTCTTTCAAGAGGTTCAAGAAAAAGGATACCTTCTTCAAAACATGGTCACGAATAGAGAGGAGAAACCAAGCTGGTCCACTGACCTTCAACAGAAATGGGGCGAGAAACGGCTCATCCAAAAGATGGCACTCCAACAAGGTAATAACTTGATCTTCTACTTCCACACAACACACACAACCTCACTAGGGGATTGCTGGAAGAAGTAGCACTTATCAATCTATCCAAAATAAAGCAAGAACAATAGATTGATTGGAGAAAAGAGAGGGGCCGAGAGGGCAGCTCACGGGTTCTCAAAGAAAGCACACGGCTAATCTCAATTTTTTTTTGGGTTTCGAAAATCCCCTTCCAAGGTTCACTTAGAGTGCCCTAAATAGCACTCTAAAGTTAAAATAAAGGAGATTACAATTTTGCCTTGAACTCACAAAAATTAGACATAAGAACTCGATTTACATGCAAACCGAGTACCTCAAATCTAACAATCACAAAAGAATTTAAAATTATCAAAATATAACTCCTAACCAGTCATCCAATAATTTAAACATCTAGAGACATAAAGTTGATGAGGATCTTCATAAATAGCTCATTTGACCTTGTTATCTTCGATCAAAGGGAGTGCTTCTAGATCGAGACAATGTGGCTCAAACTGATGGTGGATTGCATGGCTTCATGAGAGAACATGATGTGGAGCTTCTTTGTCTTCATGTGTCGGCTTCTTCGTTGATTCCAATGAATTTTTATTCCTGCAAAAATAATAACAAGTTAGATAAGCAACGAGCCTCTTGGCTCATGCTCGGCTCATGCTCGGGTGAATAGTTCTTGGGGCACATCAGTTTGGCTGCATGCAAGATGAATATGCAGAACTATGGTAAACTGGTTATTTGTTTGGATGGTCGCAAGTTGAAGGAAGCGACTTCGGGCCACTTGCTCACTGCTGTCACCATCGACGGAAATGATGGAATGTATCTGATTGCTGTAGCAGTGGTTGAAGTAGAAAATAGGGCTTCTTGGAGTTTGTTTATGGAATTGTTGCTCGATGATCTAAACACCTCGACCGGCAATGGTTGGACAATTATTTCTGACCAACAAAAGGTGTGGTCGATTGCCTTTGCCTTCTATGTTTATGTTATGCGTTGTGTACGAATGTTTGAATCATACTATGAATCTTTGTAGGGGCTAGTGCCAGCTGTTAGAGAGGAGGCAAGGCAAGCGGACCATCAGTTTTGCATCTGACACCTATATGACAATTTTGAAAAAGAATATAAAATGCAGGTTGTTCAAGGATGCAATATGGGCCACATCTAGAGCCACAAAAGAGAGACACTTTGAGATAGAGATGACCAAGTTATTTTTGCTTGACCCGACAACCCACAACTATCTACGAGATATAAATGCTAGATGTTGGGCCAAACATGCCTTCTGCTCTATCCCCAAGTGTGACATAAGTCTCAATAACCTCAGCAAGTCCTTCAATGCCTACATCCTACTAGCCCAGGACAAACCGATTCTAAGTATGTTCGAGATCATACGAAAGGGCATAATGGGTAAGATTTTTAAAAAAATGAAAAGATGGCTCGCTTGATTGACCTTTTTGTGTCCGCAGATCAACAACCGGCTCGCCAAACTACAACTTGCTAGTCGAAATTAGAGCCCCCAGTTTTCAAGAGCTGCCCAGTTTGAGGTCAGCAATGGTAATGAACAGTACTCTGTCGATTTGGACAGGTGTATTTGTAACTATTACTGGTGGGAGTTGATCGGCGTCCCGTGTGTCCATGCAGTCCCGTGCATTCACTTCATAAGGAGATCTCCTGAGGACTTTATGCATGCATGCTATCATCGAGAAATATACATGGCAATGTACTCCCACTTTGTCCGCCTCGTCAGTGGATAAATCATGCGGCCTCCTGTGACTTATCTTGATCCAATTATCCCACCACCATTTAAAAGGCTTCTAGGAAGGCCGCGAAAACGTAGAATACGGGATGTGGACGAGTCCCCAAGCCGGATAGTGCTGCCCATAAGACATATGAACATGACCTATGGCCGGTGTGGGAATGTGGGGCACATTTCCCGCACGTGCGAAGGTGGAGGCCCAGAGTTCAGTGCATGTGGCGGCAGAGGTGACAGAGAAAGAGGCAGAGGCAGAGGTGCTAGAGGAAGCTCACACAACACATTTATGGGTTTCAGAGTCCCCAAGACAGCCCCCTAGCTAGTTCCTGACATAGTCCCTGAGACTGTCCACGAGAGAGTCGCCGAGACAGTTCTCGCCATAGTTCTTGAGACGCAGGTGAGCCCATTATCACATTTACATTTTGAATTGTTATTTGAACTATATTAATTTCATTTGTAATGTGTTCTGTAGGAGTATGATGTGCAAGGTCCACAAACACAAACATACACATATGTGGACCTTAACCTTCCTTGATTAGAGAGGACATACACAAAGATAAACAAATAAGTTCATTTGGTTTGCGGTTGTAATGCATGTTATCGTTGTAATTGAATTTATATATTGGTTTGATAAATTTGGTTGTTGATGATGAATGGAAATTGATTAGTATGATAATGTCTAGTTACTGTAATGACCCGATTTTTCGTAAATCCTTTAAAATGCGTGAAAATTTGAAATTTTCTTTTCAAAACAAAACATATTAGAGCGCGGCGCTAAACCGGATCGCTACTGACCATTCGTTAATTCATATTGGAAAATCCCGTTTGTAAAAATATTGCGAAAGTGTTAAAAACTCATTTATTTAAAATGTTGCGGAAAGCATAATTAAATCATTTAAGGAAGAAATACTAAACAATTGAAATACTGCGTTTAATAAATGAAACTGGCAATTAAACACCCTTTAATTACAATTTAGAAAACTTAATTAAATTACAACTGACTATCCTTTACCCACTTTATGTCTGGCCAGCCACGAACTTCCTCGCGCATGCAAATCTATCATCCTCTGCTCTTTATTGTTCGTTCATCTTTTCGCTACTCCTAAGTCAGTGCATTTATTTCACGTACCAGTACCTACATCTATACCACAAGCAACTGTAAGCCCAAAGGCTTAGTAAGGAAAAAAGGTTTAATGCAACATGCATGCCACTCTTTAGTCCATTTTAGAATGGGGGTCACCCAAACCAATCATTTCATTAAGCCATTCGTTTGTTAATTACTTTACTTTTACTCTAATCCATTTACTTCTTTCTCGTACTTCGAGCTGGAATTGGGAGGTTTTTTCTCATGTAATGGCATAGTGCTCGGATCTAACATTTTACTTGCAATCTAGAACTCCCGTACCCTATGAGGGAGGGGCTTCACCTAGTTGCAGACTACATCCGCTACCCATCCACTCTCAATTCCCCTTTTTCCTTCTTTTTCTTAACATTTTACCTCACTTATGCATGCTTGCGTACCACCACCAAGGTGTCACTTCCTATGATTTCTATTATCATGATGCATGACCATACATTCTCAACCTAACATGATGCATGATGCATGATGTTCCACAACATAACATTAATATAATAATTGAAGTGCACATAAAGGAAGTAACTGTAATTGAAATTGCGCATAGAATGAATAACAATGTTTGAAAGCGCACAATAATATAATTGAATGTGCATAACAGGGAACAATTATAAACTCGAATCGAAAGCAACAGACGAACAATAAGGGACAATAAAGTAAACCTGCGATGAATTACAATTAACTTAACATGCTCGTTAGACTAAACAAAACTGAACATGCTCAAGTTATAACACTACTTTAACATATTCAAGTCTATTTATTTACTCAAATTAATTAACATGCTTGAGCCAAATGAATTACTTAGTTAGGTTAACATGCTCTCCAGATGATCAAACATGCTTAGTTAATTAACATACTCAAGAAGTGATTAACAACTATTAATTAGTTAAGCTAATTGATTAACATGCTCGATACCAATTACAATTAGTTAAGTTAATTAATATAACATGCTCGAGTTAATTACATGCTTAAGTCGATTAACATACCTATGTCTAATTAACATGCTTGAGTTGATTAACATGCATACATGCTCAACTAGTTAAACATACTAATTACTAAACATGCTCAAGGATTGATTTTTCATTACACAACTAGTTAATCATGCTTGAATTGGTTATTTAACAACTAATTATTAGTTAAGCATGCTAACATTATTCTAGTTACTTAACATATTCGGGTTAGTCGATTCTTGATTAGTTAACAGATTAACTAAACATGCTTGATTTGTTAATTAAACATGCTCAATTAATTAATTAACATGCTAAACTAATTAGTTATTACAACTAGTTAATTATTTAACATGCTCAACTAGTTAGTCATTTAACAAACTCAAGGATTAGTTATTGGTTGGTTAGTTAATTTAAATTGACATACTTAAGCTCAAGTGATAATTACAATTGGGATTTTAATTGATTAATAATTAAACATGTTGGATTAAGAGGGTACTACAACAAATGACAACAGATCAATGATGAAGGAAATAGCAGCTTATGCTTAATAACTAAATAGAATTTAAACTATAAGAACAATCCATAGTAGTGTCTCCGCACTTTACTCATTCATCTCATTCATTCTCTAAACATTACTTGTTCACCAATTCCAATTATTTATGCCTTGTTAACAAAACTAGAAATAAGGGATTTCACAAAGCTATCAACAACAATTAACAATCAAGGAAATGCTACAGAGTACTAACAGCAGTAAAATCCACTAAGGAATTATCTACAGAATGTCAAAATCAAGCATTTAAATCTGCAGAACCAACAAAGGAGATATCTAACAGCAAGGAGTCAACAAAGGGATTTAACGACAATAACATCAACTGAAATTATCCACTAACACAAACACCAACATTGTCAATTTATCTAACTACCAATCATAGTATAGCATAAGGGAACTAAACATAACAGGGAACCAAACATAAACTCACGCACCCCTACTTGTGGTGTAGGGCCTCCAATTAGCCTAGACACCCCTAATTCCTTACCAATTTTGATGAACTAAAGACAGGGACAACTTTCTTCAAGCTCCCAACTCACTCACAGACGGCAGGGAGCAGCACCCAGCAGCTCACACCTTCACAACTCTAACTTCCTAACTCACCTCACTTCACTCATGTTCACACACTTAATCCAATGGATAACTTACAACTCACTCAACTCACGCAGGCAGAGCTCTCGCAGGGGAAGAGAGCTTCTCACAGAAAGGGGAAGCTGAAGACTGAAATGAGAGAGATGGCAGGGGAGAGGAAAGGCATTACCTAGAGAGAAGGGACACCATGAGTGCCTAAGGGAAGGGAGAGACGTGGGCTATGGCATGGAGGCAAAGACTTCGTCATCTAAGGAGAGGGGAGAGGTCGAATCTTGTCTCCCAAGGGTGCATTAATTTGTTAAACGACAAGGATTTCTAATTATTAACCCTAAAATTATGTAGAACTGGGCTATTTCGGACGAGTACGGACACATAAGGTTCTTCCACATTTGTCTGCAAGGCTAAAATCTCACAGGTAAATATCGCGATCGGGGACGAGGAACGGCGTCCTCGTCCATGTCCGTACCGTCCGCAAACGAGTTTTGGATGCGATATGGCTTCTGCACCTGTCGTCCTCGGGCATCTGAAAGTGTCCAGAAAATGGATAGAGGCAAAACGAACAAGGCCACCACTCGTCCGCAGCCGTCCAGAATTGTCCAAAACTATCCAGAGTTGGGCAGATACAATGCGTACGAAGCAACTTGCGTCCTCATCGTCCGGGGCCTCGTACGCGACTCCACTACACAAATGAAGTTAGGACGTAGAATTATGTCCTGAGTCGTCCCCAAGCTGACGGTGACGTACAATGCTCTTGCAGACGACACTTCTCATCTGCAAGGTCATTCGCATGCGTCTAGAAGTCGATTTCCAGACACATTAGGATGCGAATTCTCATCCTTAAGGCGTCCCAAGCGTCGGGGACGTTACGCAATACACTTGCAGACGACATAATGCATCCGCAGTGTCGTCCGCAAGCGTCTATAAATGCCCTGGACAACCTTTCTTCACATTTTCTCTGACTTAACTCCTATCCCATAACAATTTCCCCATAAACGCATGTCATAACATGACACGTATAAATACGCAACGTAATGTCCCAACTACCCAAACACTAGATTACATCACGTATACGGGAAAAATATTACCGGGATTACCCTTTGACTTAACACTCTGACTACGTCATTGGTAATGCCCCGATAATTGTCCAACTTAAAAAGTTGGGGTGTTACATACTCCTCTCCTTAAAATAAATTTCGTCCTCGAAATTTGCCATACATCATACTCTCAATACACTAACCTACGCATCAAATCTCTTCTTAGCCACCCCATTTGATGACGTAGTTTCCTTATGGTCCCACAACTTCATTGTATCTAGACTATCTACTCCTTCTTTTTCCTATAACTATCCGCTTGACTTCATCCAATTGTGTCTCTTACACCAAAAGTCGATCAAACTCTCGCGTTTGCTCACCACCATACTTTCGCTACGCAACTTTGATTACATCCATTCCAAGGAAAGAAATGTCTTAATCATAGCCATTCTTCAACATCAAAAGCAAAATGACAACTCTCTTCTATCCAATCATCACTTTAGTCCGATAATTATGTCATAGTTGCCGCCCAACTCTTGAATCAACAACATTTCTCTCCAAAATTTGATGTTCCACATCAAATCTTCCACCAGCTTCATGTGAATTCAACACCAACTTGACGTCGAACTCACATTCCCTATACAATTCTACTCCGCAGATCCTTCACACTCTAAGATTTAACACTCATGCCTTCTACGACTTTGGCATACTCGAACGTACTCTCTATTGTCAAATCCGTCCATTCAAGCTTTCCCAAGTCATGAACTACATCGCTACATGGCTGAGTCGGATGCGTCCCGCCTTGTATCTTTCGGTGTTATGCACAAGTTCCTTAAATTGTTGCAATAAATGCAATGAGCATGCTGACAGACCGTATGCACACCTATGGGGGGTGGATATAGCATTCTAGTATTTTTGTGCGATAATTAAATTCTCTAACACCCTATATGATTTATCACATATAATTGAATAGACAATCACAATAAATGGATAAATGTAAAGAGAGGGTTAGAGAGAGTGCATAAAGTTTGTTTACGCGATTCGGCAACTTGCCTACTTTCGCGCTTCAAGATTCCACTTGGAGATCCACTAACTAATTGGCTTACGGGTGCCAATTAAACCATTACAAAGACTAATTCTAAGGGTGTCACTCTTTAACTATTTTGGGTCGTCAACCTTTGACTATTAGCAGGGCTTCAGCCTTTGATTGAACTTACGGGCGTTCAATCGTGCCATTTACAATTTTGGGGCGTCACCCTTATATGACTAATTCATAGGGCGTCACCCTTTACAATATAGCTCAAGTGTGTTTGGAAAATAAAGCTAAATCTAACTAGTCCAAACTCTCCCAATAATAACTCGCAAGTTTATGGGTGGGGAGAGTTGGATTACAATTGCTCATAAATTTGATTAGAAGTCGAGTAGAAATTTTGTCAGAGCTTGGCTACTTCTCTTGTTCGTTACGGAGCTTGGAGTGTTTCTCTTCTTTTATAAACTTCACATTTTTGGTCAACCTAATCCTTTTCAATCGACCACTTCTAGCCGTTGCAATATATTCGTTGAAAAATTTGACCATTGGAAATCTGCCCGTTGTGTAGAATTTGGACTTTTCGGTCGCATGGCTCGGCTGCAGCTCAACCGCGTTGTGTCCAAAATCACTAAGGTTTTTTGTTTTGCACATTCAGTTGCATTCCTCGTCTGAAAAACTTGACCGCATCTCGTTCATAAAAACGCTAAAAGTGGCAGATTCGAAACTTGAGATATTTCGGTAGCTCCATTCGATCGCGTCGCGATCGAAAGACCAAAACTCGGTTTGGTCACTTCCCTCGCGTCTGCAGCTCGACCTCAACAACACAATTTTATTTTTCTTTAATTTCTTACAATGATGTGCAAACACTACATGGACTTATGTAAACATGTTAGCACATTAATAATACTTGTTTTGATGGTATTTCTAATAAATACGAATATAAATATAATGATAAAAACATTAAGAATATTATCCAATAAAGTATAATAAAAAAATTTTCATTTCATTAAATAAACATCATTTAGTCATCATCAAAATAAAATTAAGCCTGACAAAAAGGCTAACACATGCTTACTTGTTTGTTGATGAATGGAATCGTTTGAGTCAATTTCACTATAAAAAAATTAAAAATTTTGTAAGAGTTTCACTTGTTTTTAAGTCTATCCCCCTTGCGACATCATAAAAAAAATATTTTTCCCAAACAGATATTATCCAAATAGAAAAAAGAAAACATAAACATGTAAAGAGTCAATGAATTCTTTATTTCAACAAATTTAGCATCCGTACACTTGTCAACTACCCTAAGCCACCTTCTTCTTGCTCGGTTTCAGCCACAAATCTATGAGTTCAAAAAACAACTGCGGGTCCACATATATGTTGGACGCATTGGCAAACAACGGACCCTCCATGGGTTCATCGTCGTGCTCGTGGAACTGTTCCTTCTTATCGCAATTTCAAAGCTCCCTCATCCCCTCACTCGTACACCGAAAGATGCCATGCGGGCTAAAATGCAAAGGGAACAATCAACACATAAGAGGAAAGCAATAAGCAGAAAGCAATATAAATCTACACAAGGGAAAATATATATCACTCTTTGTCAGTGGGCGCTACGATGATGGAGATTGCTTCAGGCAACAATTGCTGGTAAGAGAATTGAGTGTGCAGGTCAACGGACGACATAAAACATGACTGCTTTGGGTGTGACTGAAATGTAAACCACACTTCTTCGACATAAAACAATGCACGTTGCTTCTTTGGGGTCTTGCGTACCCATTCCCCTCTAACTTTGCTGACCCCCATTCGATCCACTTTCAATCTGTTGTAGATGTTTGTGGTCGTCTCTTTGATTCTTGGCTCATCCTCCGAGATTGCTACCCCATACTACTCAACAATCCTCTGAATGAGCTAGTTGAATGGCAGACTCTTGACCGAGTTGTTGAGCACCTCGTGCATGTGACACAAAATGACATATCTAATGTCTACTTTTTTCATGGTGAACACCTTCTCGAGCAATAGAGATCCATGCAGCTAACATGGTCTCGATGTCCATCTTGGGGCAAAATGGTGTATGTCGTGATAATGTGGATCACTCGGGCTATGACATTCAGCTCAATGGACATTGGCTTCTTGTACGTGATAATCTCGAGATCCCATTGCAACAATTTAAGCACTTCCAACCCATCTCCTCGCTTGACGAAAGGTGGCTCCCGAGACACGTGGTTATACTGATCGCTTGGTCCCTCCATCGCACAATTTTGCCAAATCCACCACCCGCGGTTTCTCCATCTTGCACCACGGCGGTTTCTCCAACTTGCACCATGACTGTTTCTCCAGCTTGCACCGCGGCGGTTGCTCCTTGTGCCCTAGGTGCTCCTTCTTGCACCGTGGTTGGTATAAGTTGGTGAATTTGACCGACGAGGTCAGTTGCAAGCCGACAATGTGGATGGGCAGAGTCCGTCGTTTCTACCTATGGTTGCGGGTGAGTTTGCGACGGACCACCCTTTCACTTGGTCGCTATTTTGTTTGCACGAGAATCCATTGGTATCGATTACACAGTGAGGAACGAAGGTCTAAGAGTACGAATGTTCGCCGAGGATATCGTTGTTCGCGGTGAACAAGCCTGGAGCCCACGATTGAGTCTTATGTAGTACCACAGAGGATCAAATAACGAGACATGATAAACCGTTGCGGTGTCATATGAAGCCACAGCAGTGTGACGATAAATTGTGGCGGCTTCATATGACACCGCAACGATTTATCGTCACACTGCTGCTGTTTAATATGAAACCACGACGAGCCATCAAAATTGTCATGTTGTTCTTTTATAACTATGGAGCCACGATAGTTTGTATACGAACCGTCGTGGCTCGACATTATCGCCTTCAATGGCAAATGTGACAGCAATGTTAGCGGCGTCATTTTTTCATAGTTTAGTGGTTAATTTGTTAACAAAAAAAGGATGATGATTGGTTTGTCACTATTAGTAAAGAATGATGGTTGGTTTATCATTTTCTCTATAATCAAAGAAGAATATGTAAACAACCAAAAAGACAAATCAAAAGTAGATTTTCTCTCAATTGGAACCTCGAGCCATACAAGTAGCTCATCAACAACTTAAGGCAAAAATTGTTTCCAATAACTCTAAATTATGAGTTGAAATTTGCTTGTGCAACTTTAGTTGTAGGGACATATAAACAACTATTTTCTGCATTAGAAGATATCTATATCAACCCTTGATGTATCAATATAAATTATATTTGTGATGTATTGTCATGATTGAGGTGAGCCTGATAAAATCATCGAGTTGAATGACCCGATATTCAGAAAGAACCCGATCGCTCAACCTAAGACTAGGAAATCGGTGGAAGTCTTAATATAAAATTAAGTACAAAACCCAACAAATAAGCCAAGATTCACAGAGTGATCAACAAGAGTTGAAAATAACGTAATGACCACAAGAGAAAAACACTATGTAGGAAATGAAATAATTCAACAACAAACGATAAACCAAATAAGGAAATAAATCTTCACCAGAGACAAAACAAAAACACCGAGGAGGAAACTGACTCCGAAGTACCCAAGCTTCTGGCATCACATCAGACCACTACAATCTAAACGTGGGATGGAGGGATCGTGGGATGAGTAACTAACTCAGTAGAGAATTTATACTAAATGTTAGGGCAAGAACCGACTAGAACCAAGAACCGACCCGGAACTGAAGCTTGGTTCCGGTTCGATTCCGATTCTCGGTTCCTACATTTTACCATTTTGCGGGTTTCGGTTCTATGTTATAAGTGCAGTTTGGTTCTTGGTTCCATAATTAAATAACCGAGAACCGAATGCTATTAAAAATTAAGGGACAACAGCAGCCTGCGAAGTCTAGAACCAAGAGGCGAGAAGCAATTCTACGAATAGAGAACGGCAAACCTGCGATTGTAAACCTGCAATTGTGAATGGCGAACCTGCGATTGAAGCCCGAACGGCGAACCTGCGAAGTCTGGAATCGAGAGGCGATTTAGGGTTTGCTTCGATTTTTTATTTTCTTCTTCGATTTAGTAGGGCTTGCGATTCTGTTATTGATTTTTGCTTCGATTTAGTAGGGCTTGCAATTCTATTTTTTAATTCTGCTTCGATTTCTGTTGTTTCAATAATCTGTTTCCTTTCTATAGATTGTTTATCTACTGGTTCACTAACTATTAATAGTTAATATATATAAATATGTTGATAAAGCTATTCAGTGTTCAATTGTGTGCATATTGTGTTATATGACCAGTTACATCGTATCATAATTTACTGTTTGGGACTGATTTATGATGTTTATGCAGTTTAGAAAATCACTCGTTTCTTAATGCTTCAGGATTAAGCACTTGTATCTTTCATGAATCTGCATCATTCATTCTTCTTGTTTTCTTTCAGGGATGGTTTGTTATCTGAGGGTTTCAAATTGGTTTTATAAACAGCACCTGGAGTTATAATCTAATGCTTCTTTTAATGATATTTTATTAGTTTCATGAAGAGAATTATTTTTGTTATCGTGGTTGGACATGATACTCTTTAATGATACAAGTTGGCTGGGCATGATACAGGTTGAAAACAATACTTTGAAAACTTTGAAAACAAGATTGCACAGTTACAGGGTTTAGAATCGAAACCGAACCAGAAACGAGACTCGATTCCTGTTCCCATTCTGGGTCCGGTTCCTTGCGGTTCCGGTTTTGGGTTTGGTTCCTTGCGATTTTGGTTCTGGTTCCCTACTCTCGGAACCGAAAACCGAATGGTCGGTTCCAAGAGGTACGGAACCGGAACCGAGAACCGATTTGCCCACCCCTACTGAATGCAATGCATATGAAAAACCGGTTTTCTCTTTTCTCTTCAAAACCATGATCAAATGCAATATCATACTCGTTCATGGAATTAAAATCATTTCCTAAAACATCTTTTTACCATCAAAATAGGCTCCACGAGATACCGATGAGGCAATTATCAAAACTTTGCTGAATACCTAGCCAGCTAAAATACAATAAGCCTCCATCATATTTCACAAATCAAAACGAGGATCCATGAAAAGAGAGGGTAACACAAGGACCTCTTCAATGCAAACACACAGAAAGGTGGCAGTTCAAAAATGGCAACACCTCATGTGTCTGAAGGAAGAAACTATGAGTGCGATATGAAGATCTGGCCCCTCATAGGGGTTGCCGAGAAATCTGTCAGGACGACAAAACCCAAAACATATACACCTTGATTAGATTTATTGATTAGGAACTCAATGAGCACATCAACACCAACCTATTACCCATTTTCACACAACGCACAAACAAAATATTTTCACATAGCAGAAGATGTATTAGGATAGTCTCGTGATACTTTGGAACCTAGAAAGTCCAAAGTATTAAGAGGATTCATCCTCCCCAATCAGAATCATAACATACCATGAACTACCATGCACGAAAAGAAAACGTGTAAAACTTATGTATATACTTAGTATAAAAAATGACGTGCTGTTGAACAGTCCTTATCGGGTTTTCATATATTGAAATTCACAAAATGTAGTTTTAAAACTATGATGCAGTGCAATGCGATAAAGTATAAAATTCCTACCTCAATGATGATAGAAGCGTAGCCAACCAGCCACAAGCGCCATCGGATATAGACACCAAAACTAGAGACATCGTCGATACCTAAAACCAAACCGATATCAAAACTCCGAATCAACACTAAGAACAAACAAGAGCTCCAAATAGAAATTCAAGACCAAATCGGAAGAACTAACACGAGACTTCTCGACACAAAGAAGCAACATAAACTCCACCTTGAATTGAGAATCCACATCGACTAGTAACCAAACATGGCAGAAGAAGCCGAATGAACATCACAAATCTCAACTTTATGAAGACACACTGTGTAGTCGACCAAACACATCAATAGCGATTGACCAGGCACAACAACAATTTACTCGAAAGACCCACTATTTGACAAGACATAGCTACAGTTGACGAGATACAACACGGCCAACCCGAACAATTCACTAGTCGAAGAGACATGTCTAGAGTCAACCAAACATGACTACGGTCAACCGGTAATACCCAGTGTTGACAAGAACTACTACTGTAACGACCCAGTTTTTTTCTTACCTTTGAAATATTGTGTGAAAATTAAAACTTTTCTTTTCTTTTCATAAAAACAACGAAGGTCTTTATTAAAACCTTTTAAATTGTGATCAGAGTTCTTTTCTTAAAACCAAACCATTAAAAATCTTTTTACTTAAACTCGTTACTTAAATCGTTATAAACAACGGAAGACTATAATTATAAAACTCTTTTCTGAAAACGTAGCGGAAGCATAAGTAATTCATTTAAAAGACACTAAACAAACTGTTACGTGTCATTTACAAAATAGTTTTCTCTTTTACATTCTTTAACCTAGTCAGCCACAAAATCTGCGCGTGCAAATCCTCTATCAACTACTTCTTTAAAGAATACTGAAGTCATTACAATCACCTACACCACAAAGCAAACCATGAGCTAACGCCCAGCAAGAAATGAGATACAATATGATGCATGTCTGTAACTGATTATGTTAGAATGGAATCCACCAAATCTGTTCTTTACTCACAGTCATATACATTAACTCGTCTATTGAGCTGGGACATTGGAGGTTCCGTCGCAGGGAGAGTAGCCACTAGTCGGCATCTAACCCTCTGGGTAGAGAGGCTCTCGTGACTCGATAAGGGAAGGGCATAATCTCGAGTCTAGTCGGTTAGATCCAAATCACCTCCCCAACCTCCAATTCCCTTACATTCATTTACTTTATCCATTTTCCTCCCATAATGCATATGAATACCAACCCAACGTGGCATTCCTAATTGTTTCTATTATCATGATGCATGTCAATATGAAACAATAATCACAACAATATATCAATGTCATTCAATGGGAAATGAAGCGATCTAATCAAAGCAAGTCCAAACCAATAATCAAAAGAAATCTTACAACCTATATTACCAAACAACATATTACGATACAATGATTATGAACAATAATCCAACTAACTGAAATTAATAATTAATTAACAGAGGGCTAACATGAGGCAATATAGTGATATTGACATTAGCATGACATATTCTAAATAGGAAGATAGCAATAAAGCGTGAAACATTGTGCGAACTAATAACATGTTATAACGTGGAATAATGCTCTAAAAAGAGCTATTTCAAAGTTTTCTAAATACGAGCCACCAGTTCATTTTATTAACAATGTAATGTGGATTACAAGCTAATAAAGAAGCATTTCAAGTACAATATTAATTATTAGCAGAATCTTAGACATGCTTGGCAATTCAAGGAAACAACAACTATATCAGGAATGCTAAAGATGTTCGGCAACGAATTGATGACATAAGATGAGCATAGACATAATGAACAAAGACAACATAATATCTAATAAGCGAAGCATCAATGCAGGGTATAACAAAGCATTATATTTGACAGATGCATTATCAAACCATCTAGAAACATATATTCACGAAATTAACACAGAAGACACTACTTGTGGTGTAGGGCTTCCACTGGCCACAACTCAATCCCAATTCTTACCTCTCAATTACCAACAGTTGAAGAGTTCCTGCACAGGAAGAATTGCAGCAATAGGATTCCAAGACCAGTAGCTGCACACAACCCTTCACCACATCTTTGCCTCCTAGCCAACGTTTCCTTTCAATACAACAAAATCCATCAACAGAGAGAGAGAGAGGTCCATAAATTCCTCATCTTCCATTTTAATTCTCATAATTACATCCATAAAATCCTCAAAGGAAGAAATCATAAGATACCAGAGGATCACCCGAGAAGGACCATCGAGAACTGGAAGCATACATACAACATATTCACACTCTCGACAATAATCAATAAAGGGCATAAATCTTAACAACAGACAACACAGAGAGCATTTCCCAATTATTCAGTTATTTCCTATGGTTCACTCTTCGCATAAAACACACAAGAAGAACGTAGGAATTGTTCTCACCATACAGACCTGAGAGCATAAACAGGTCACCAACGAATAGACCTTCTTCCTTATCACAGTGACCCACGACTTCCACCATCCATCGTTGTTCACCTTTGCCAGAAGCTCACACCTAAGGAAGAATCGACAGAGTACCATTCTGTAGCAATTCCCACAATAGAAACAGAACAATCCATCACACGACAATTCTATCACAAACCAGAGGAAATCATTGTACCGGGTAATGGAGACCGAGGAGCAAAACACGCAGGGAACCGTACATCAATCGGAGGAGACTTGTTGCAGCCGTAATCACGCCCGGAGGTTCAGCATCTCGCGGAAGCCCAACGTGAAGAAAACCCAACCGCCTAGATCATCCCCTGTTCGCAGTCCATTTGCCTCGGTTAAGCGCTGCGAAGCTCTAGCACACGAGAGCAGTTCTCTCGTTCCCGCGGGTCTGGTTAATCCGAGCCCTAGCTCCCGTAACTCGTCACTCCCGCTCCTCACGTAGTCACCCTCTACTCGCCGGACAATGCCATGCTCGTCGCACTCTTCCCTTCGCGAAGCCCAACCCCCCTACAGAATTCGCCCGAGCACACCCCCTATTGCTCCCAAATCTCCCTCTCTCTTTCTCTGAACTTTTTGTCGCTGTCCCTCTCCTTTTCCCTCTTTCAATTTTTGGTCGCGGGTTCTTTAATTTTCTTTCCCCCACTTTCTTCTCAAAACCAAACTGATTCAGTTGAATCGATTCAACTCCCCATTTTCTTTTAATTTCTTCTTTTATTTTAATTTCATTTATTTAATTAATCCCCTTTTCAATTTATTCTAACTAATTATTTTCAACAAATAAATCTTCATCTAACTAGTTCTATTACACCAAAATAATTTCTCAATTATCCTTATTTAATTTTATTACTAAAAATCGGGGTATTACAACGACGGTTAATCTGGACCAAATAGTGTCAACGGGGAACAACTGCAGTCACTTGGGACAAGCAACAGCCAAATAAGCTTCACTGAAGTTAAGTAGGAAGCAAGCAATAGTCAAAGTCAAATCTGTGAATGATAAAGCATGACTAAGGTCCACTGGGACCACCTAGTGTCAACGACACACGGTGACGATCAATTGGGACCTCACAATGGACGATAAGACCCATCGGCAGCCATCTAAGACTCAACAACGATTGACAGGACCCACCCGCGGTCAATTGAGACCAAGTAGAATTTAAGTACCCACCCTGCGGTTAACTTGGACCACGAAGGAACCCAAACCAGCAGGGACGAAACTATGTTCACGAAGTTCGTCGAGGCACATGGCACCAAGCGACGAATTCTAACCCAAAAGGTCTGCTGCAGTCACTCGACGCAGATGACCAGACCAAAAGCATAAATTCAATACGGACGTCTAGACGTAGCACGAATGCCTGTCACAGACACCTCGCACTTCTGTGGACGTTCGCACTTTCGCGAACATTTGAAACAAACACCCTGGCTTCCGTGGATGCCTTGCATCCCACAAACGTTTCAAGATGCAAGCCCACGGTCAACAGAAATCCCCCTACGTGGTCAATCAGACACAAGCTACCAGGATAGAAACATTTGGCCAATTGCTTGGTAGACCGGACCCAAGAAGCAGTCTACCGAACACATGTCATCTCGAATAGAGAGGCTCTTAGCCAATACTGTGGTCGACCAGACATAATTAGTGGTTGACCAAGGAACACTTTCTAGCATGAAAACCGCGAGGAAACCTGCACACCCTCATCAATTCTTGTTTCGAATGGGCTTAAGACCTTGTACAAACTCTAAACCAACAACAATAACACAAACAAACAAACAATTTGAGTTTTCAAGCTCGAATATGAAACATATATGGAATGAAAATTTCATACAGCAAAATAGTGTGAGAAATCGACTTACCCACGAAACTCCTTCACAAAAGTCATAGATCAAGATGACACAAACATGATCCTAGCATTGAAAATGCTCCGCATGCCACCTGCATCATTCCCTCTCTTTGCCTCACTCACCTCGCGCAAGCAACTCTGAAGGAAGGAAGAAGGAAACCTTCCTTTTAAGGAAAAAAAAGTCAAATTAACATTTAAATATTTTATTTAATATATATAATATTTAATATATTATAAATAGTAAATAAAATCCTTAAATCTTAATCCGACAATACCTAACCAAACTCAGAACAAAGACATCGATACATGGACTTACCGAACATAATCCCATAGCTTCAGGCTGCAGGAGAAGACGAAACACATCAGTTGACCATTGATTGGATCCCTCACATATGACTGAAGACCCACGACACTTGCCAAAGACTTGGTCAACACAAAATAATTTGACTAAGTTTAAAGCAAAAAATCTACTCAGAAAAATATAAAATCCAAAAGTTTCAGAGTTTACAAGTATTTTTAGAACCAATTCACTTATCTACTTGTATTCTAATTTGTTGAATACATTACGAAAGCTGTAGTCCCAGTCAAACCTAACACCCCTTTGTGATCAATTTGTCATTGACATTGCTATCGTGCAAAATTCCTTCAAAGTGACAATAAGTAGGTAGCTGATCCCCAAAAATTGTAGATTTCTGTCACATTTCTCGATGGATACCTTTGTATAATCTCCTTAATTTTGGTAGGATCCACCAAAATTCCTACATAAGAACAATATGGCAGAGAAACTTTACCTCTCACATCTCGAAATTGCATTTCTCCTTCTCTGCAATAATTGATGGTCCTGCAACATCTGCATATCAATCTTGAGATGTTCCCAATGATTTGAACATGATTTGAGTCAAGCAAGATATCAACAATGAACTGATCCAAATATGGTTTGAAAACTCAATAAGTTCATTAAGGTAGTTGGAACATTGGTTAACATGAAGGATAAGACTAGAAATTTAAAATGTTATACTTTGTACAAAAAGCTATCTTCAATATATCCTCATCTCTGATCTTCAAGTAATGATACCTAGACCTCAAATAATCTTGGAAAAATATATAGATCCTCCCAACTAATGGAACAAGTCATAAATTCTTAGAATGGATATTTATTATTTGTAATAACCTCATTCAACTTTCGATAGTTGATGTACAACAAAAATGAACTATTTGCCTTTTTGGCAAACACAACCAGCACAATTCATGGGGATGTGCAGTTCTGAATGAAACTTTTATCCAACTTTTACAACTATGATCTCAGCTCTACTAAATTAGCTAGAACCATTATGTACAAAGTGATCAAAACTAGAGTATAACTTAAAGCCAAGTTAATGTATAACTCTATCTCCTAGTCCAGTTTTAAATCTAGCAATTTATTTAGTGATATGTCAAGATATTCCTTGACTACTGACAAATTTGGAACATGCATGTTAAACCCGCAAAATTTTTGGACTTTACATTTTTCTTCATAAATTTTTCGCTTTGACGAAGTCAATTTATTTGTATTGACCAGGTCCTTGCCATGTGTCGTTTGTCTTCGGTCACGTGCAAGGGGTCCAATAAATGGTTAATTGGCACGTTCCATGTTGCCTTGCGGTTGAAGCTGTGAGATTGTATTTGGTAAGTTCTCATTTCCGTAAATCGAGTTCTGAGTTTTTTCAGGTTTTGTTAGCTTAAGGTTTCAATATTTTATTTAATATTTATAATATATTAAAGAAAAATTTATTTTTTTTAAATGGAAATTTTCTTCTTTTTGCTGGGAGTCCGTTTACACGTGAGGTAGAGGAAGATAAGAAGAGGGGGAGAACCGTTGATCAATCCTCATCATTTCCCAGCCTGATTCGTGTTTGCATCATCCCAATCTCCTATCTTTGTAAAGGAGTTTTGCGGGTAAGTCCGTTTTAGCCTCAGTTTTCTATTCAAGTTTTCAGTTTTGTGTCGATTCTGGATTTGAGTTTGGAAACTTGAATCCTTTTTTGTTTTCTGTGTTATTGGGTTAGATTTAGATTTTATGCAGGAGTATTTGCCATTTATAGGCAAAAAAATGATGGAAACGACACGTTTCTATGGTGGAAATCGTGCTGGTTGGTCGTTCTGGTCAACCTCTGGTCATGCCCAATCGACCGCGGTTAGGGTAGTGCTTTTAGACTAGGCACAAGTTGATTTACGAATAACTATAACTAGAAGTGGTCACCCCTAGCTGTCTCCTGCAGCGGTCGCCCGTGGCTGGAGGGGGTCAACCGCAATCTGGCCAATTTGGCCACTGACTATTTTTGGTCAACCGTAATAGTGGGCCAGTCAACCACAAAATGGACAGTTTGGGCACTGAAGGTCCCTGGTCAACCTTAGAGGTCCCAGGTCGGCCGCTAGGGGTTCCTGGTTAACCTTTGAAGGTCCCAGGTCCACCGTACAGTGTGATTTTTCATGTTTTTGAGTCGTTTTTGCATTGGTTGGGTTCCTAGTCCTAGTATAGGACCCTTCCACTATTTCCTTGTCATTTGTTAATGGAAATTTCTAACCTTTGTCATGGTTTTAGGCTCTATCAAGTTTGTGGATTTTGAGCTGATTCCTAATGAAGACGTACTCGGTTGACTCTATCTGAGCCTCCTAGAGTACTGAGTTGTTTGGGTCGAGAGTGTTATATCTCGTAGACCATAGTTGTGTCTCGTCGACGACTAGATCTTTTGAGATTATTTTCTATTGAGGCTTGAGCAATCGTTGGCTACTATTGTTGATTGTTGCTTGGTCTCGATTGACAATAGTTGGATCTCATCAACTATGTTGAGTCTTAAATGATTACTGATGGAAATCTTAAGCTGCATACTTTAATTTGTATGAAGACCATGTGTCCATTTAAAATCTTGATTGAGCTCAAATCTTCATATTAATGTTGCTGCGCAGAAAAACTAGGCCCAATCTTAAACTTTATAGCTTTTGTCCTTCTAGTTGGCTCATTTATAATAATGACTCTCTTCATTCTTGATATTCTCATTGGACGTCCTATGTTTTGCGATGGATCTTGGCCTTTTGTAATGGTTTGGCTCTTCATGGGTCCTTGGATCACATCATTCCCTCACCTTTCAAAAAGATTCGTCCTCGAATCTCCTGCTTCATAAAATGATATGTTAGTTAGTGATTTTGTTACCATACCTAATTTTCATCTATAGATGAACCCAAGCCCAATCTCCAAGGTCAAGTATGATTTCCTTGAGGCTTTTGTTAGCTTGTCGTGTATAGTGCTCATTCTTCTTTTGAATATTTTCCTGTGCCTGTAATTCCCTAATACACTCGGCTTTCCTTTTTCCATCAACAAATTCGTTAGTAGGCAACGATGATATATCAAGTGGAGTAAAAGGATTAAAATCAGAAATAATCTCCAAAGGTGAATATGAAGTAGTAGAATGCACAACTTGATCATAAGCAACCTCAACATGAGGAAATGAGAATTTAAGTAAACAAAATTTATCTTTTTCAATTAAATACCCATCATGTGTATAGTAGTCAACAAATGTAATTTTTCTACAACCTTTCCAAACATGACAAGAATCCAAGTCCAATTTATACAAATATTTCATGAATCCCAATAATTTAGATTGTAGAGAAAGGCTTAGGACATACCTTCTAGACAATGGGTTGGCAACCACAATGTCCTTACCTTTGTTGTAGTGAATGACATATGGACACAACTTGATGTACACTATCCACGGATATTCAATCCCCCTTAGTGGTGTTATGTCCTTTGGTAATTTCTTTGGATATATGTCTTTATAATCCTGCAAAATAGATGAAACATCCACTAGAAAAGAACTAGTTAGCTCATGGGAGGTAAAACAAATATTTTTGCACAAAAATAAAAAGAACTTTCTACTTTCCTCACTCTTTTTAATCACTCCAATTCTTTTCTCTTCCTTTTCTCCCTCAAATTTTACCTCCTCTCCCACTATTTTTTTTTTCCTTTTCTCTCTCGATTTTCTCTATCTCTTCCTCCAATTTCTTTTCTTCCTCTTTGCCTTTTTTGCTCACTTCACTCTTGGCTTTTCTCTCTATAGCTATTTTGTCTCCTTTTCCACATTTGCCTTTTTCTTTATCTTCTATTCCACTCGGTTTTTCAACTATTCCATTATTCAAAATTTCCCCTTCTTTTTCTTTCAATTCATTGTGGCTTTGGAATTCTTTGGCTATCCTTTCTTGGTCCATACTTGCTTCCCACAGTTGTAAAGGTGTTAGAACCACAATTATCCCATTTTGAACTAGCAAATATTCATACTTTGAAACATTGTGTTTGACCACTCTATCGTATTGCCATGGTCTTCCCAAAAGTATGTGAGTGGCTTGCATTGGTACTACATCACACCAAACTTGATCCTTTATTTTCCAATTGATGAAGCAATACTTACTTATTTAGTCACTTTTACTTCTCCACAATCACTTAACCATTGTAGTTTGTACGACCTTGGATGCTTCTCAGTTTCTAGGCCCAATTTTTCTACAAACAAAGTACTAGTAACATTAGTGCAACTTCCATTGTCAATAATCAAACTACATACCTTATTGTTCACATGACATCTAGAATGAAAAATATGCTCTCTTTGCACCTCATCGCCATTTTCTTTAGAGTGAATATTGAATGCTTTTCTTGTAACCAATAGTTCACCCCTCACGAGTTCTTCCACATCTACATTGCTACAATCTTCTAAATGTGGCATTTCATTATCACTTGAACTAACACTCTCTATATCACCATTTTCCAAAACAATCATAGCTCTTTTATTTGGACAATTGACTTCCATGATGAGTTACAGATTGACCCAAACTTTGAATTCCCCATTGACTTCAATTGCCTCTCGATCTTTATGGCCTTGTGCAACAACTCCTCTAAATCCACATAGTGTTGCAAATCCACAATGTCCGAGATCTCTCTATTCAGCCCACCAATAAACCATGCCATTACAGCCTCAATGTCTTCCTTCATGTTAGCCCTCACTCTTGGAGCCTTGAGTCAAACCTTGCAATTTCCTACACAAGTATCTATAATAATGGTTAGGAATAAATCTTTTAAGCATAATTACCTTCATATCTTCCCATGTGACTATAAGTCTTTCATCATTCCTCCTTCGGTTTCTTACCAATTATGCCCACAAAATACTTGCATAATCCATGAATTCTATTGAGGCTAATTTAACCTTTTTCTCCTCTGTGTAATTATGGCAATAAAAAACTTGCGCAATTTTTCTTTCCCATCCCAAATATAATTCGGGACCACTCTTACCTTGGAAAGGAGGAATCGTCATCTTGATGTTGTTGAGATTTCCATTTTCATGGTTTGTTTTATCACCTCTTTCTCTTGTGAAATATCCATCTCCATATTCGGATTCCCCATACTCATCTTGCATGTGTGTTTTCTCCTCCGTGCATCACTTCTAGAAGGAGGCTCCATGTTATCCAATCTCATGTTCAAGGCCTTTATTTGATCTTGGATGGCTTTCATGTAGAACTTTGGATTAAACTTACAAGATTCACCTTCACTACTCATGGCTTTTTGTTTTGTGTTGCGAAACAAGGATAAAAATTAGTAAAAGAATGGACCTCACACACTCCCTCACGTGTTTACACTCAAATCAATGTCTCTCCACTCGTGTTTCGCTCAAAATCTTGGCTTTTTTTATAATAATCTCACCCTCTTGCCTTTTACCTCTCAATTTTCTCTTTTAACTCTTATTTAGAACTTTGATCAATGAAAAAATTCACAAGTAAATAAGATCAAACTTTTCAAATTGAGGATTTCAATCTCCAAGAAAAGTAGAATCAATGATTTTTTTTTAAAGAGAATTTGATAGTTATTCAAAAGGTTCTCAACAATTTAAGAAGGTTAATGATTAAGAAAAGAAACAATTTAGGAAAGAAACAATTTAGGAAAGAAAACAAATTAGGAAAGATAACAATCATGGAAAGAAATCAACAAGGAAAGATAACAAATTAGTAAAGATAACAATTATGGAAAGAAATAATTTAAGAAAGAAAACAACTAAGGAAAGATAACAAATCAGGAAAGATAACAAGTATGGAAAGAAATAATTTAGGAAAGATAACAATTATGGAAAGAAATAATTTAGGAAAGAACACAAATAAGGAAAGATAATAATCAAAGGATAGCGATAATGATGCACAGATTTTTTTTTGGGATAAATTTCTTTGATTTTTTTGAATTTTGCAAGAAAGAATTTTTTTTTACTTTTCTTTTGGCCTTTGCAAGAAAGTTAGAACTTTCTTCCTTTTTTTCTTTTTTTTTTAAATGCCTTTTGCTAGAAAGTACAAATCTCTCTACCTTTTTTTTTTAAAATAGTGCAAGAACAAGAACTAGAAGAAGAACAAAAAAATCAAGGAACAACAAGAACAACAAGAAAAAAAAAACGAAGTATAAGAAGGAAACAAAAGAACAAAGAAGAATTTTTTTTTTTTTTTTGAATTTGAAGAAGAAAAAGGACAAGGAAAGATAGATAGAAAAAAATGTAAAGATAGCAACTTGAATCGAAGAAACCTTTGCTCTGATACCAAATGATAAGAGAACCACAAATATATCAAATCCGAAACCCTTTAGCAATGCAAAAACTAGAATTAGGATCGCCATTGAAACAAGTATAGAAGCTTGACCCATTATCTATGAAGAGATAAGAACCAAAGCTATCAAATTGAGAAACTTGACCCTAACAAAACTTGTTGATTAGAAACAAAGTTATCTAGTTGAGGAACTTGACCCTAACCAAACTTGTTGATTAGAACCAAAGTTATCAAGTTGATCTTCCAAGTTTAAGCTTGAAGAAGATCTAATTCTTCACAAGAACCAAAGAGAAAGTTCACACAAGAACTCTCAAAATTCATGTCTATTCATCCTCCCAAAAAAAAGGTACAAGCTTGTGTTTAAATAGGCTACAAATATACTTAAATAAATTAAGAAATATTCCTAAAATAATAGAAAATAATCCTAAAAAATAATATTTCGAATCCAAGTGATTTGGAACCTTAAAATTAACAAAAACAACTTTGTAAACTTAATAAATAAAATTAGAAGAAATAGGAAACTTGGAAGTGATAAGTTGGCAGCCAAAATTAGAGTTAAATGTTGGCAGATTTCGAGATACTATTTGAATGACCAAATCTCCTTCGAATCTTGTCATCTTGGTGTCTATGGAAAGCTTAAGATGCGTACTTTAATTTGTATGGACACCATGTGTCCATTTAAAATCTTGATCGAGTTGAAATCTTCATATTAATGTTGGTGCGTAGAAAAACTAGGCCCAATCTTAAACTTCATAGCTTTTGTCCTTCTAGTTGGCTCATTTATAATAATGACTCCCTTCATTCTTGATCTTCTCGTTGGACCTCCCATGTTTTGCAATGGATCTTGGCCTTTTGTAATGGTTTGGCTCTTCATAGGTCCTTGGATCACTTTCGAATAGCTGGCCCAGAGTCACTCCTTTCAAGTGGCAACCATCCAAACAAATAACCAATTTACCACAGTTCCACAAGACCATCTTGCATGTAGCCAAACACATGTACATCATTTTAAATGCACTCATCTCTTGGTCAACACGCACCGAGCTTCCAGGATTAGACCTCTGAATCTCCTTGGCATAGGACCATATGAGTTTGTATTGCTCATTGTCATCCCCTTTAGTAATTTATTTGGCCGCATTATTGCCCTTCTAGCAGGGCTGGGTGTGATGTTGATGTTAAGGTCCTTTCTGACTATCTCAATTATGGAAGAAAAGTCCTAGTCGGCTTGACTTTTAAATCTGTCCAAGTAATGCGCTGCCACCCATTTGATAGATGCATGACAACTTTCCATCTTTCTCGAGCAAGTGTGAACTTCATTGTAGCACTTTATTTGAAACGTCGTTTCACCTTGCAGTTTTTAGATATGCAGTCGCCACGTGCATCCTTCCTGGCAGGCAGACCTCAACCGATGTGCATCACTGTGAGTGAATTTTATCCCGTACCCATTCTTCACCCATGCTCGACAATTTCTTCTATAATTTTATTCAGTGAACTATACTTTTTGCCAAGCCCCATTCTAGCAAAGGTGCATTATGCTTGTGGTGGGCATCTAGGCCTACTCTCGGCCATGTCCATGTCTTCGTCACTATTGGATTTGCATAATGAATGGAGCTCCTCCTCGTGTAGAGTTGCCGAGACGAAATGCAACACTATAGCAGATTCGTCTGCAATTCCACGTACCTCATTGGCCAAAAATGTTATTGTGGGCCCTACTCAACTTGACGGTTAATAACAGAGTCCTCAACACTCCGAGACGCCATTTGGTTTTCAACAAATTCTTCAATTTCACAAAATTTAGTTCACTTCAGCTCTCAGAAATCTCTAGGGTTTATTAATCGTTGACAAAATGTATGAGAAAATCGCGAGGAGTGTACTGTGTATTTGTACAAGGCAAAGGAGGCACGTTGAACCCTGGTGGTTCATGAAGATTGTAGTCTTATTTTTTTAAAACTATGGAGTCACGGCGTTTTGTATACGAACCGCTGTGGCTCGACATCATCACGTTTAAGGGCAAACGTGACAGCGATGCTGGCAGCGTCATTTTTCCATAGTTTAGTGGTTCATTTGTTAGCAAAAAAAGGATGATGGTTGGTTTGTCACTAACAGTAAAGGATGATGGTTGATTTGTCATTTTCCCAAAAATATTATAATCTTTATTTTTTTTAAATATCTTTTATCTTTTCCCTATAATTGAGGTCCCATAATTTTCTATTTAATCTTCATAATCATACAATAATATACCCTACTAATAAGTTGATCCAATAATTATTGAAAACTCTGAATGACATCTTTAATCATTTTAAAATTCGTCCAAAAGAAATTTTGGTTGTTATAGAGTAGCTCATGAATCTACCAATGTATATGTAGTTACGCCACCAACAGAAATAGTACTTGATAGCATTGCAGAATTGTCAACCCCGTCAAGTTCTATGAAGGTAAAGACTCTTAATGTAGTTCTTTTCTATTCCCATGTTAATGTTGAGTAGTCTCAAGCAAAATGATCAAACTCCTTGCATTTAAAGCAATGTCTTGTCCCTACTTTGCATTCACCACAATGACTCTTCTCTCACTTTGAACACTGATTGGCTTGGGGCATATTAGCATTCATCTTCATAGTTGAGGTTCCTTCTTGAATACGTTTTCCTTTTCCTTGTTAAATGTCACCCTCAAATGGTCTATTGGAATTTCTAGTATTGGGTTGCCACCCCTTTTTCTATTGTTACAGAACTTCTTTGAAAAACTTTCGAGTAGCCTCTCTTTGCCTTGTATATAGAATTTCTATCTCTTCCACCTCAAGAGCTTTTGTTACTACTACATAATAAGGCACACCTTGTGTACAAGGTATTTTCACTCCTCTGTATATTTTCACCTTGAGGCCTTGTAAAAATTGATGAACTTTGTGCTTGTTGGTGTTTACCAGATGTGAACCAAAGTGAGACAATGATTTGAATTTGCGTACATATTCTACCAATGACCCAATCTACGCCCTAGGCATGTATCATTTTAGGTACTAAAATTAGCGTTCTACTAAGCCTGTTAGGTGATTAATTACATTATCTCTATCATCATTCATGCTTCTTTGATCTCTCACCATATTAAATCCTAGGGAATGTATAATTAAATATTAATTAACACAACAATAACTTTGTCAATAAAATATACTCATAGTTGATAAGACATTTCTGGGTCGATACTTGGATTGTTATGTAGTCTACAAAAGTAATTTTGACCTTGAAGCTCTGATACCATATCTGTAACGACCCATTTTTCAAAGCTTTTTTTTACACCTTTAAATTATCACTTAACATATTTTGAGACATTAAGTAACATCCCAAATTTTCGTGATGCTAAGCATACAACTTAAGTGATAATTATGGGGTATTTAGAGCTAAAATGGACGATTAAGGTATTGACCGAGAGAAACATGTTTGGATTAAGTAAACTGTTGTAATACCTCAATTTTTTGTAACAAAATTAAGTAAAAATAATTAAGAAATTATTTGGGCATTATTGGATAATTATTAAGGATTTATTTGATGAAAAATTAACTTGGAAAACCGAATTGAAAAAATAAAATTGAATCGATAATTATCATTAAGCAATATTCGAAATAAATTGAAAATTAGAATTGGGTTGCAAAATAATTTAATTAAATGAAGAATTTAATTAAGTGAAATGAGGATTTACATTAAAAAGATAATTTAAAAGGATAGTGGGGAGGCTGGACAGGTTCAAGTTGGGCCCGTTCGCGATGGTTCAGTCCTATTTGGGTTTATCAATTGAAAGGGGAAGTGAAATTAGCTCTGCTGTTTTATGAAGAAAAAGAGAGATGGGAGAACGAAAGAAGGCGAGAGGAGAATCCGGTTTGTGGGCTGCTGGCGACGTTACGGGATGACTTCGGGCGTGTGGTGTGGTCTGGCAGCAGCGTGTGACGACGATGGATGCAAACCGTGATGCGGGTTGCGTCGATGGAACACTCAGGCAATTACTGTTAGGATCGACTGAACGCGAGTGAGGTTTGGCCGAGGTACGTCAAGCAAATTGTTGTGGTTTCTATTTCATTTTCCTCTCCTGAGCGTTTTGTTAATCGGGCAGGGGATTTCAAATTGGTAAAAAATAGCAAGGGATTTTTGTGACGAACAGCTGCTGCGGCTTGGTGTGCAGGTCCGGTCGCTAGCTGTTTGCTATGGGCGCGAACGCAAGGTGATGTCCAGTCGATATCCATATCGATAAGACCCGCTGTAAAATTGGCTGGTTGATGGTCCAATGCTGTGATTTTTTCCACGTGTCCATTGTTTATAGATGGCAGCTTGGATTGCTTCAATCGATGGGTAAGTGGAAGAATAAAAATTAGGCAGAGCTAGGTCATAAGAGGTGGAGCACTCAGTTTTTTTTTTTGGGGAAAAGGCAGAAGGTGGGAGGAGCACTTTGTGAGGATTAAAATGGACAGAGGAGAATTGGAGCGTGTTCCTGCAAGCGGTGAAGTTTGGCCGAGGTAAGTGGTCGAATTTACTCGTTTAAATTCTGTTGCTGGCGATTTGAGATATTACAGATGCAATTTAATTCTGCCACAGCCCTATTTAAATTGTTCTACAGACAAATGGTATCACGAGGCTGCTAAGTCTTCTGGGATTTCCTCAACATGTTTTCCTCTACTCCTTGGTAGGCGAATGATGGAGACATATAGAGCAAAAGGGGGGTGAATTATTCAATCAGAGAAGAGGCAAAATTTATTACGCTTCTTTGATTTTCTCCCCATGTTCCCTCATTATGTTTCCCTTTATACTTGGCAAAAGAGAAATATATGGCAAAGAGAGTGAAGTGTTGGTGAGGAGAATTGGTGTGCAGGGGAGTTTTGGTCTTCTGTGAGAGAGAGAAATGATAGAAGGGAAGAGAAAAGGTGAGAGTTAGTTATGAGAGGTGAAAGATGTGAGGATGAATGATGGCAAGATGCCTTCTTTGTGTTCCTTATTGGTTCATCGGGTACTCTGCAAAGTGGTATTCTTCATGGTAAGATGAATTGCTTCTAGATTTTATGGACTTTATGTTGGATAAATGTAGATTTGGGTTCTGTTATTGATTGTAATGGAGACAGTCGTTGATGTTTACCCTGAATTTGGTAGATTTGGAGGATTTGTCTCTGTCAAAATGGAAAATTAGTGAAGCTCCTGTTCTAGCTTCAGGTGTTCTACAGGTAATGGTTTCTTCCCCCTGTAGTTGGACGATTTTGATGTGGTGGTGATCTGTTGATGGATAATGCCATGTTGTTTATTGCTTTTATGATTGTGAAATAAATTTATGGGGATTTGGATTCTGTTCTATTATTCAGTTAAGTAACTTAAATAACATTGAACTGAGAAATCTTGTTAAGTAAATGAATTAAGAGTATATCTCTCTGTAATTTATTGTAGATGGTGAAACTGTGATCCTTGTTAAGTTATGAAATCTGCTGTTGTTTGGGATTTCCATTCGCCATTCTGCTTGATAAAATCATGGTTAAAGATAATGATCTTGGTGATTGAGTTTAATTCTATTTTGATAAATATATGGAGAATAGTATTCTATTGATTAGTTTGACTTCCTATTGTGTACTAATTGGATGATTGTGGTGGAGGGCTTTATGCTCAGCTGTTGGATTGTTTTGGGTATCTGTATGTTGGTAAAAGGAAATGATAAATAATGAAGTGATGGCTATAAGCGAATGGAAAAATAGAAATTAAGGTTTTGGAAATTAGGGTTACTCTTTTATTGGCCATAAAATTAATAAAGATAGATTAATGGAAAGTCAGTACGTTGTTATTAAATTATTAAATAATAAACGATGAATAATTGTATCAAAGTTGGGGTTCATAATTGATAAATATATTAATAAATAAATGTTAATTATTTTGTAGGTATTAAAGGGAAAAGAATAAAGTGTTAAACATGCCACAGACTGCAGGTAAGTTGATACTGCATGTGCTTTGGTCTTCTGGCCCTACATCACAAGAATTAGGAATTGTATGTTGATTATTTACCGCTTTATTAAGATATCGAGCATGTCTACCGATTTGATAGAATAGGCAGATATTGAGCATGTTTCATAAATTATACTGTTGTTTGCTGGGTGTTTATTAGAATTAGGTTCTTTTAATGATATGTTTCATAGATGAGCATGTTTAGAGATTATAGTAATGAAATGATAGAAGTGTATGTATTTGCGAGCATCACTCATCATAGTTTTAAAACGATACGAAAATGGTTTTTCATGCATGGTTTTGAAAAGAAAATGAAAACGGATAATATGAGAAAGATAAAAGCAAATGAATAAATGGAATAAATGTAAAAAGGGTCTTGTGGGTCAGAGTGGCCTGTGTGGCCTGGCTTCCCCAAGTTGTAATGATGATATGAGATGTGAGCTATTAGTTGCTCCTCGATCGATGTCGAAGCTATCCGACACAACGGTGTATATGAGGCCGTTTAAGCGTTGCTGCACACAGCCACTACTGTGCTACGATTGATGTCAGAGCCGATTGTTGTGCGTTGATGCGTACAACAACTAGCAGAGCTTTTGGTCGATGCTGGAGCTACTTATACCAGGTGTGTGGGGTAACTTTGTATTGATGTATACAGTAGCTTACATGCGGTTTCGGTTGATGCCGAGCCTTTATCACATAAAGAGTTGTTGATTGATGTCGGGATCAGTTGTATTGATGTGCACAGTTAAAGGTCGCCGATTGATGTCGGGATCAGTTGCATTGATGTGCCCGGTTAAGGGTCGCTAATTGATGTCGGGACTAAGTGCATTGATGTGCACGGAAATGGAAAACAAAAAGAGAAATGGAGATAGAAAACGGAAAGATAAAAAGAAAGAGAAACAAACGAAAAATGAAAAAGAATTTCAAAGATGCATAGCATGTTTACGTTTTATTTTATATCACTTACTGAGCACTAGGTTCATTAGATTAAGTATTGTTGATGTAGGTATACATACGAGAACAGATTTTAGAGCAGTTGTGGAACGATTTGCACACACGAATCTTCGAGTTGGCTGGGCTAAAAAGGATTTAAACGGAAACGAATTGTAAAAGATTTTGTGAATAATTAAATTATATTCTTAAATGCCTTGTTTAATTATAACAACTTCTGCTGTATTTTCTAAAAGGTTTTTAAGAAAAGAATTCTAATTATCGTTTTCATAATGATGAAAAGTATTTAATTGTAAACAAAAAGGATTTTATTTCTACTACAATTGGTAAAAAGTTTTAAGTAAATGGTTTTAACGGTCAGGTTTTATGAAAGAAAAGACTTCCGCTGATTTTATAAAAGAAAAGAAAAGTTTTAAATTTTACACGATTTTTAACGTAATAAAAATCGGGTTGTTACAACTGTGATACCCAAATTGTTTGATGATATTTGGAGTTAGATAGAACGATATTAACTAGATTGATAGTCAGTGAAATTAGTAATAGAAACTGTACTTAGATATAATAAGGTTGTTAATAATATTTATGGGTATATTAGGTTTAGAATAAAGTGATTGAGGAAATGTGAATTATGCACAAAAGTATAGAAGAATTTAGGTTTGAATAGTTTGGAAAAGTGATTTATTAAGAGAGTGAGATGAGTGTGTGTGTGTGTGTGTGTGTGTGAAGCATTCTGATATTTTAGGAGAAAGAGAGAAAATTTAGAGAGAAGAGAAACTTTGGCGGAGGGAAACTTTGGAGTTTTGGTTTTTGAGAGAGAATACAGAAATAGAAACTGTGAGTTTAGAGAGAGATAGAAATCAAGAGTTGTTGTGTGGTTTTGGTGAAGGTTTGAGGCTCTCTGTCTTTCGGGTTGTTCCAGTGGCTTGGGTTTTGAAACTATGAAGTAAAGTCTTTGGTGTTCATGTATCAGTTTCTCCCCGTTTGTTCTATGTTGAAATATTATGATGAAAGTGATATGCTATCTGTTAGAGATTTGGTTATATTTTGTTGGTTGTTAATGGGAAATATTGGTGTGATTACTGCTGTGACTAATGAAAATGATGTTAGAGTTTGGTTACTGCATGTAAAGTGTGTGATTGGATAAATTGTTGTCTACGGATAAATGGGTTTGATAATATGGATTGCTTTTCTGTTATTCTGTTGTTTGGCAATGGATATTCGTGTAGAAATAAGGGATTTAAGCTACTCTTGTTAGTTTTGTTGTCTATTTGATTATTGTTGGATAAATGATTTAGGTCAACACTTGAATGGTTTAGTGGGATATTATTGAATGTATATTCTGGATGTTAGGAATTATTAGAAATATTAGTTTGGGTATCCAATTGATTATCATGAGGCATAAGCTATTGAGTTGAGGAGATGTGTTAAGCATTGAATTGTTGGTAGTTAGAGTTGATTATTGGAGAATCATTATTGATAATTTCATGCTGTTGATAAATAGGTTTTGAGAAGAAACTTTAATTGGTAACTTATTAAAGCTAAGGATTCCGAGTAAGTGGTACTGCATGTGTTTTGTCCGAAAGGGCCTACATCACGGGAATTAGGGGGTGTTTATTGTTTGTATGTTTGCTTGTTATGAATTGTATATTTATTAGATTTAAGTTCAGTTCCTTAGTTAGGAATGAATCACGTTTTGATGATACAATAATAAACACGTTAGATAAAATTGTATGCGCACAACAACGTTAAGACTTGGAATCTTAAAGTATATTAAATGGAATAAACGTAAATAGCCATTTTTATTGTCTGGTTGGGTACGTCTGGCACAGAAACCAAAGATAAGTAAATAGATGTTTGTGTGCTCCGATTGGAGATGCCTAGCACATAAACAAAATAAATAACAATAAAAGACAGTAATAGTAACAGACAACAGAATTAAACAATAATATACGTAAATAGTTATTTTTTGTGGACCGGTTGGATACGCCCGACACAGAAACCAAAAATAAGTAAATAGTTGTTTTTGTGGTCCGATTGGATACGCCCGGTGCAGAAACAAATAAATAACAGTAAAAGATAGGAACAGTAATAGATAAGCAAAATAGAAAACTTAATACAAACTGTAAGAGTTGTATGTGTGTTTCAAGTTTTACGTTTATACCACTTACTAAGCTTTAGGCTTATAGTTATGTCTTATGATGTAGGTAAGGAGCCGATAATTGGATAAAGTTGATAAAGGAGGTAGCTGATAGAGTTTTGCTGGGTTCGACGCTTGTGTTGTTGGCGACATTGACCTTGGAGTTATGGCTCATAGAAATTGAATAAACTTGTTTAATTGTTTTAAGTGATTCAAAATACTTTCAAGTGTTATTGGTTTTAAATGATTTTAAATAAATGTTTTAGTGATGCTTATTTAAATAGTTTTTAAACTACTAGTTTGTGGTATTTATATGGTTAAGACTTACGTTGTATGTTTACTCTAGTTTTCTCTTACGAATGTTTTAAAAGAAAGAATTTTTATAAGGAAAAAGTTACAGTATGTTACACATTAATAACATAGTGAAAGACTTTTAACTAAAACAACTATCATTTAGTAAGCTTTTGAAAACTCTTGTAAAGCAAAGATCATTAAACATACATTACTAAGTATCACATATACTTTTTTCTTACTGAAACATTATATATATTAGTTTAAAATAGTTTTCCAAAACATATATCATCATCAATCCATTTACAAAAGACCTTCTGTGTTTTAATTTGAACGTAACACATTATTCAATCACCCGTGTATTGACTTCACTACAATTACATAATATGCATTTTATGATCCACACCCCATCGATCGTGGTTGTCGTAAAAAGCCAAGAGTACAACTGTCAAAATGTGGCTTCAACAGGTTCATCTATTAAATTCCTCCATATGTGTACCCTCATCATAACATTCAGGTACATTAAAAGGTTCAAACTATGAGATTAAAGCTTAGTAAGTAATGAAAATGAATGTAAACATGTCATGTAATGTTATTTCATAAAATCATGCACAATTTTTCCTTTTCAAACTTTCTTTTATTATCACTTAACAGTCAAATCATTGGGGGAAACAATGGTGTGTCATGGGCTTCGTCCTAGTTTGTTATTTTATTTTAATTATATTATATTATATTTTAATTGTTTATTTAAAACATTGACTTATTTACGATTTTTGTCATTATATGTTGGCTATTTAGTCTAGGGTTAAGATTTTTGGAAGAAGAGTTGCAATTTGATTATTGAATAGAAAATTAGAGATTTCTCTCTAGTGGATTCTTGAGGTTTGCCTCTTGGGTCGTTACCTTATTATTCACGTGTGGTAAGCTTGAGTGTGACGATTTATTGGGAATTCAATCTAGTCTTCTCAGGTTAGAAAAAGTGAGTTTTCGTATTTCACCATCATTTCAGTTTTGTTCTTTTAATTTCTTTATTCCATTGTTTCTTCACATTTGATTCATGGAAGTAATCTTTTGGGGCTTAAAGTAGTTCTAATCACTATAAAGAAGCCATCTTGAATTTCAGAATCGAAGGTTTAGTTCGAGTGTTTAGAAATTCTCCTAAAAAATTACGAAATGTAAATTCGTGAACGGAGGCAGCCCGTTTCTGGTTGACTAGTTATTCAATAGAGTTGACACTAAAGATTTCTAGTCGCCTTCCAATTAATTTTTGGTCAACCACAATTCATCAAGAAGCTAATTCCTTTAAAATTGTGTTTTTTTCGGTCGTCTACAATTCTGCCACTGGTCGACTGTACACTTCTGAAAACCTACTATTGGCGCATCATTTGGTATAAGAGCAAAGAGATGACTACCAAGAGTGGGGATACTCTTAATCCTAACCTAGCCAATTCATTTAGAGAAGCATTAACAAACGAACACAAGTATGTAACTCAAGGCCAATTTAATAATTTACAAAATTCCATGGATCGAATGACTAGGCAGATTCTAAATTTACTCCACTGGTTAAATCTAAGCTCTTTTGTGAGACTAAGAGGTAGAGGCGGGCATAGAAAGGTAGAAGGGAGACTGAGTTCATCAAAGACAACCAAGGAGGTGACTTTAACGATTAGGACCTTTATAAATTTTTAGCAAGAGATGCCCAAGTTCATGATGAGATGAGAGGAAAATTACATATTTTTCCTTTCAAATGTGCTAATTCTGGGGAAGAATACTTGGAATGGGTTCAAAGAGTAAAGAAAATATTTTAATGCCAAGATTATTCTAAGTTATCCAATGTTAGTTTTGTCGCCCTCGAATTTTCTAGATATGCAAGTCTATGGTGGAAAGTCTAAGACTTAGAGGTGGAGAGATAGGGAAGAACCGATTACTACTTGGGGGGTTAATGAAGAAATGGTTTGTGCCCAGACACTTCAAGTAGGAGATGTATTTCCTTATGTTGATCCTAGTTCAATAAAGTTTGTATGTTGATAATTACATCCTAATGATCAAGTGTGAGATTGATGAGGCAGAAGAGCAAACTATTACCCTATTTGTCCAAGGGCTTAACAAACCCATTGGAGATATAGTGGAACTCCAATGATATGATACATTGGAGGAAGTTTTTTAATTGGTTGTTAGGGTGGAGAGACATGGGAATTGAGGCTTAGACCTCCCTCCTAAAATTTCTTGCCAGATAGAGGCCACCTTAACAAACCCAACTAAAGATGCCAAAAGATTGCATCCCAATATTGCCACAGAGAAGGGAAAAACAGTCCTAAATTTAGCATCATCTAGGAACTGTGAAGTTAAATGCTTCAAATGATTAGGTTGGGGACATATCGCTTCTCAGTGCCCTAATCAGAAGGTAATGGTAATACAATGTGATATCGTAGAGACTGCAAGTGAAAATGACATAAAAAACACTTGTGAAGGGGGAGCATTTTAATGAAGAGATTATTTTTCCACATGAGGGTCCTTTGCTAATGAGTAATAAAGGGGCTTTTACCAGCCAAGTCAGAGAAGAAGTTGGCTAAAGAGAGAACATATTTCACTCATGTTGTTTGATCAAGGATAAGGTATGCTCTCTCATTATCGATAACGGTAGTTGTGTCGATGCTGCTTTGATTTTTTTTGTTGACAGATTAAAGTTATCAACCACCGAACACCCAACGCCATATGAATTGATGTGGTTAGACAACAAAGGAGAAATGAAAGTAACTAGGCAGGTGACGTTCTCATTCACTATAGGAAACTACCAGGATGAGATTATGTGTGATGTTGTACTATGGATGCTTGTCACTTGTTGCTTGGTAGACCTTGGCAGTATGATCAGAAGGTGAAGCATAACGGTGATATCAATATTTACTCACTTGATTATGGAGGAAGAAAGGTGAAGTCATCTATGACGTTGCCTCGTCAGGTGTGTTTGGTCCAGACTGTGGAGAGAAAGAAAAAGAAAAGGAGACTACTTGTTAACTACCAAGACACCATTGGAGGGACAATAGGATTAGAGGTCAAATCTTTCTCAACCCTGAGAGGATGATGTGCCATGGGCCCCACCCTAGCTCGTTATTTTATTTTAATTGCATTTTATTTAATTTTAATTATTTATTTAGAACTTTGACTTATTTATGATTTTTTGACATTATGTGTTGACTATTTAGTTTAGGGTTGGGGTTTTTGGAAAGGGAGTTGAAGTTTGATTATTGAATAGAAAATCGGAGATTTCTCTCTAGTGGATTCTTGAGGTTTGCCTATTGGGTCGTTATCTTATCATTGAAAAGTAGTGAGTTTGAATATGGCGGTTTAGCGAGAATTTCATCTAGCATTCTCGGGTTAGAAAAAGTGTGAGTTTTCATATTTCACCATCGTTTTAGTTTCATTCATTTAATTTCTTTATTCCGTTGTTTCTTTACATTGGATTCATGGAATTAATCTTTTGGGGATTAAAAGTAGTTTTAATCGATGTAAAGAAGCCTTCTTGAATTTTGAGATCAAAGGTTTAGTTTGAGTGTTTAGAAATTCTCCTAAAAAGTATCGCAACACAGATCTGCGGACGTAGGCTACCTACTTTTGGTTTACTGCTTATTCGACAGAGTCAATGCTAAAGATTTCTGGTCTCCCGGTAATTAATTTCCGATGGACAGCAATCCATTTAGAAGCTAATTCTTTCAAAACTGTGTGTTTTCTGGTCGTCCAAAATTCTTCCACCAGTTGATCACACACTTCTGAAAACCTACCGATGGCTTATCAAACATTCTTGGGAAGAATAGGAACCATGAGGTCCACCTCATGTAGGACAGCCAAATTCAAACCCCAAAGAAGAGTAAACACCATTTGGTCCGTCTCACGGGACAACTTAACTCAAACCCGCCACATAATGACCCATTACATATCTTCCTTTTTTATATAAGTTTTTCTTACCTAAAAACATATGCATGAAAGTTCCTTTAAACCTTTGTTGGCAAAAGTTGATGCATTAGAATCCCATTTACTATATTACCTACATCATAGCATATCCTAAGTTGCATCAAGTACCAATTCAAATCACATATGCACAACATCATTATTATCATAGCAATTATACCACATGGTGCTAGAACATGGAAATGCTTTATCATGTATTCTTAGACAACACAATTTATGTTAAAGTCTATGCATGGAATTCAACATCTTGTAGCAAAACTTGTTATTACACTTAACAATTAAATGCAATATGTTACCTTAACAAGTTCTCAATGTTTCACCTTTATATCAATTTATATTGTAAACTATTCCATTTACACAATAGTACTTTCATATTAGTCGAATCCCAATCGAACAAATCATATTATTTTCTTACTCTAACATACAACTTAACCAAACTTCATACCAGTAACAATAATCGTGAACATATCAACATTAAATGCTTACAAGCATGGACTTAGTATAATTTCCACATGCTATAAGCAACTTTTGATCATATCATAGAAAAATAAATGTATCTACATATCATGAAGCAACAAAATTTATAATACAGCATATGCATATCCACCAATATATTTCACAAAACATAACTATATGCACAATTCAACATCTTTCCATGCATAATGATCGTCATACTCTAATAACCTTTTCATTCATTTTGAAACATTGAGAACATATTACACAAACAAACTATGAACTTCCAATCACATGCCTTAATCAATCAATGTAGGTGAACCCCTGCTTTGAATGGGCATCTGACCTCCACGTAGCTTCCAATTCATTCACTTGCTTTGATTGTTTTTAGTCATCTTCCTTCGCTCATTTTTTTACCAGTTTTCTTTATAATCTCCAAAACTCTCATCCAAGTCCTCGAACATCTGTGCAACAACGATAATCTCAAGAATGGAGATGAACTCCATGCTCTCCATTCTAGAGTAGATCTTTAGTCTCAAATTCTGCCTAAATTTCACTGATCTTTGTAATTGATCCATACCCTTTATGTATTGACAAAGCCCCAAACACATTGCATAGTACTTATGGGGAAACCCAAGTGTCGAAAGGCTTCACCAACATGCAACCATCTCTCATAAACCAACGGTTGAAGTCTACCTTCAAACACTAGCGAGTTTAACTTCCTATCTCTAAGAAATGGCTCATCCATTGCTTACAAGTCAACACCTCCATCAAGATTACAATACGATCAGATGATTAATGGTCATCCTCTTGTAAATGAAATTGCGCGAAAATTTGACTTATTTGTAAAATTCATATTACATTTTAGAAAAAAAGTTTATTTACAGTGGACTAATATTAAAAAATATATATTACACTATCAATTCTTAAGCAATCATATTATCGATTTTAATCACACGACTGCGCATATCAATATGGCAAGTAATAAGATTTTAAGAATCATATATCATCCCATTGAGAATTATCTAATTAATTAAGTACTGAACTTCATCACTATAGACTTATCTAAAATTCTAACATTTTCAATTGCTTATCAAGTAATTAAAATAAATAAAAATATGATAAAAAATTTTAATTGAAATGAAATTAAAAGTTGACTTCTTCAACAAAAAGAAAAAAAAAACTAAAGAAGCAAAAATAAAGAAAGAGAAAACAAATCTCTACAAGCCTAGTGAACTTGTGACACCTCGTTCCCGTGGTACGTTAATTCTTCAATCGGCATATATGAAGGCTTCTGTACTTGTTCTCTCCCAATCCTAAATTTCTGCTCTTTTGATTTGTTGCAAGGCTCCTCCCTTTATAATTTTTTCCAAAAAATATTTTTCTATCTTGTATCTACCATCTCTTTGATATTTTGAATGAGATAAATTCTCATTTAATTATTTTTTAATCCCACTCAATCTCTGAACAAAACGAGAAAAAATATCTCATTTAATTTTCTTGGCCTCCCCTTCACAAGAGATTTTCTCTGTTTCAACTTCTTGAATTATTTTAAGAGCCGATGGAATACTCTTTTATCTATTTTGAACTCCCGCGCCACAAAATTCTTGTCTAATTTTTAGCGAAATACACGTGCACTTTTAACTACCTTATATCTTGCTTTTGAAAAGCTTTTACACACCGGAAGACATTTTCATACAACACATTATAATTCAAACACTTTAAAACATTGTTTCATAAAATCATTTTATGCGTATAAAACATTCAGCACTAAGTTTTATCACAAAATGTCATACAAACAACACATATTTACTTTAAAACCTTTTATACAAAACAATCTATCTTGAGCCATAACCCACAGATCAAAATCACAGTAACAACCTCAAGCGCTCCTCACGAGTATGCACCATCAATTGTATTGTTATCCATAGTGAGTCTTTTCATCAATTGTCTTACCTACATCAGAATATTCACCTATGAGCCTAACACTGTAATCCATGAATGTCATAAACATGATATACACTTTCATAAAATTTTTGTTGTTACGTTCTTTATTTATTTTTTCATTTTTTCATTATTTTCTTTCACTTTATCGTTTAAGGAAAAGTAGGCACGACTATGGGATGTAACACCCAAAAGATTTTCACAAATAATTTTATATGTAATGTGATGTTTTTGAATTTAAATGAAATGACTAGTGTCACAATTGGATATTTATATATTCACAAAATGAATGACATATTTTAATATATGGAATGAATATTTTATTTTATTAAGAATGTTTTAAAATTATGAAAGTTGGGTTTCAAAATTTGTGGGTTAACTGGTGGCGGAATGAAGAGTATTTGTGGAAAGAAATGTGTTTGTGTGATGATATGTCTATGGAAGTGTTTGTGTCTGTACTGGAAGTGTTGGTGATCACAGATACTTGGTTAAGGAAGGCCAAAGGCTACACATAAGTGGTGTTTGCAAAATGAAGAGTATTCATAAAAGGGAATGTGTCCATGTGATGATGCGTCTGTGGAAGTGTTTTTGTTTGTAGCGGAAGTGTTGGTGACCGTGGATACTTGGCTAAGGAAGGACAAGTTGCCGGACATTAGTGGTGTTGCTGAGTGATCAAATTTTCGTAATGGAAGTGTTGGCGTCTACAGATGTGAAGTGAAATCTGCGAAGTGGAGTTTGTCCACAGAAAAAAAAAAAAAAAAAAAAAGGTACATGGGGGATTGTTATTGGCGGACAAGGTGAACAGATATTCGCAATGATGTCGTTGTCTACGGATGAGGTATCCATGAAAAGAGGTATGTCTGTAAAAAGACTTGTTTACATGGCAGATGATATAAGCAGATATCCGTAGTGGAAGCACAAGCGTCCATGGTAGGAAGCACATGCGCCGGCGACAATTATACTGGCAATTCAAAACACAATTGTCCATAGATTTTTTGAAATGCGAATATATCTTTAGATTTTGAATATATTTTCAGACTATATTTTGTGATTGCTTAAAATGAAGGTTGCTGATCTATAAAAAAGAAGGTTAGGATGAAACCTTAATCATCCATGCATTAGGAGCTGTGAGAGTTTGCATTCTTTCTCTCAAGCTCTCTAAAGATAAGCAATTTTTATTTGCTTTTCGTTTATAAGATGAACTACGACGATGAACAAAATAATGATGAGAGTCATGAGAACAGAAACTAAGTTTTCGAAGCAATGTAGTTGATAGATTTCTATTCTTTTTATTAACTCAATCTTTATTCATTTGAAGGAAAGTAAACATGTTAGAAACAAATTAGAGTGAAGGTTAGATCGCATTGTGAGTGAATAGACTTCACTAAAAATCTCAGGTAAGTGATGTTGGCCTTTGGCTTATATCACAAAGTTCGAGGGTATTTGTTTCTCATATTCTCTACTGCTATGTTATAAGAAGACGTTGATCGAGGATGTGTTCCTGTTTTGTTTGCTGTTATGATTTCTTTTATTAGATACATGTGATGATTGAATGATGTAAGAACTTTGGAGACATTGTTTTTTGTCATGCATGTGATCATATACCAGACAGTTGTTATGTATTATGTTTTGTATATATGATCATGTGTATGTTTCATGCATCATAAAATCAATTTTCATTAAGAAAGATTGAAAGACTGAATTATGGATTGAGTAAACATAAATAGACATTATGGGCGCGGTTATAGTTGGCTATCCCTCATGAGATGGGCCTAATGATGCTACTCTCTCCCCTAAACTGAATTACCCATAATGACTGGACGGTTAAGTGGAAGAAAAAGGAAATAATGATGATTGAAAAAGACATATTTTTACAAATTATATCTCATATTCAAGTCATAAATGCATCTCTTACTGAGCTCTAGGCTCATAGATGAACTTTGTGATGTAGGTGATGATAATTTTACTGAGGTATCTGATGATGTGAATGAATGATAATTGAAGTTGAAGGAGTACTCTCATGGGCAAGGTTGTGGCTTGTTGGAGCAAAGTTGACCCTTGGATGAAGACTGAAAAAGGATAGATTATTTTGGGAATTTTAAATAAGTTGTTACAAAATGTTTTTATTTAAGTTATACTTTAATTGTTTGGAGATTAAGTCAAAATATTTTACAACTATTTATGTTTATTTTCTTATGAGTTTTAACAACGTTTGAATTTTTAAGACTTCTGCTGTTTAATTTTTCAAATGCATGTTTTGTTGACTTATTTTCAAAGATATGATATGATTAAAAAAAAAAAGAACATGAAAATTAATTTATGCTACAAGGCGTTACAGATATGGTATCAGAGCAACCCTTGTTAAAGTCATTTTTGCAGACGTCTTGACAACTCAAATCTCAACATGAGAATGCTTTTTCAAGTGTAAGTATGTCTAATTTATATGATAAGTTTGATTGTTGAGTTGCTCTTTTTGTTATTTGATTAAATTACGATTGTTAGGAGATGAGATGTTAATATGAGTATAATAACTTTGTACAAATAGGTAAAAGGTATAAAATTTTAAGGAACAAAGTTAATTGTAATGATTTAGCGTAAGGATCCTGGTTAGCTGGTGTGAAAGGTTGTTGATAAAATGACTTGAGAGGATGATAATAATATTTTACCAAGTGATATCATATTAGGGAAGTGATAAAAAGTAATAAGCTTGATGATATTAGGAAGCAAGGATTTCTAAGACGATTAAAGGTAATAAATTTGATGTTGCTAGAAGTTGTACATAAAATTTTGTTTTGTGCTTAATACATTGCATCAGGCAAGAAAAACACATTATAAGTGAAAAGTAAAGATTTAGGATTTTGGAGCGCTTTTAGAAGTTATTAGCTATTGGATTACTTAGACGCAACATGTTGTGATTGTTGGATATGTAATCGTATGACTTTCAAAGATCCATAATAGGATACTAGTTATTTATGGTCAAAGAATGTAAGAAAATAAATAATTTAAGGAATTTAGAGGATGGATACTTGTACAATAGTTAAAGAAAATAGACTTAGTGTATTTGAGGACTGCTATTAAATATTTTGAAGATGAACAAGGATTTATGGTTAGATCACATCATGATTATGGATATTTGAATGAAAGATTTGGAGAATACTTGAAATTGATGACTCTAGGATTGTTTAAGGATAATAGTTTTAATATCTCTAGTGTTACATTTTAAAGTACCTTTGGAAAGGGTTATGAATGATATATGATAGAGCAAGAGTGAAAGAGCAAGAGTGACTTCGGTATGAGGACTTTAAAGTTGCAAAGATTGGAAGCTTTGGGGTGGATATTGTTAAGGAAATATAAAAGTCATTGGATGATACCTTCACTATGATAAATGATGCTTAAAGGTTGATTTAATGAGTAGACAAAATGAATACTCAACTTACATTAAGTTAACTTTTTGGGTCATGTTATTTCAAAGGATAGTGTTGTTGTGGACCCAACTAAAAATTTAGGTAGCCTTAGATTGGCCACAATCAGATAATATTGGTGAAGTACATAGTTTTCAAGACTTGAAACATAAATTAACTACAACCTCGATTTTGGCACTTCCATCGAAAGATGGAAAGTATAGCATTTATTGTGATGCCTTAAGGAATGGATTGAGTTTTACTTGCACTTATGCAAGAAGGTAAGGTAATAGCCTATGCATCTAGGCAAATTGAAAGAGTATGAACACAATTACCCTACTCCATGACCTCAAACTTGCCGCAGCAGTCTTTGCACTCAAGATATGGAGACACTATTTTTATGGACTGTGGTGGGAAATTTTTACAGACCACAAGAGCTTAAAATACATATTTAGTCGAAAGGAATTTAACATGTTACAAAGATGGTTGTTGGAATTCGTAAAAGATTATGATTGCGAGATTAAGCACCATCTGGGAAAAGCGAACATAGTGTCAAATGCGTTAAGTAGGAAAAATGGCAACAATATACTGCTTGTGGCTGAAACTTCCACTAACTCTTCAATTTGAAATTCAAAAGTTTGGTTTGGAGGGGGTTACGTCACATTTACCTTCTGCACTTTCGGCTATGATGTTAACACCTACGTTAGTGGAGAAGATCAAAGAGGCACAAGCAAATGACTCCAAAGTGCATACGCTTCAAATCAGACCAAACCCTAATAGACCTATCATATTTTTCTATCTCTATTGAGGGGCTAATAAAGTTTAAAGGTAGATTCTACATCCCAAATGATAAGAAATTAAGGTGAGAAATTCTAGCAGAGGCTCACTCCTCTACTTTTCCAGTTCATCCAGGCAGTACCAAAATGTACAGAGATCTGAAGCAACATTACTGGTGGCCTAATCTTAAGGAAGATGTTGCAAAGCATGTGGAGTTATGTTTAGTTTGCCAACAAGTAAAAGCAGATTATCAGAGGCCGGTAGAAAGATTATAGTCTTTGTCAGAAATAGGAGCAAATCACAATGACTTTGTTGTCAGTTTACCAAGGAGTGTGATGGGTCATGATGCGATATGGGTGATCATGGATAAATTATCAAAGTCTGCCCACTTTTTGCCAATCAAGATGACTTATTCAATGAACCAGTATGTCAAATTGTATATCTTGGAAATTGTACGACTGCATAGGATACCAGCTTCTATTGTTTCATATCGTGATTTGAGATTTACGTTAGCCTTTTCGAAAAGCTTACACAAGGCTATTGGTATAGAACTAAAATTCAGTGCAACATTTGTGATGATCCGGATTAAGAATTAACACTAATAATCATACTTAGTATAATTTAACATGATTAGGTGATAATAAGTCATAAGATGACTTTGAGGAAGAAATTGACTATTCAATTGAGGGTATTTTTCCAAAATAAAAATAGTTATAATAGTAGATACCTTAGACTATGGAATGGTGATGAAATTGGATCAATTGGATGTATGCTCATTAAGATGTGAATTTTTACACTAAAGTGATAAATGTATTGTAAATTAACATAATCACTGTTTGGGGCTAATTGAAGAGGTAATGGTGATTAATAATTCAAAAAAATTTTAAGGTCAAAAAATAGACACATAAATTAAGTGTTTGGCTTTGGATTGAAAGGATTTGGATGTATGCAATAGAAGTTATGGAAATTTGAAGTTGGATAAGCCCAAAAACTACACTATTTTGGAAAAAGGTCTTTAAAGTGGGAATTTGGAGAAGTGTATAAAAGAATAAATGTTCTTAATACATTAAAGTATATGGATATGTAATAAAATTGGATGACCAATGAGGTATGGATACGTGTCACATGTGGTTAGTGACTAAGTGTGTGATTAAGGTGTAATTAGTGAATGATTAATGTTAAGTAATCATGATTAATTATGATAATCATGGGGATTAGCTTAGAATTAAGCTAAAGTGATTAGTTTAAGTCAAGTATGATTAAGAGTAATTAACCATGGTATTTTGGTGAATTTCCATGGAATTAAGGGTAAAATTTGAAGAACAAAATGGACAAAATAGTCATTTCACCCCTTGAAGTCTCTAGAAACTGAAGGAGATGGCTAGGAACTCAGCATTTCATGCTAAAATAGAAGGGACATAGGGGAGAAAAGAGAGAAAGGAGAAAAGAGGAGAAGGAAAAAAAAGGAAAAAGTTGAGGAGGAAAGAGAGAGATTCAATCCTTGGTCCTTCAAGAAAAGGTGCTTCTCTCTCCAAGAGGATCTCTTTTAGCCTAAAATCAAGAGGAGGAAGTGAAGAATAAGTTCTCTTCAAGAGGTAAGAAGCCTAAACTAAGTGTTTTATAAACTATGTTACATATTGCATAGTTTAGGTGAAGGAAACGGTGGGCTTAAGAAATATATATGAAATTCATGGGTTGCATGTCGGAAATCCTTAATGATGATAGTGTGATTTGGTTGGAATTGATTGAATGGAAGATCATACTTACATGAGTTAGTGAATATTGCTCATGCATGTGTTTGGAGTGATGTAGAAGAGTTTGAATAATGAAATTAGAGATTAATATCTTTTGGTTACATTTATAATTGATGATGAACTGGGGTAATTTGAATATGAGTATGACATATGGAGTCAGATAACTTTATCCAATAATGTTTTGGGTTTTGTTGGTTGAAAAGGAAGTTTTGATAATTTATTAAAGGCATGGGATGAATTTGTTGATTGTTAATAGATCAGTTAAGGGTATGCATAAATGTATTGTATAATTGGGATGCATTAATGAAACAAAATGCTTGGATAACATAGAAATATTTATTTGATGGATAAAGTGTAGGCTTAATGAGTTTACATAGAATTAAATGTTTAATTGGTAGATTATATTATGAGACTATAATCTTGGATGATTTGGTATGGTTTGGTATTAAATAGGTTAGGTTTGGTATGAATTAGTAGTGAATTGAATGTTTTAAATTATGGAAAATGTGAGACAAGAATAGAAGCAGACAACCGGTTGGTAGACCACAAATGAGAGAAATAAAAATGAGATTGAACTTGAAAGATTTGTGGTTGACCTGTATGGGGACGCGGTCGATCGGAATATGGCATTTTTCCATAGAAAAGAGTATTTGCAGATAGGTATACATCTGCAGAAGGCTGGGTAGCCAGGAATGTGTGTGAATAGCCACAAATAATTGTGAGCGGTTGATCAGTATAAAGGTGTGAGGTCAACCAGAAAATGGACTGAGTCTCTGGTTTTTAGACCATAGTCATGAGCGGTCGACCATTGCTGAGGGGGCGGTCGACCAGACCTTGTATTTTTGGGATATTTTCCTTGTTAAACCATTTGTTTACGCAATGCATAAACCCTTTGGCATATAGTTTGAGACATAGATAGAATATGTCTAGATAGATATATGACTCATTTTCATAAATCATTTACGTGTGTTTAATAACAAGATTTGCATGGTTCACATTTCATGCATTATTAGTATGTATTATATGCATTCAATGTATGCATAGTGAAGGTGTCAAATCATGCATCGTGATATATTTATATGTACAAAACATATTATTTAGGTGGTAATGTTGGTCATAGAGAGATCCAATATGCCTCGCTAGACTACGTATTGTGAGACGTATGTAAAGTGAGAAAATAAAAGGAGAGTGGTTATGGGTCCCCCTTGGGTTGAGAGTCCCTAGCCCTCCAGAGGTTTATTTATTCATGGACACATGTATTGGATACAGTGGCTATTATAGTGGGGTTTCATGGTCGTGTGCGAGTTTACATACGATGGTGTATGAACATTCACGTTGGTAATTACATAAATGTTGACATTGAGGGATATGTTGACATATGTACATGTTAATAAAAAGATATTTATTAAATATATGATCATTTAATAAGAAATGGAGCATTGCACTGATTCACTCTATCACTACATCATTGTGAAAGAAGAGTTGTGATATACATTTCATATTTATTGCATAATTATGGGTCATGAGATGATGTAGTTAGATGGATTGTCATGGTATCTAGGTTATGATCTGTTATATCATAAGCCTAGGAATTGATATATGCATCATGTTGAGGCGTTCTTTCATAGAGACGAACATTAGTGATAGACATTAATTGTAAATGTCTAAATAGTTTGTGATAGGCATTAAATAGAAACGTCTAGAGTTGATTCGACATTAAGCATACCTTGTAAATGTCTAGATAGTTTGGAATTAGACACACGTTAAAGATGTCTAAAACTAGTGTTAGCATAGAAGTATATGAGTGATGGTTTTAGAAATTAGACATTAATTGGAAATGTCCAAATGGTAATGGTGATAGATAAACCAAAATAGAAAATGATCCACAACATGAGAAATCACGTTGGAAAGTAGAAATATTTATAGAATAAGTAATCTATAGAGTTTGGTACTTATTTGAATAGCACGTGAGGTTTGTGTTGAGAGTATTTAATAATTAAATATGTATGGGAATAAGTTGTGTATGAAGTGTAATTGCACATGAGAATTAAGAAAGGTAGGCTATGGTTATCTATATCATAGGCTTAAGCATTTTTATATATGCAATAAACACTTCTTATATAAAGAAGTATATCACATAGTTGAGATATTAATTAGAATATCTAAAGACCTAGATACAATATAGATCGTAGGATGTGTGATCATGAGAGTTGATCAAAAGTTGAATGTTTGAAGATATGGGTATGAGGACTAATCAAGTTGGGCTTAGAACATTGTTAATTGCAATATTTGTATGGTTTATTGGATCCTTAGATTAGGATTCTTATTAAGCTCAAAATCTCACAATTCTATATGTTGATGTTTTATAAGAACATGTGATAGCAGCTCAAGGTTAAAAAAGTAAAGATCAGTTAGACAGATGGATTGCACAGCATAGACTCAAAGTGTGAGTTCGAGTTTTTCTTTTGATGTTATTAGTTTTAGTTCGGCTCATGTTTGTAATAATAAATTTATGCAGTTTTGTAAATAATAATAGCATACAACTTTCCTGTTTGGGTTGAATTTTATTTTTATGTGGCCCAATAGCACAAGTGCATTGTGAGTGTGTGATAATATGAGCTTCTGCTGTGAGCTATGAGTTGCGCGATCATTCTCAAGAAGGAGAATCTAGTTCGTGGCACAGTTGATGGACCAAGAGGTGCAATGCTTGACAAAAATGGAGGAACGGTTATCGGGTATGCCAAAAAATAGAACACAGATTTTCCAATAGTGTAACTTTCTCTCCAGAACTCTAATTAGCACCAATTTTGGAATGCAATCAATATTACCAATTTAAAATGTCCCCTCCAAAAATCACATCGAAATTAATAAAATAGCAGAGGTTATGCAAAAGGGGAAGAACCTACGTGAAAAGGTACCAAAGGACAATTTTGACCCAAAATGGAAATCACACAACTCTCGCGTCTCTGGTTTAAATGAGACAAAATTTGAAACACAATATCCATGGCAAGTGAATAAATAATACTGTAAAATCCATAAGCCAATTCGCTCAGCAAAGGAAATTACAACTAAAACTTACAAGCTGGTCCAAGGGATGCTATGCTTACAACCCTTGACTTCAATGGGTAACCACTCCACCTTGCTTCACGACAATTCTTCCAATATTCCACTCTAGATATCAACTCTGGAAAGAGCTAATGGGAAGGTCAACAACAAAAATCCACTCTAAGAAAAGTCAAGAAAGAAGCGGATTCGGTTTTAACACAAACAAACTCTCGGCTTGCCCTAAGAACTAGAGGTCGAGTGCAAGAGACAACTCCAACACAAAGAAAAGCTCCAGCTCAATAATATTTTTCAAAGTTTGCTTCAGACAAAGCTTGAAGAGGTTTATAAACCCCTCAAAGTTGCCCTAATGCGCAAATTACAAAATTGACCTTAAAATTAAAAATACACAAAAAAGAGGTCCTCAACTAGCATACCTAGTCGAGAACACTCCACCAAAAAGCATTATCCAAATAGCAATGACTCAATCCAAAAATGAACCATATGATAGCATAACATCATCCAATAAATAATAAAGCATGGAATTACATTAGAATGACATATCTTTAGCTGCTTTCCTCCTAAGGAACAGTTTTAGAAATATCCTCTTGATCCTCGGTTGAAGGTTATAGCCGATTGGGTGCAAGAACTATCCAAGTGATGATGTGGTTTGGTCTTTCTTTGTCCTTATGGAGTGGTTCATCTTCTAGTCCTTCTAAAGTCACGCCACCAGCAAAATATGAGTTTGTAAAAAAGTTAATAAGCTTCTTGGCCCAGGCTCTAGTAACCAGGCCTTGTGGTGTATCAACAGTTCATGAGAGGATCGGGTCATGACAACATTCCATCCTCAAACTTATGGCTAATCAGAGTGGACAATTCAAATTTTAAAGGACATGGTTCAAGCTTGTGTACTTGGATTTCAGGCTAGTTGGAATAAAAATGCTACCGTTGGTGAAGATCACTTATAATAACAGCTATCATGCCACAATGGGTATGGCATTGTACGACGTATTATATGGAAGGAAGTATAGATCTCCTCTATATTGGGATGGAGTAGGTGAAGCAAAATTACTTGGCTTCAAAATTATACAGCAGACACTAGATACGAGGGCTCTTATTAAACAAAGAATGCTAACTGCCCAAAGCCGTCCGAAGAGTTATGCAGATCATAGATAAAGAGAGTTGGATTTCAAGACAAGTGATATGATATTCTTGAAAATTTCACCTTTCAAAGGAATCATTGAGGGTTGGTAAAAAGGAGAAGCTTAGTCCAAGGTACGTTGAACATTTTCCTATTGTAGAAAAAATAGAAAAGACGACCTACATGCAGAAGTTACCATTTTCAATGGAAGAAGTTCACAATGTGTTCTATGTGTCGATGTTGAGGAAATGTGTTCATGACCGTGATAAAATAGGATATCGAATTCCAACTAACTCAATCTTTATTCATTTGAAGGAAAATAAACGTTTTGGAAACAAGTTAGAGCAAAGGTTTGATCTGATTGTGAATGAACAGACTTCACTAAGAATCTCAGGTAAGTGATCTTTGCATATGTTTGGCCTTTGGGTATATCACAAAGTTCTAGGGTATTTGTTTCTCATGTTCTCTACTATTATGTTATAGGAAGATGTTGATTGAGGATGTGTTTCTGCTTTGTTTTCTGTGATGATTTCTTTTATTAGACACATGATGATAGAATGATGTAAGAACTTTGAAGACGTATTGTTGTTTGTCAGGTATATGATAACAAACTAGACTGTTATTATGTATTATATTTTGCATGTATGATCACATGTATGTTTCATGCATCATGCAAAATATTTTCATTAAGAAAGACAATAAGACTGAATGGCAGACTGAATAAACATAAATAGTTGTTGTGGGTAGGGTTCGAGTTGGTTGTCCTGCATGAGGTGGACCTCATGGTGCCACGCTCTCCCCAATGCTGAATTACCCACAATAACTGGACTGTTAAGTGGAAGAAAAATGAAAAACGATGACTAAAAAAGACATGTTTCTACAAACTGCATCTCATATTCATGTCATATATGCATCTCTTACTAAGCTCTAAGATCATAGATGAACTTTGTGATATAGGTGAGGACTATTTTACTGAGGTACCTGATGATATGAATGAATGATAATTTCAATTAAAGGAGTACTCTCATGTGCGAGGTTGCGGCTTGTTAGAGCGAAATTGACCCGTGGGTGAAGGTTGAAAAAGGAGAGGTTATTTTTGGAATTTTTAATAAGTTGTTAACAAATGCTTTTATTTAAGTTTTGTTTTAATTGTTTGGAGATTAAGTCAAAATGTTTTTACAAATATTTATGTTTATTTTATGATGGGTTTTAACTACATTTGAACTTTTTAGACTTCTGCTATTTAATTTTTCAAAAGCATGTTTTGTTGACTTATTTTCAAAAATATGATCTTATGATATAATAGAAAAAAAAAAAGACATGAAAAATGATTTATGCTATGTAACATTAGATGAGAGACACATTACTTACGTCTCACACCTTTGGGAGACACTCCCAACATCAATTAAAATCTCCATTAGATGTCACATTCATCATGCACAATGACCTCGTGACCTTGTCGAAGTTTCTGTGGATGATGACCTCACGACCTTTTTCAAGGTCCTAGCACGTGACAATCTCGCAACCTTTGTTGAGACCCTTGCATTACCAAACTAATGGGTTTATCCCCCATAGGTCCAACCTTTATGACAGTCTGTCCTCAATCCTTCATAGCTTCTTTAGGTACATTAATTTCTATTTAAACCTTTCTTACATGAAAACATATTCATGAAAAATATTTTTGTTCATTTTCTTGAAAAACATTATGCATGAAAATGAATGCACATTACACATATCTTAACATATCATTTAACAAGATGCCATTAACCAAAAAACATAACAAACAATGTAGCACATCATTAAAAAAAACAACATAACATTTCATCTAGTCACAATAGAAAACATTAACATACTACTTAATCAACCTAGCATCTTGTGATACAGGCCAGAAGAAGCCAAACGCAAGCAAACCTTACTTACTTGTGGCTTTAACAATAGATACACCAACTTATTCACTTATCTCTTGAGTTGAAACACCTAAAACATGTTATATCTCACATTAGTATCCATCTCTACACATATATACATTAAATGTGCATAACTTTGCGTATACTTATTGAAATTGAATGATTCTAGAACCTATGGTTTCCTTAAAGAGTGCACAATAACATACCAATTCAGTTTGGACACCTAAACACGTGTGCTTTGGATATAACACAATATACTAACTATCTTCAAACCAAAATCCATATTATGCTTCACTGTTTATCATGAACTTCCAAAATTCATAACTTATAGTGTACTTATCCAAATGCCTCTATTACAAAACCTATATTTCCTTTCGGTTTTTTATTAAAACATACTAAAATAGTTTAGCAATTGAAAGTCATTATCATAAGCTATCAACTTGAAATACAAAACTATACAAAATTTTCCTAGTTTTCATCAATCTTGACATTTGGTGCATAAACATATATGATTTTGCAATTTCCTTCATCTATAACCATTAGCATGCCCTTAAGACATAAAGAAGTATCTTTCAAATGAGAAAAATCAAATATTAAACCCCATTTTGGGGACCTTACATGATGATTCATATCACCACATGATCATGCTCCAAATCACCATTATATTTCAATTTATAAACAACCAAACTTTAAAATTTACTTAAATCTAGAAGAAAAGTGAAAGATTACCTTTAAGAAGTAGAGAGAAAGAGCTAAGGTCATGGGTTCTAACTAATCAAAATGAATGGCTTTGCTGAACATAAAGTTGTGATAATACCTTGAGACGGCACCAACTTAGCATGTGGTGTCCCATATTTAAGATGAGGTGTCAATCCCATATTCAACTCTATCTCTTAATTCAACATTATCTTCTATTCCCTTATTTTTAACTAAATTCTTCAGCTACCACCTCAATATTCATAAAGTATTTAGAATCTATGAACTTTTTGGTTTGTTGATTGTTACAAAGACCCTAGATGACCGCACAATACCCTGAGGCTTTCCAATTTCAATTTTGCCTTGAACCAATTGACTGCCATTTAATCTTCAGTCGACCATAACACAATATTACAGAGGCAGTTTAAAAACTAGTTGATCGCACCATTTCTATGGTCGACTTTAAACTAAACCCGAGAACAGTCCTGTTTTGGACAATCCTCCAAATGTTTGCATCATTCATTTGCCAAAACCTTCCCCATAACTCACAAATTTGGTCAACTGCACTACATTCTATGGTCGACCGCAACACAATGTTACAGAAACTTTGTAAAATTAGGATGACTGTGCCATTTCTTCAATCAATTGCTCCTTATTTCACATCTCTTTCCCACATGACCAAACTCTCACTATCCTATATTTCTATAACAACATACTATTAATTGTCCATTCTAACACATTAATTATTACATAACTCGTAAGGTGGTATGAAAATTACCAAGTGTTACACTTTATCTACAGCTTGAAATTTTAAATGATTCCTTGTTTTCTTTATCATATTTTGTCTATTTGTGATCCTCATGCAAAATAAAAGAAAACATACATAAGTGATAAATAAATTTGACTTTTAACCATATGAATTAACAAAATATTACATTTATGATTATTCATAATCGGTAAAACCTTTTTATCAAATCACTTCTAAAGATTCATAGACTAGACGCTCTGATACCATTAATTTCTCTCATGGCCTAGAATGGGAGAGTGACAGAAATGCCACAAAAAATTATCAGACCCTCAAAGTGCTCGACCCAATGTTTGGTTGATGATCTACAATGAAAGACTTAAAATCATAAATTAAACATAACGCCATAGCTTATAAAACGTGGGTTAAGTTGACATCGGTGATTATAAGAAATTAAATGGTAGGGTAATATAATTAAGTCCAAAGAAAATATTGTACATAATTAAAATAGTCCATACCAGTATAAAAGAAATACATGCCCAAAAATGAAATAAATTATAAAACTCATCAAATAAAAATAACACTCCAAAAGAAAATAATATGAAATTTGGGAAAATGACAAATCAACCATCGTATTTTGTGGTTAATGACAAGCCAACTACTAAACTATTTTTGCGAACAAATTAACCACAGAACTATGGAAAAAAGTAGCTAAAAACATTGTTATCATGTTTTCTGTTAAACGTATTGATTTCGTTCCGTGGCAGAACAGTACACGTTCCGCCGTGGAATGATATTTTTAAAAATAACATTATAATATTGACGTTTTGCGGCAGATCGGGACAAGTTCCACAGTAGATTAACCACGATCCGCGGTGGATTGATAATAATCTGCCGCGAATCATCGTGCCTCGTTTTGCATTCTAGTGCCCTAGTATATAACAATCGACTGTGCACTCCGGCGAGCTCACCGCGAACCACGAAATTCTCGATAAACATTCATATTCTCATAGCATAGTTCCTCACTTTTTCATCGATTCGAATGGAGTTTAGAGCAAAGAAATTGACTCTCAAGCGAAAGGGCGGTCCGTCGCAGACTCAGCCGCGGCCACGACTAGAAATAATGGACTCGGGTCATGAACGAAATCGTATTGCAACCGATCTCTTTGTCAGTCAATTGCACCACAATGTTTCTGTAATACACCGATACTATTTTCCTCATATGCGCGATGTAATCAAATTTTGGAGATAATTATATATTACATTGCGTATTTACATGTGTTAAATTATGACATGTAATTGTGGGAAAAATATTACGGGATAAAAGTTTAGTAGAAAAATGTGAAAAAAATGGAAATCTGGCGTATTTGGATGCATGCGGATTCTATGGGGGCAAGGCTTGGCGTCCGCGCCCACGTGGAATACTTTGGGACGACGCTGGACTAATCCTCGCATCCTAAACTGTTTAACTGGACACTTGCGGACGCATGTAGATGACTCGAGGATGCGAGATGTCGTCAGCAAACATATGGAGCGTCGCCCCTGAACCTTGGGACGACTCAGGAAGTGATTTTGCGTCCTAACTTCTCCTATGTCGTGAAGTTTCTGACGACCCCCGGATGAATGCAGATGTAGGCAAGTCGCGTTCGAATTGAATCTGTCCAATTTCTGGACAGTTTCAGATGCATTGCGGTCGAGTGCGGATGTGGACGGGCTGCATCTGAATTGAATCTGTCCAAATTCCTGGACACTTTTGGACGAAGGCGGACGTATTATGCGGATGCCATATCGCGTCCGAATGTCCAATTTTGCCTGAAGATTTGTATTTTGGGACGAATGCAGATGAAACCAACACGTTCGTACTCGTCCGAAACAGCCTAGATCTACATAAATTTAGGGATTTAAAATCAGACAGTTTGTCACGTAGTCATTTATTACGCACTCTCCAGACAACGAAATTGCCCCTCCAAGTCCAGACTACGCGGGAGCCGCCCTCCTCCCCCTCCATAGGCGTACGATTGTCTCCTTAGAGGTAAGTCCGCCTTTTAATCTTCAGCCAGCTTCCTTTGCATTCAGTCTGTTCTTCTTCCTTCCTCTGCATTCTCTCCTTTTTCTAGGTTCGGTTTCCTTCTCTTCTGAAGAGTAAGTGTGCGTTGGGGGGTGAAGTAAAGATTGTGAGCTCCGGGTGATTTTGTAAGTGGTAGGTGCGGGTGATAGCTAGGAGTTGGAGCTTTTGCTGTCCTTGTTAGTTTTCTTCAAAACTGAGGTAAGGATTTGGGTAGTCTTGGCCAGTGGAGGCCCTACCCACAAGTAGAGTGTGTGCATGTGAATGTCTCTTGCAATTAAATTTTGTAGTTCCTTTAGTTGCCTTAAAATTCTGTAAATCCTTTAGAGATGCTCTGTTGTTGTTTCCTGTAAATCTCCTTCTGTTTTTAGATACCTTGTTTTGTAGTTACTTTCGGTATACTTTACTCTTAGTTCATTTCAATACTCGCGTAATGTTTGATTTACATTTACTAAGGACATTGTCTGATGATAAGCCTGATAATGTGAAACCATGAATGAAGCATGAATGTGAATGGAAGGAACAAATGACTTTTTTTTACTTGTGGGATCACTTAGTTGTATCACTTGTCCTGCTATTCATTTTATTCTGTGAATACGTGTTGGGTTCTGAATATGTGTTGTTTAAATGTCGCTTTACATTCGCCGTTTTATTCTATTCTGTAGTTTGTTTCATTTGGATGTTAAGAGCATAATTAATCTCTATTTCATTCGTGGTACGCTGTTCAATTAGCGATTAATCTTCATGTTAATTATCTATTAATCATCATGTTAACTATTAATCTTCATGTTAATTAGCTATTAATCTTCATGTTAATTAACTATTAATCTTCATGCATCTTAATCAACTATTACTTGTTTAATCTTCAAGCATGTTAATTACTATTAGTCTCCAAGCATGTTAATTAATAATTAACTATTAATCTTCATGCATGTTAATCAACTATTACTTGTTTAGTCTTCAAGCATGTTAATTAACTATTAGTCTTCAAGTATGTTACTTAACTATTAGTCTTCAAACACGTTAATTTACTATTAATCTTCATGTATGTTAATTAACAATTACTTGTATGTTAATTAACTATTAGTCTTCAAGCATGCAAATTACTTGTTTAGTCTTCAAGCATGCCAATTACTTGTTTAATCTTCAAGCATAATTGTAATGTCCCGCGTTTTTAAAACCTTTTATTTCTTTATATTTTCAGTCATAAAAATTTTTCATTTTCTTTATTCTTAAAACGTATTCAATAAAAACATATCAGAGTAAATTAGCGGAATAATTTCAAAACATTATTTAATAAAAGTCCATTTATTTTACAAAAGCGTTTAGAAAGTTCACAGTCCATTACATTACAAAACATTACCGAAATAAAATCATTATTTAAAACAACCAGATTATTTCTATGAGCCATAACCTTCAGGTCGAATTCGGTTGATAACTCAAGACCTCAACCGGCAATGCTTCCTCCTCCGCATTGACATCAATATAATCATCTGCATCACTGGTAAGAAAATGAGCCTAATGCTCAGAAAGAAATAGAATGTATGCTTATACTCATGTTTATGCAGTCGTTATCCAGAAAAGAACCTATTTTTTCTTCCTTTCATCATTTCCTTTTCCTTTCCTTTCTTTTACATTTTCTTTCTTTATCAGAGATAGGATACATCTGTTGGTACGGCTTAACCAACTCCATACTCTACATGAGCTGGAGGTTTCCATCAGGGGTATCACCACTACCGTCACTTAATCTCTGTTCGACGTTTGAGGACTAAGAGCAGGGATACATCTGTTGGTCTTGTGGCTTAACCAACTCCACACTCTACATGAACTGGAGGTTTCCATCAGGGGTGTCACCACTAAGTACCGTCACCCTCTCTCTCGAACCCTCACACGACCCTTTTTCGTTTATTCATTCCTTTTTATTATTATGTCATGCATATGTCACATTTTCATAAGCCTTATCATGATGCATGAATGTCAGTTCATATACAATTCATAGCAGTCCAAAATATCTTAATGGAATTAAAGCAGTCAACTAAAATTCATGCTTAAACTCAAACTATTCATATATTTTCACAAATCGCAGTTTACAGTTTATTGAGTAGAGAACGATTCACATACTGATTAACAGAGACAATTAATATGTTATTAATCAAAAACAAGTAAGATATGACTTTAACCCAACCTCTCATTATTTATTATAATACGATTAATCACAAAATTCATAGGTTGTTTTCATCTATTTCTCCAACTAACAAAACAAAATCCAATTATTATCCACTCTTTACCAAATTCACACTTCATCGCAGGAAGAACAATTCACAGAGATCATCAAGGATGCTAGTAATTTCTTATCCTTCACTTGAATGCGTATAATTTAGATTCTCCATCCAATTTAACAGGTAGTAATCTGGAATAACAGATTATTATCAAAGTAATTCTTCATGATTTAATGTTGTACGGTTTACCAATGATTCACAAATATTCCCAAGTTCTCCATCTTATAACAATTAGCAGGAAACCCAAGATTATCAAACAATCCAGAGAGATGTACTAACAAATCCTAAGTTCTCCCTACATACGAATCAACAACTCTCCATCAGACTATAATTACATAAGCTAAATCCAAACAGAGCAACACTTCTTGGAAAGATATTCCACCATCAGACAACATTTAACTAAACAATGGGGACACATCAAATTATTCTTAATTTCTCCAACAATTACCCAAGGCAGTAGATTATTCATTCTCAACCATTTTTACAGCAAAAACTTCAACGAAATAAGGCGGAAGTAAACCAACAATCTTCTAGTTATCAGCAGAGAACAATCACCAATTCATTATCCATCAATTAATTTCTTTTAATCAAGCATAGAGCAATTCACGAACTATTCCAAAATCACAGCAGATAACCAATTTGAATTCACACAGCAGATTATCAAATAGAGATCACAAACATCAACCCAAGGCAGAATTTAACAAACAATCCTGTGATGCAGAGCCTCCACTGGCCAACTTGCATCCTATTTCTTACCTGAAATTCCTCTGTCGAAGTTTTCCTCCCGCAACAGCTACCCTCTCCTGTTTTTTCAATCAACACATACTCCCTCCCTTCAGCCCTCTCCTGTCATCAATTTATAGATAGAAGTTACCCATTCTTTCTTCTTTCTGCAAACAATCCAGAAACCCTTCAAAGCTTCTTTCCTTATATTTTGCATTCGGTCTTTGACGTATGCAGCGAAAGTGGGAGAGAAGGTCGTAAAGGTGGAGAGTAATTCGCGGGCATGTCTCTCCCGACTCCATTATTTCTCCGACAGCCCTCCCAATTTTCTTCTCTGCATTAATTCGCAGTCTCACTCCATTTTCATTTACTCACGGACAATAGTCACCAGGAAAATGACTACACTCGGCCGAACAATTCCAAGTGGGTCAGAGTTGATGCGTCGGACCGGACTAACTCACCAAACCGCAACAGTTTGTTCATCCAAAAAAACCTCGGCCGTTTCATCCTGCAATTTCATCCACTCTATTTCCCATCCAAAATTGCAGCACTTTAACTTGACAGAATCCAACATAATCCAATTCAAACCACATTCATCAGAGGACTTACCTCGATTCGACGGTTTTGCTTAACACAGAAGAACTCGCAGCGCACGATTCGTCTCCATGGTTCGTCGCACCGACGACCAGCAGACCGTTGGACTCATCACCCACGCTGGACCCAAGCCGTTGTCGCTCGCCGCCTCCTCCATCTCCCGTCTCCCTCGCGGCTTGCTCGATCTCCGCCGTCTCCCGTTCCGGTTCTCCCTGTCTCAATTCCTCCTCTCTTTCATCTCATTTCTTCAGCAATTAACCTGCTCTAATTTTCCCCTTTTCTTTATGAAAACCAGCCCCTTTATCTCTTCTCTCTTGTCTTTCAACCGGACCGAGCCAAACTAGCATGAACCAAACCGGTTCAACTCTTTATATCTCCCTTCTCATTTAATTCCCAATTTCCTTTTAAATCTTAATTTCAACAAATCCATTTAATTTTTCCATTTTAACCCCTTTTTTCACTAAATTAAATCCTCTTTTAATAATTTAATTAAATATTTTATTTAATTAAATTATTCTCAACCCAATTCCAAATCCCAATTTATTCTAAATATTACTTGATAATAATTATCGGCCTAATTTAATTTCTTCGATTTGGTTTTCCCAAATTAATTTTCCATCAAATAAATCCTCAATGATTATCCAAATAATTTCCAATTAAATTTTCCATTAAATAAATATTCAATTATCCAATTATGTCCAATTAATTTTCCAATTGTTTTCACTTAATTCCTTTACGAAAAAATTTGGGTATTACAATGAAAATTCAAGCATGTTAAATTGACTAATTCAAGCTGAGCATGTTTAGTGGTTGACTGTAGTTAAGAACATCGTTGTTAAATCCTACTTCGCTTCATATTGTCTATTTACTACTATCACATGAAGCATGCACTAATTGTATGAATAATTGGCTAAATTATAATTTTAGTTGCTATTTCACTCGAGCATGCAGTAATTATTTTAATTCTGTGATGCCTGCTTAATTTGTTGGTACGATAGTTATAAATTGAATTATAATCTCCGTTCAATAGCATACTCTGATCGTCGTTTCTATATGTTTCTTTTATAGTTGTCATATAATCATTCAAGTATGCCTTCACTCTCTTTATGCATTTTAAATTCTGCCATTCAGTTATTGATTTGTCTTTCCTTTAAATTATGGTCATTTACTTTCTGTATATGCGCTATTTAAGTGTCACTATGCATCATGCTAATAGAAACAGATAGGCGGTGCCACCTTGGGGTGGTACTCACATGCATTGAGTGAGGAAAACGATAAGAAAAAGAAAGAAAAGAAGAAAAAGGGAGTTGGGGATGGATGGGTAGCATATCTAGTCTGCAGTTAGGCGAAGCCCCCTACCTTGACTGGAACGGGGACCTAGCTGCAAGTAAAAGGTTAGATCTGATCCACTATTCCATCCCATATGAACCCTTCAATCTCCAGCTTGACGTACGAGTAAAGAATGAACGAACGAACATAATGAAAATATTGGTTTGGGCGGCCCCCATTCCAAAGAAGAACTAAAAGATAGGCATAAGCATAATGCATAAACCCCATTTCCTTACTGCGCCTTTAGGCTCACGTCCTTACTTGTGGTGTAGGTAATGAAATGATAGTGCCGGGAGTGGAAGAGGAGGCCTTCGCCGTGGAGCTTGCAGAGTATACGGGTGAAACACGACCGAAGTAGATGTGTGGCTCAAGAAAAGAAGGAAGTATCTGTTTTGTAAGGGTTAAATGAGAAACATGTTTTGTAAAAACTAACTACTACTCTAACCTTATTTTGAGTATTAAGTAACTTTCTAAAGTGATTATTTAATTATTTTTTGCTAGCTTTGGCTCCACATTTTGGTGACTTTTTGGCAGCTACTTTCTCATCAAGTTTCTCCACTTGGATGGTTGCCATATTCATGTGATAATCGGCCTTCCTCTTGTCCACTTGCTTGGCCGATTTGGGAAGATTTCCATTTCTCTATTTCCTTTGGTCTTTCTTACCCTTCAAGCTTGTCTTTTTGGGCTTCTTTTCATAGTATAATATGTGTGAGCCTCCCTTGGTCTTCATGGGTTGGTAGTTCCTCCATTTGGGACATGATTGAGCTACCTTCCAAATAATTAGAAAGTTAGGTATTGATGAGTCTTTGGGCCCTTGCTCTTGTGACTGGACCTTGTAGTCTATCATCCCTCTAGGTTTTTGAGGATTTGACCTCCAATCCTCCACAAACTCTGGCTCTATAACCATCTCTTCATCATCCATGTAAGGAGATAAGTCTTGTACGTTGAAGGTGGTTGACACTCCATACTCTTCCGGGAGATCTATGTTGTAGGCATTATTGTTGATTCCTTCTAATACTTTGAATGGACCATCAGCTCTTGACATGAGTTTAGACTTTCTTTGTTGGGGGAATCTTTCTTGGCATAAATGAAGTCATACTAGGTCACCTTCCTTGAATATCATCTCTTTTCTTCCATGGTTGGCTGCTCTTGCATAGGTTTCATTCCTTTTTCTATAGTCTTCCTTGCTTTATCATGTATTTCCTTCAACATATCGGCTTTCTTTGCCCATTAGAATTATCAAGCTCTTTGTTTGGTAAGGCCATGAGAACTATAGGAGTGTGCGGGTTGAATCCATATACTATCTCAAAAGGAGTTTTTTGCCTCATCGGAATTATCAAGCTCTTTATTTGGTAAGGTCATGAGAACTATAGGAGTGTGAGGGTTGAATCCATATACTATCTTAAAAGGAGTTCTTTGAGTACTTCGGTGCACTTTTCTATTATATGCAAACTCGATGAAAGGGAGGTGCAAATCCCAATCTGTTAACCTCCCATTTAACATGCTTCTCAAGAGTGCTCCCAACGTTCAGTTGACCACCTCAGTTTTTCCATCGGTTTGGAGATTGAATGATGTGCTAAATAGTAGCTTTGTTCCCAATAGCTTCCAAAGGCTTCTCCAAAAAGTGATAAGAAATTTTGGTGTCACGATAAAAAAGAATGGAGCAAGGAATTCCGTGCAACCACACCACTTCTCTGAAAAACAAGTCGGCCACATGAACAACACCATCCGACTTAGAGCATGTAATAAAGTGAGCCATTTTAGAGAATCTATCAACAACAACCATGATGGAATCTATCCCAAGATGAAATCCATGCTAACCTCAACCCATTGATGTGTTGGAACCGGCAAAGGTAGGTAGAGTCTTTGGGGTAGGACTCTACTATTGGCTTTCTTGCAAACAATACATCTCTCTATAACCCTTTGCACATCCTTGAGAAGGTGAGGCCAATAGAAGTTTTCTTTTACCGCTTCATAGGTTTTCTTTTCTTCAAAGTGACTAGCCAAGTCCTCACTATGCGTTTCTTTGATTAAGGATTCTCGAAGGCTATATCTTGGAATACAAATCTTGCCGACTTTAAAGAGACAACCATTCATAAGATAAAATCCACCCTTGGGCTTCCTCAAACACTTTTCATACCATTGCCCAAAATCTATATCGTCCTTATAAGCATTCTTTATCCAATCAAATCCGTATAGTTTAGCATCAAGTTTGGTGAGGAAGGAATACCTTTGAGATATGGTGTTGGTTAATGTAAAAGTGCTTTCCTTTCTTAACATAAGCATTGTAGGCTTCATCCTACTTTCCTTTAATTCTTTATAATCTTTGGCTATTTGCTTCGGTGGATAGCTTGATTGTTTTTCCCTTGAACTTGAATGTATAACTATTGGTAAAACCATCATGTGTAATCTTTCTATCATATTGCCATGGTCTTCCCAAAAGTAAATGACTAGCACTTATAGGGACCACATCACATAGCGCTTTATCCACGAAACTTCCAATAGAAAACTCAATTGATGCTTGCTTACTAACCTTGATGTCTTCTCAGTCCTTTAACCAACTTCGCTTGTAAGGAGTCGGATGCAAGGTTGTTTTCATTCCCAATTTAGTTACTACTTACTAGATTCATAGAGACCACATTAGTATAACTCCCCCCATCAATAACAAACTTTATCTTTGACTTTGCAACGGCTATGGAAGATGTTCTTTCTTTGACAATCATCAATACTTGCCTTGGTAGTGAGTGCTCTTCGAATGACCATAAGGAGGGGACCTTCTTGAGCATCTACAGTTTCCACTTGCACTTCCTCCTCGTGTGTTTCTTGTTCTTCACTTTCATCATCACTTTCAATCTCATTAGTCCCTTCTCTTAACACCATTACTTTCATATTTGGACATTGGTAGGCATAGTGTCCTATGCCAAGGCACTTGAAACACTTAATCTCTCTTGTCTTTGGCTTTGGTGCTTCAATAGGTAGCTTCTTGTCATCACTAGGCTTAGTAATAGCACCCCTCATGTTCATACATTTGTCTTCACGTTTAGATGGTGGCTTGGAGAAGCTTATGTTACTTTGAGGGAATTGGCTAACACTCTTTCTCTTTTCTCTTCCTTTGTCTTTCAACTTATAGAGTCAACTTAATCACATCCTACAAGGTGCTGTAGGGTTGAAGCTCAACAATATCTCCAATATCATAGTTAAGTCATTAGATGAACCTTGTGATAGTTTGGTCTTCCAGCTCTTTCAAATCATACCTTATCTTCAAGGTCTCAAATTCAGCAACATATTCTTCGATTGTTGAAGACCCTTGCTTGAGGCCTTGCAATTGATAATAAAGCTATTGTTTGTAATGACTTAGAACAAACCTGTCACTCACGAGCCTCTTCAAAAGCTTCCAAGTTCAGATGTCTTCTCCCTCATGTCTTCTTTTTGATTGAATGTTATTTCACCATAGACTAGCATATCCCATGAATTCAAGTGTGGCTAGTTGAATCTTCTTTCTCTCCGAGAAGTTGTAACATTCAAATATCCTTTCAACTTTTTCCATCCATTCAATATAATCACTGTCATTGCAAGAACAATTGAATGAAGGGATTGATACCTTGATAAGATTTGAGTTATCTCATTGTGTTGGTCTTCTTCTATGATTGAGGAAATCCCTATACTCGGTTTCCTCTTTTATGAACTCCTCATCAGTATCTGAATGGAGAAAGCTTTCTTTTGGCCTTGTTGAACAAAGACTTTCTCTTTGTTGATTCTTAGAACTCAAGAATTGTTGAAACATGTTCCGAAGCTCATCAATTTGTCCTTGCACACTTGATTCGACTTCTCATGTTGATGGTAGCTCGATGTTGGGAATAATAGTTGGATTTGCCTCAACTTTTTGTGCCGCCTTTGTAGCTCCCCATGTCATCATGAAGAAAAAAAAGAACAGGATTAATAAGAGTCGTTTTGGCTCTGATACCAAATGATGCACTAGCGGAAGGGGGTAAAGAAATACCCTGTAAGTTGTTGATTGTTGAGGAGGAGTGAACAATCAGGTGTTGAATAATGGAGATGCGGTGGATGGTCACACAAGCCGAGAACGACCACAAACGATTAGCCACAAATGTGGAGGTGAGTTACCGGTCGATCGGCAATGTAAAAAATATTACAGATTTGAACGTCCGAGAATATGCGATCAGGTGAGTGAGAAGGAAGGGTGAGCAACCGGTTGAAGACTCTTTAAATTGCCGCAAATCACCTTATGGGAACTCTAACTTTAGAAATCGATATCTCCTTCTATTTATAAGCTTTCTCCCTAAAATTTTGACAACAGTCACGTTGATGAGTAAAAATAACTTCTCCAAAAATAGGAATAGAAATGCAACGGATTTGGAAATATGCTTAAGAGAAATTGATTGGCCAAAAATAGCAAGTAGTTGCAACTAACACTCCCGTATAGATGACTTTGCCAATGAACTCCTCTTGAAAGTTGAACACCTCTTCACACACTCTTCCTTCATGAAGTAAGAGTACGGATGCCAATAAGAGAACTCACTCAATTCACAAAGTAAGTTCAATCTTGTGATATAACACACACAAGGAACATTGGATATTAACTCACCAAATGATGAAAAATGAATCACTCCTATTTCGAAATAAGCAAAAACTTTTTAATAATCAAAGTTCAATATCTAAAACACACGTACTAGGTGGCTTTATATAACCAATTACAAAACATAAAATAGGAAATAACAACATAGGAAACAAGCTAGGTATTCAGTCATACCTGGTCGATTACTATACTAGGTTTTAAGTAACTTTCTAAAGTGATTATTTAATTATTATTTGCTGGCTTTGGCTCCACGTTTTGGTGACTTTTTGGAAGCTACTTTTTCATCAAGTTTTGCCACTTGGATGGTTGCCATATTCATGTGAAAATCGGCCTTCCTCCTGTCTACTTGCTTGGCCGATTTGGGAAGGTTTTCATTTCTCTATTTCCTTTGGTCTTTCTTGCCCTTCAAACTTATCTTTTTGAGCTTCTTTCCATAGTAGAATATGCGTGAGCCTCCCTTGGTTTCATGGGTTGGTAGTTCCTCCATTTGTGCCATGATTGAGTTACCTTCCAAATAATTAGAAAGGTAGGCATTGATGAGTCTTTGGACCCTTGCTCTTGTGACTGGACCTTGTAGTCCATTAATAAGTGCTTGGACTACTACGTCAGTCTAGTGCTTTTGGGATCTGGTCTATTGCAGGTATCCTTAGAATGAAATTGTTCAGGTCTAGACTACCACAAGGCTTCTCGGGTCTACCACTTCAATCCACCGCAATTAAGGTCTGGTCTATCGCATGTTATATTCCAATAATATATGCATCGGGATTTGGCATCCATAGAACTTCCCTATTTTACCATGATTGAAATTTAGTCGACCACCATTTGACTCTTCAGAAAGATCTCTCGTGACAAGTCTATCTCAAATGATCTTCTAGCTACCGTGAACTGTTTTCTCTAAGACATCACTCAATACTGGATGACAACCATTGATCTCTGGTTGACCACAATAGCTATTTTAAAACTCTAAGTGAAAGTTAAGCGATTGTTTTAGTTTGAATACAAAGAATAAACTTTAAAATATACTGCAAGAACTTAACAAACACATTAGAACTTTCCAATACCCAATACAAGGTTATTTCCAAGGTGAGTAAAGATTACCTTAATTTAAAATAAATTTCTCAACTTAAATATTTTAATTACCAAACAAATCAGCTTAAACTCTATTAAGCTGACATTAATCACATCCAAAAATCTAGATAAATAAATATTCATATTTCAAACTAAAATGTAATCTTAACTATAGGATCGATATACGCCTATAGAGGGGAGGTAAATATAGCATATTAACTTTTTCGTGCGATATTTAAATTCTCTAAATCTCTAAGTGATTTATCAAATACGATTAAATATGCAATCACATTAAATACATAAATTAAAGAGTAAGGGTTAGAGAAGTGCACACAATATTTGTTTACGCGGTTCGACAAACTCGCTTATGTCCGCGCTCCAAGTTCCACTTGGAGATACACTAAGCAATTGGCTTACGGGTGCCAATAAAACCGTTTACAAATTGACTCTTACGATGGACGTCACTCTTGACTAATTCTAAGGTCGTCAACCTTTGACTCTTATGGGGCGTCACCCTAAATTTGACTATTGCGGGGCATCACCCAATGATTGAACTTTCGGGCGTTCAATCGAACCTATTAACGTTTCGAGTGTTTCGATGAATTCTTAGGGAATCACCCTTTGCAATCAAGCACAATAATAATGAATTAGAAATTAAAGCGCAATCTAACTAATCCAAATTCTCCTGAATATAACTCGCAAGTTTATGTGTTGGGGAGAATTGGATTTACAATGCTCACAGTGATTGAATCGCGTATAAAATTCGGTAGGGCTTCGCCACGATTCTCGGTTCAGTGTGGAGAGCTTGGAGTGATCTCATATTTATAAACACTACCCAAGCGGTCGACCTTAGGCCCTAAACGGTAGACCCTTTTACTAGCTGTTGGAGTTCTGCCCGTTGAGATTTGACTGTTGGAAGCAAACTGCCTTTTGTACGGTTGACCACACTCCTTCATGCAGAAACTCCAGAGCAATCTGTCCATTTTGAGGTCGACCACACCTGCGTTGATGGACCTCCAGTGAAATTTTGAAGACGGGTGAGAAAGAGGAGTTTTCAAATGTGCGGTCGACCGTTTCCTTCATTGCAAAAATTTCGGCAAGCTGTTTTTTTCTACTTCACAGTTAGGTCAACCGTGAGGTCGACCCTTTCCTTCATAGATGCACAATGAGGTCGACCTTTTGTGTTGTTTCGTCGACCTTTTGCTCATTTTTCCCCTTCTTGATTTTTCTAAGTCCCGAAACGATATGTATTCACTATAAGGACTTAGATAGATATGTTAGCACACTTTAATACCCTCAATATGGGTATTTTTGATCAATTTGAGTATAAATATAATGAATAAACCATTGAATACATTATCAATAAAAAACACAATTAACCAACTTATTATTTTCATCAAATTAAACTATTTGGTCATCATCAAAATAAAAATAAGCCTAACAAAAAGGCTAACATTAACTTCATCAAGTTAATTTGAAACTAAAATATATTCCAAATCTTAAATCAGATAATTGTTGCTAGTTAAGATGGAGTTCCAAGAATATACTTCATTCTTGATCATAAGATTATGGAAAAGTTATGCCAAAAGAGGCTTTGACGGATCATTTGCTAATTGGTTATCAGTTGAGATGCAAAACACATTTTACTATGCTCTAAGTTAATTCATAAATAAAATGATGATCCAAAGCCAGATGTTTTATTGTAACTGAAATACTAAAATCACACAAAGATTCATAGGAACAACATAATTGTAATAGATTGCTTTAGGAACAATTAAGGGACAACAAGATAAGATTATATGCCTATTCCCATGTAAAGTAGATAAACACATATAGAAGCACAAGCATCCTTCTTACCTACCCAATTAGCATTAGAAATACCCAAGAAGCATTAGAAAACAGCATGGAGTGATAAATGAGATCTTTGATATAGGAGAAGACATTCAATAGTGAGGTTGTCACCAATCGGAAGCGGGCTGGACAGAACCATCGGGTCTGGTGACATGATTCTCAGAGAGAACCCGATTACCCAGCCCAAGGCATGAATTTTTATGCGAAAGACTTAACGGGAAAATATCAAGCCCAAACCCAAATTATATAGGTTGGGGTCCACAGAGTGATCAACTAGACATATAATAGAATAATAAAGGAAAGTATTGTGTAGGAATTAAATCAAACAACACCAAAACTAAAATTCCAACATATCGAGAACGGAGGGAATGAACCAACGAACTTCCACCCATCTACAGGGATATCGAGACACCCACTAGGGAACAACAGCATCGCTTTGCTGCCAAACGTACACGACTAGTGCACCGAGCCTACAATCTAACCTGGAGAAAAATATAGTCTAAGGGGTGAGTGACAAACTCGGTAAGGAAATCTATACTAAATACAATGCATGCTAAAATCATTTTCCTCATCTTTTGAAAACCATTACATGTTTCTCATTTACTGTACATGGATTTAAACATTTAAAACCTCTTTATTAATTTAATAAACTGGCCCATGGCCCTCGATGTAACTTTATTCAAAAACTCGTTGTATACATAAATAGCTACAATCGCAAAATATGTCAACATCGTTTTTCGTATGAAAACGTCATCAGTGAAAATGGATGGTCACACAAGGACTCATCTGTCACTCATCATCGTAGAGTGGTGTAATCTCAGATGTGCCAGCGAGTCGTAACCAGCGCCGATACGATCCATATAAACGGAGTAACGGATAAGGTTGCTCACGATAGACTGCTTCTCACTAAATACCTCTATGTTCCAAATTGACGAGGGTTGCCGACGAACAAGCTCAAGCCATCACGCCACCCGTCAAATGAAACAGTATTAGGATATGCCAATCTCAGCTACTAACAACCTTCAATCTGTTTTCAATGAAATGGATGGTCACGCAAGAACTCACTCAGCACATGTCACAGAAAGGTGGTTATCTGCCAATAGCAACACTTCATGAGACAGAAAAAAATACCATCAACGGCAATCCGAAGATCCAACACATCACCTAAGTTGCCAGCGAGTAGCTCAACGATGACACAACTTGTATAATTGCAGTAATAGAGAAGGTTGCTCATGATAGACCGCCTCTCTACTAGAATGCCTCTATGTTCCAAATAGACGAGGGTTGCTAACGAGCAAGCTCAAGCCGTCACACCACCCGTTAGCTTGGAATAGTACTAGGATCAGCTAATCTCCGCGACTAACAACCCTGCCAACTCGTGTGACAATACCTTGGCCAAGTTTAGGGACTCGAACCTAAGGAAGCGTCATCACCTTACCATCTCCACTATGAACTTTCAGGACTTGCAACCTGAGAACACGTCACCAATGCCACATCCTCTTTTTTCGCTTCTAAGACACAAAACCTGAGGACATGTCATGAATGCCACATCGTCATTTCGCAAATAAACGACCAATCTTCATGCAGCGGAAAATTGCACAGGGATAGTCTCGTGATGGTTCAGTGCTAGAGTGCCTAAAGCATTAAGATAATTTATCATCCCAATGTACATAACAAATCTTCTCGCAGTAGAAGATTTTGCATAATAGCCTCGTGATGCTTTAGCGCTAGAGTGCCTAAAACATCAAGAGGATTCATCCTCCCCATGTACGTATCATATAACTCATTTTCTTGCAGTAGAAGATGTCACCGGATAGCCTTGTGATGCTTTATCGCTAGAATGTCACCGGATATCACATCATCAATATGGCAGAATATCAAGAATAAACCATGTACGGAATGTAAACGTGAGAAAATATATCGAATAGTCCCCATCGGATTTTCAGGTGTGGTATCCCACAAAATAGCAGTTTTGAAAACCATGATACAATATAGTGCAAGAAGTATAAAGATCCTTACCTCGATGACGACCACGACACGTTTATCGGCAAGCCAGCTCCACACGCTATCAGAAGGTAAGTCGCACCTTTAATATCTCTATAACCTATAACAAGACCGATGTCAACATCCCACACACATAACAGAGATAACAGACAAGTCTCAATCAAGACTAAAATCCAAGACGGCTTCTAGGGACAACCACTAGACCCAACCAAGAAACCAAATCTAGGAATCCCAACATTATCACTCAACAACCTAAACAAGGCTTCATCAGAAACTATCAGTTCCAAGAAACACAACACATACATTAGACAAGTCCTAACGTCCATCTTTATACAACTTTAAACCACAACCCAACATTTTACATTTCAGCCCAACTATTATTTAATCCTTAACCTATGCAAAAATTAAACGATAGAAACAACAATTTGCCCACAACCTATGCAAAATCCTTTCTAATGCATAGCAGCCGAAACAGAATAGAACCAACATCATGGACAACAATAAATTGAATATCCCTCTCCTATTGTTATAAATCCACAACTCAACAGCCAACAGAATTGGGAATCCAAATTCATTATCTTCAAAAAACCTAAATGAAATAGAGGCATTCCTAAACCAACATAGCACTCTTCTTAACAAAATTCATCTAAGTAGTTACTAGAAAAATAACAAAGTCTACTTAACCGAGTATCATCCCAAACCTGACAGCCTAACACTAGCTATCAACACGGTAAACGGAAATGACAGAACCACAGACCCAATGAGCAGGCTAGTCAGTACTATAGCCAACCAATTCTGACTCTGCTCGTTTAACTCGTGGTTTGTGAGCTAGCTCAGGTTTTTTATGGATGGACTTGTTAGGCTCAACTAGTTGTGTAGCGACCCAGTTTTTCTTTCATTTGAAAACATGTAAAATTTAAAACTTTTCTTTTTACTTAAATCATTTTCTTTTCAGTTGCATAGTGGAAGACTATTTCATTCTCAAAACCATTTGAAAGACGATAATAAAATTCTTTTTCTTAAAAACCTTTCGTAAAACACAGCGAAAGATTAAATGAATAAACATGATAGTTCAAATACAAATCTTTTCTTTCACAATTTAAACACTTTACAAATTCTTTACAAAACATTTTCTCTTTCTTAAATCCTTTAGTCTAAACAGCCCAAGATCCGCGGGTGCAAATTTTTCATCAACTGCTTCTTAATCTGTTCTCTTGTTCTCGTGCGTGTACCTACATTACAATATTTAAACTAATGAGCCTAACGTTCAATAAGTAATATAAAATAAACTATAAAATGCATGTTCCATGCAACTTTTAAAACAATATGCAGTTTCTATTTTCATTTTCCTTCATCTCTTACGTTTTAGTCTTTTTCTCCAATGCACCCGACCCCGACATCCCTGGCATAGCAGCAATGACATAACAACATTAAGGATACACCCCATCTTCACGTCCAATTTGAGCAAAATCAGAGTTCCATAACAAAATAAATAAACTCTTACCTTGCCTCAGTTCACGGTTGAACAACAAAAGATCTTTTCCACACTTCAATTCACAATTTATCTCACACTCACAACACAATGTCACACTTACTCACAATAGTCAAATGCTGGAGTATTCAGGGGAAACTTACCTCTTTATAGACGGAGAGGGAAGAAAAGAACTCAACTGCAGCAATAAATTCCTAGCAGAGGAGGGTTGCAGGGAATGGCAGAGGATAAGCTGCTGTCAAAATTCCCCAATCCAAGAGGAGGTGGTCCATTCAACAAACACCACGTGGAAAGCTTCCAACTTACCAGGGAAGGAGGGGATGTCGTCGCAGCACCCAGGGGAGAGAGAGAGCTTGGTGAGTCTTGCAAGAAATCGGAAGAGAGAGACTGTGAAATATAAATGAGTTTCACAAATTTCTGACTTTTCATACTATATAAGGTGTCCCAAATCTTTTTCGGACGAGACCAACGCATCCAAAAACGCATAAAAATCGGTACAGATTCAAATTGACAACGTCCGATTCGTCCACGCCAGATTTCGGAAGAGACCGAGGCGTCCGAAATCGCATAGAATTGAGTACAGATTCAAATCAACAACGTCCGGGCCGTCCGCGCCCATTTTCGGATGAGGCAGAGTCGTCCAAAAACCCGACAAAACGTGTACAGACTCATTCCTTTAACGTCCACCTCATCCACGCCATCCGAATCAAGTTTTTGGACCCCGTCCGAAAACCCTCAATACCCATTTCCTTAACTTTTCATACTTAGATAAATTTTTAATATTAACCCTATACTTTCCATGCATAATTTAATGTGTGTCAACACGCAACATAACGAAATATGCATATGTATTAATTATTCGAATTTAATACATCGATAAACGGGGAGAATAAAATTTTCGGGTATTACAGTACAATTTCCTCTATATAGCCCTCAAAACATTCTTAATATCAAATCCTTAACTTAAAGCTATAAACACATTATTAAAAGAACCTATTTCTAAAAACAAGCAACAAACATCAATACAATCCTCAGAACATGATCACAACCTAACTTAATAATCTATGCAAGCAGTAAACAGTCAATATACAATTCCTAATTCTTGCGATGTAGAACCTCAAAGACCAAAACACATACAATATAAACTTACCTGGTAGTCCGTAAAACGTTTTAGTACTTTATCTCTCTTCCTTTAATACTTTCATAGTACTTTCAAAAATCATTAATTAAGTCATTAATAATCACAGATTATTAATCCTCAACATCATATATACCATTATTCCTATTCATTACGTAATAGGATTTCATAATTCAAATACAACTTAATCACTTAACAGTTTCCATCCATTTTATTTCCATCAACATTATCCATTAACATCAATATAACAAAGCATGCATATTTCTCATCCTCTAATAACAATATCCTAAAATGCAGAACAACCAACCAACAATGGAGCTTCTCAAAGCTTAACCAAACAGAAAACAATTCCACCCGAAATACCCATAACCCAAAACAGAGAGCCTTTACTATTATTCAACTACTAACATGCATCACTTCACAAAACCAAGAGGCAGTAAATAACAGAGGGCTAAAATCCATAACAAAGCACATATCACATTACGGAGCAACAAGAACTAGGAAGTAGTCAATCACAGAGAGCACCAACCACTAAATCCAAAACATTAAGCTTAACACCTTTATGAAGCAACAATTAACACAAAACCAAAGTTCATCAATAGAGCATAACATCCAATAATCCAACACAGCAACGTACAATGAATATCATGGACTTACAACTTTAAACTAATCACAAAGAGCATATATTCAAAATATTCTTCACTATTTCATCATGACTTCTGTCTAAAATCCAACAATCAGGGAGAAATCATGATACCAGAAACATCCAAGAAGAACCGAGGAGAAGCAGGGAGTTCCCAAAGTTTGTCCATGCCTTCACCTTCTTTTTCTTTCTCTTCTTTTCTTTCTTTTCCTTCTCTACCTCGTAGCTCTTGAGAGAGCTTTTCTCTCTTCTCCCTTCTTTCTTATGCAGCTCATAAAGAGCTTCTACCTTCTCCTCTCCCTCTTCTATCTTTCTTTCTCTCTATTTCTAATTCTCCAGAACGTAACATCTCACCTACCCTTCATCCAATCCAGCCACCACAATAAGGGAGGACACGCAGAGGAGCACAAGGAATCCAGCATCAGGATTTGCACAATTCATCACGGGCTGGACAAACCAAATGAAACTGGTCGAGCTTCACCTCCAAAATTTGTTTTCTCCATGCATAGGTCAAGCATTGCTCATGTAACATCCCGTAACCTTTTCCGTATAAATTTTTTTTTTTTAAACCATTGCTTAATAAAACACCAGAGTAATAAACAGCGGAAGTCTTAATCTTATAAAACATACAGCGGAAGTCTTTTACAAGTAAATACCATAAACTCATTGTTTAACTAAACATTTAAGTAAACACATTAACTTAAAACATTTATTTGAAGTCATAAAATACTTAAAAGCCTTTAAAACATTTATTCCATTCCGTGAGCCATAACCACATGTCAATGTTGCCAATAGTACAAACGCCCACACAGCAATACTCTATCAGCTTCGTCCATCAACAGCTTTATTCATTATTCATTTACATGTAACGACCAATAATAATTCCAACTTTACCCTACAACTCTTCTCAACAACTAATACCACTTGATAATAACCAACTTCATAAATAATACCTTAATTCAATAATCTCAACAGTCAACTTCTCACAATGATCAATCAGAAACTCATCTAATATTACCACTAATATTTTCAAAATATTCTTCAACGTCCATACAAAATAATACGTTAACCAAATAATATGTTCAGAGTCTGTTACCTGAATTATTCATGCGAATAGAGAACCAAAAATTAATCTTCTTCACCCATTACTAATACCTTCTTGGCCATTCCATCACCATTTACAGCTTCAATAACTTACAACATTATTCTCAAATTCTCTTCACCTTCTTCAAGAAACCTCACGGTTTCCATTCCCCAAATTGCCTCTTCTCACTCAACCTTCTGTAACTCAACATCAGAGAACCTTCACTCTCTCTCTCACATAAAATCACCGAAACCCTCACACTTTGCCCAACAAATATCCTTACTTAAACTCTCCAGAACCTTACGGCAATATCCTTCTCTCAAACCACTTCGGCAGAGTAACATTACCATTTTCTTCTCCTCCTCCATGCTGCCACACACTCTATTTATAGACAACTTTCCTAATGTGTAACATTAACTCCAGAGGAAGATGAAGGTCAAGAGGTGCAGTCTATTAACTCTTATTAACGTTCAGACATTAAAACTCTAAAGGCATAAGGCCATGAGACAAAACTCTTCGACATTCAACGCATGCAACGTCGTTCCCTTCAATTCCCAGACGTTCCAGACGATGGTTCGTTTCATCTTCGCCTGTTAAAACACTCCAAAATAATCTTCATTAATTGGCGGTTGATCACGCCGGCAGTTCTCCTCTCAGACGATCGTCTGCCAACGCTCATACAGAATCAGACAATCTGCACGCCGGTTGATTGACGCCGGTCGATTGATGCCAGTCGATCGCACTTCACCGATCGCCCCTTCCAACCTATGATTTCCAGATTATTTCATTACCCCATGTAATTAACATGACAATATATATATATATTACTCTAATAATTCATAAATTACTTCTCCAAATATCCAAACCTCATTATAAACCAAATATTTAACCATTCCTTCTTCACCTTATTTTATACTAAATCCAATATGTCCTAAAATAGTATAAATCATGTACCATCAACCTTATTGTATTCAAATACGTCCAATTATATTTTCTCTTAACACTCTCACTAACTATCAAACTAATTGATATCAACCAATCTAACTCTAAAATCACCAAAGAGTTTTCCAATTGACTTCAATCCTTCTTATAACCTATCTATGAACATAACGGGGTATCATAACTCACTTATTTCTAATGTATTTTCTCTTAACCAATATCTTTACTTGTCCAACTTAGTTCCTAATATCCCAAATTATCACTCAAGCTATACTTTCAGCTCAACGAAGATTTGGGATATTATAGCTCAACCCTTCCCACTTCGTTCTACCATTTCCTTTGCCAGCCATTGTTTGTCTTAGCCAATTCTGCCCAATTCCCTCTCACCACTCATAGCTAGTCCTTCCAAAGAAACAATCCATCATACAGAAATCCAGAACAAACCCAAGGCTGAATTCAACATTAAAACAGAACCAAACAACTTACTAGTGCCTTGCGTTGGAGGGCGAGAAACCAAAACACAGGGAACTTACATCGCCTAGTCGCCGGTGGTTTGTCACTGTCAGAATTGCTCCAAAATCCCCTCCCAGCTTCGCCAAACCATTCGCCTCAGTTAGGCGTTGTGACATTCCAGCTCATGGGAACTCCGTCCCAACCATCTCGGGTACCACGAAAATTACTGCACACGAGTTCCGTTCCATGGACTCGGACCCTCGCCAACTCCATGATTCGTCGCTCTCATTCCTTGCATTTGATGGACACATCCCCGTAGCTCACTCACCCATTTCGTGAAGGAGATCGCATCGCGGGGAGTCGCCTCTCCCTTATCTCCTCCTCTCTTCATCAAAAATGGCGGCGAGCCTTCTCTAAATCTCTCCCCTCTTTTTCTTTCAAAACCAGACCGGTGGAAAAATCAGTTTAACCCACAATTCCCTCCGTTTTATTTTAATCCAATCTTTTCTTTATTTTATTTTAATTTCATTTCTCTCCTTTATTTAATTAATCCCCCATATTTTAATTTACTTCCTTTATTTCATTTAATCCAACTTTAATTTCACTCACTTAATTAGTATGTATGTATGTATGTATGTATGTATGTATGTATGAAATTTACATATCATATATTAATCTATCCATTTCCAACTCCCTACTTATTCCAAACATCGCTTAACAATGATTACTGGCCCAATTTAAATTCTTCATTCTCGTTTCCTCAATTAATTTTCCATAATCATAAAATAATATATCCTTAATTCTCTTTCAACCTTCACCGAAACACTTCCTAAAATTATCTTCAATCATTATCATCTTTATTCTAAGCTTATCGTGATCCAAAAGTTTCAGGCATTGAGGTCGTTAGGCTCGACTTGATTTGTAATATATGGGGTATTCAACTATCTTTAAAACTTGGATTAAGTAAAAAGTAATATTGGATCATTGTGAAATTGTCACACTTCGTAGTTGATAACATTGTGAATGATAATGTTTTAATACTTTGTAGTGTATTAAAATTAAAGAGTTGTAGTTATTTATAATTATATTAGGAAATAAAGGATTTTGTGGGGTGTGGTCGAGTGTCCAATTAATAGATAATCGACCGATTCCAATGAATTGAATCGAGTGACTTCGCGGTCAATCTTGGTTTCGTGAAATGGTGATCCATAGGCATGGCGATTGATCGTCAATAGGACGATGATCGACCGATAAATTAGAAAAATGAAATTAGCGTCTGATCAATGGGAGCTGCGGTTGATCTTGGACGTGGAATCGATCGTCTGGATCGATGTCTGTCTGCCTGGAAACACATAACTGACGCTTGGAAGCTTGAGGAGTAGCTGAAAATCAAATGGTCGCGTCTCCTAGGCATCTTCATTGTGATTCAGAATGCATCTAAAGGGCATTTAGTAGAAGAATCAGAAGGGAACGGTTGGCTATTCTTCTAAACTCTCTCTCAATATCCTTCTAGTGCTTTCTGGTTCTGTGTTTCTAAGGGGAAATGCTTCGACAGAGAGGAGAGGTTGTTGCTGAGTGGAAGAGAAGCTTAGACAAGAAGAAAGGTATACAATCATGTGTGTGCTTTATCTAAAAAAACCTACATCACGGGAGTATGCTTGCTTGTTTATTGTGTTTTCTTGAATTGTTATCAGAATAGATGAATTGTCTATGCCTCTATTACTTTCCCTACTAATGAATCTGTTTGTTTTTAAGAATGATTTCCTTAAATGAATCTGTTTCCTAATAAATCAACTTGTTAGCAGAATAATTTTCGAGAAATAAGTTGTATTATTCCCTTAGAAGTATAGGTTGTTGTTGTGTTAATAAAACTATAGGTGAATGTATTCTTTGTCGGTGAATTACTTCATGTAATGCTCTCTGCGTGTTTTTAATAGTTTATTATTATTATTTAAAGTAATCATCCTTTTAAATTTTTTAATAATTTGAGTCATTATTAATAAAATAGTCTGTTGCCATAAAAGTTATATTATTGTTTGATAATTAATCTTTTTAAATTATTAAAATAATAAAATTTATATAAATAATTTACATGAAAGAGGATTTATTTAAAAATTAAATCTTATATAAAATTGAGTTCTACTAAATTTAAATATGAAAAAGTATCTAAAAATTGACCAATATATATATAAGAGGATTTATTTAAAAAAATTTTGAATCTACTATTACAAATAAATAGTCAAATTTTCCATTATTTAAATTTATGCTTTTAAGTAAGGAACCAGGTTTCCCATTGGATCACGGCAATTGCGCCTCTGCAGACTAACAAAGGCCGACCTTTATCTGCTGGACACACGACGACGTGTTCTACCGGCGTGTCAGATTTCGTGTTCTTCGGATCTATCTATCAACTGGTTTTATTCCTGTTCTTTTTCTGATTCAATACTTCACTATCTCCAGAAATCTTGTCGGTCTGTTGGTGGAATCCATGGCCGCGAAATTTGGTTCATTCAGGTATAGTTTCGCAGAGAAGAGAGAGAGGCTGCTTTCCACCAAGGGCTATTCGGAGCTTGGTCTCAATCGACTTGATTCCGACGACGATAATCAATCTTGTTGTTGCTCTTTCCATTCACTTAAAGATCGATTTTCACGATTGTGGAATTTCGTCAAAGATGTTGCTTATAATGCTTGGAAAATGGGCGTTTCTGACCCGAGGAAAATCGTTTTCTCGGCAAAAATGGGGCTCGCTTTGATGCTTATTTCGCTTTTGATTTTCCTGAAGGAACCTTTCAAGGGAATGGGTCGATACTCTGTCTGGGCAATTCTTACCGTGGTTGTTGTCTTCGAATTTAGTATAGGTATGGTCAAATTTTCTTGGACTGATTACTTCTAATCAATTTTTTTTTCTCCTAGCGCATTCTTTTGAGCTTTGTTACTGGATTATGCGAGCTTATTGGGTGTTAATCAGCTGTTGTTTTAATTATAAGTTGATAAGGTGGGTGTCCTTTCTGTTTGGTCTACCAGTTTAAAAACTCTGTAATTGTTCTTAATTTTCTCAGCGAAGTTCGAGATAAAGAGTTGTCTTTTGGTTTGGTTTATATTGTTCATTATAATATTACCCTTTTCCAATAAAGAATTCAAAGGAATGTGATTTTACAAACTTTTCAAAAGGCCAAACAAAAGGTTATCATTTTTAATAACGAAAATTGTCCAAAAAGTACTCAACCATGAGTGATAAATAAGCCAAGCATGTCTTTATTCATCAAAATTTTGATCATAAAACTGAAATCATGGGTCATCAACGTTTCCACGTCTCTGAATTTATCAACTTATGCATTTTTATTTTCATTGGTTTTTTCTCCTATGGGTGTTGTTTGTTTGCTTTGTTTTCAGGAGCAACTCTTAGCAAAGGATTTAACCGTGGCTTGGGGACACTTTCAGCAGGAGGGCTCGCGTTAGGCATGGCAGAATTATCTATATTGGCTGGGCAGTGGGAAGAAATTTTCATTGTAATTAGTATATTCATAGTAGGTCTGTATTTTCTTTTTTTTAAAGAAATGTCAAGTTATAGCAGTAGTTGGTTCAATCTAATGGAAAACTCTCAACTATTCACTTCAAAGATATTTAGCATTTCTGGGCGTAAAAAGTATTGAAAAGTCTTCCAGTTGACATTTTTTGAGAATTTTGATGATTGTTGAGACAGGATTAGTCCAAAAAGTGTTTTGAAAATGATCCTAGTTTAATAATTAACCCCATTTTAGTTCTTTTCATATGTTTTACACCCTCTCTCTCTCTAGAAAAATGTTGTCGTCTGACATCATGTTTTCTTTCAGGATTTTTCGTTACTTATGCAAAGCTGTATCCAACAATGAAGCCTTACGAATATGGGTTTAGGGTGTTCTTGTTAACCTACTGTTTCATAATGGTTTCCGGATACAGAACAAGAGAATTCATTCAAACGGCTGTCTCAAGATTCTTCCTCATTGCACTGGGTGCCAGCGTTTGTTTGGTAGTAAATATATGTATTTATCCAATTTGGGCAGGCGAAGATCTCCACAACTTGGTTGCCAAAAATTTTGCAGGTGTTGCAGCTTCTTTAGAAGGTTGATTTCCTTTAAAATTTTTATATGTTCTCATTCTTAGAAAATTTTGCGTCTTCTCTGCTGATTTCTCTTCACTTTAGGGTGTGTTAATGGCTACCTTAGCTGTCTTGAGTACGACAGAGTGCCTTCGAAGATTCTTACCTACCAAGCCTCTGATGATCCAGTCTACAGTGGCTATAGATCAGCAGTTGAATCCACAAGCCAAGAGGATGCTCTGGTATCATATTCTGATGCAATTATGCTTTTCCAATGTTTGAAAATTAATGAATACCGTCTTGCTAAACAATATTCTTTTTATTTGAAGATGGGTTTTGCAATATGGGAGCCTCCTCATGGGCCGTATAAGATGCTTAGATATCCATGGAAGAACTATGTCAAAGTAAGTGGCGCTCTCAGACATTGCGCCTTTATGGTCATGGCATTGCACAGTTGCATATTATCGGAAATTCAGGTACTTGTCCATTATTTTAGATCGCTAGCCTTTCCCTAGTTGAAAGCTTCTTTGTATTTGGTCTGTACTTTTGTTGTTTTGAATGTGCTCAAACAGAGAGATGCATTCATTGAACTATTTGCAACACTACTTAGTTAATAATAATTTCTCTTCAATTAAATAGAATCACACTAAAACAATAAATCTTAAAAGATTTAGAATTATAAGCTCATTTAGCAATCATAATATTAATGATATCCCAAAAATAGAAATGGACTGTTTTTTCATGATACTGAAATGAAAATTCTGTTTTGTGTTGAACTGTTTGTTCCCCACATTTAGGCCCCGCCCGAAAAACGAGAGGTTTTTCAGATGGAGCTTCAAAGAGTTGGAATTGAAGGAGCGAAAGTCTTGCGTCTGCTTGGAAATAAAGTAAAAAACATGGAGAGATTAGGTTCGTTTGATATACTCTACGAGGTCCACGAGGCTGCAGAAGCATTGCAGAAGAAAGTGGACAGAAAATCGTACCTTCTTGTCAACTCGGAGAGCTGGGAAATTGGGAATCGCTCGAAATATCTGGAAAACGTTCAAGACTTTATAAACTTTGACGATAAAGAAAAATACGACTTCCGTGAATATAAGTCGCGTAGCGAAGCCGTGCTCGACATAAGGTCATTTCCATTACCGTCAAGCATGGATGGGCTGAGATTTTCTGAATTGAACTCCACGCAGGCTGCTGTTCCTTCCATAAACATGTTCAAGAAACAGGTATCGTGGCCGGAAAATGTTTCGATCGATGTTAATGCAGTACTTGACCAAGAATCGAAAACTTATGAAAATGCAAGTTCTTTGTCACTGGCTATGTTTACGTCGCTATTGATCGAATTTGTTGCACGACTGCAAAATCTGGTTGATGCTATTGAAGAATTGAGTGAGGATGCGAGATTTAAGGACCCGGTCGATCCAAATGAAGTTGCAGGAGCTGATGGGATAATTTCCAAGGTAAGGAAGTTTTTCAAGTTCTAGACTCTAGATATTCGGCTCCTCAAGGAAGAATCTAATGCCTTGACTTATGAAAGAGAAGATAAATAATGTGAATTAGAAGGTAAAGATGTTCAGAACAAGAAAGATTCAGGTCATTTAACAGCAGTTTTGAAAGGTGGGGTGGAGGACTTGCAGAAATAATAATGTGACTCGTTCAAGATAGAAGAAGAAGAAGAGGAAGATAGTGAATGAATGGATTGAGTTGTACTAACACAAGAGCTCAGCTCCAGCCAGTGCCGTCCCCTTTGAAGTTATTTTGTCTAACACATTGAATTGTATATCAAAGTTTGATGTTATAATAAAGCATAATTAAATCAGTTGGATCTTTTGCTTCCTTCAATGGCAGTTCCTTGCAAAAATTGAGGCCATCGTGACAAATTTTGGTTGAGAGTTTGGCCATCACATTGTTGCACTAAATGAACTATCCTGCCATCCCTTAAAAATTCAGATATTATCGTCCAATATCCTTACCATTAATCATTTCTTAAATTAGTGGCGTGAGATGCACTGGAGACGGCGAACAAAATTACTATTCACAAAACTTGGCCGGCTCTCTGCCAATTTCTCGGCGAAGACGATCAAAAGCAATCTTCAAACCTGTAAATGCATATCGCTCGGCGAAGACGATCGATCCAATTTCTGACTTTAAACCAGGGAATTGTTGGGTAGTGGTAACATTGCTCCGTTCGTTTTGATGGCAGCTTCTGCAACTCTCACTGCTTTGTGGATCTTAAAAATAATTATCTTAAAAGAAATTGGAAGAGGAAGATGATGGCAGGTCAGCAATTCAATGCTTTCTTCAGTGGCATGTCCTTCAAGTAACCTGCTCTTATGTTTTACATTCCTTTCTTGTTTAAACCCTTTCTTCCCCCACTTGTCCGCTCTTTCAAAACTCCACAACTTCTCCTTCGCTATTTATGTTACTGCTTCAGTACGCTCTCTCTCTCTCTCTCTAGATTATCAGAGCAGCAATGGAGAAGGAAGCCCAAGGGAAACCCTCCATGAATAAGGCTCTTATTGCTCTTAACTGCTTCATTGTCTCAATCGGCAACTGCGGCGGACCTCTGATTATGCGCCTCTACTTCCTTCATGGTGGAAAACGCGTCTGGCTTTCTAGTTGGCTCGAGACTGGAGGCTGGCCTATTATTTTTATCCCCCTTTTAATCAGCTACTTCGAACGCCGCCGACGGGCCAAGATCGCCGAAGTCGATGGCTCTGGATCGGGACCACCAGTGCAGATCTTCTTCATGAAACCCCGCCTTTTCGTTTTCTCCTCCTTCATTGGCCTGATTACCGGCCTCGACGATTATTTATACGCCTACGGCATTGCTCGTCTTCTTGTTTCGACGTCGTTGCTTCTGATCGCTTCTCAGCTGCTTTTAAGGTCGGGTTTGCTTTTCTGATGGTGAAGCAGAAGTTCACGGCGTAACCCATCTGATGTTTGACTGGTAAACAGTGGCCGCCCACTTCCAGAGAGATTCTCGATCTCGAACAGATCTGAACTACAATCGCTGTTTCCATCTTCATCTTCTCCGCCATTTTTAACTTCCTTTTTAACGGTCGGAGCTTTTGGAATGACATCCCATGTCAAAACAGAAAGTTTTCTTTCTAGATTCATTGCGATTGTATCTTCTTGCTCGTTCGTCTTCTGAGAACCTAACACATCCAATGATTTTCGTGGGCCTGGATCTTCTTCCGCCAATTTCTAATACCTTTGGTGTAATTTTACGTGAAAATAATGTGGATAGTATTGTGAAGTGGGAATTTGTTCTTTTGCTCCCCGTCTGACGCCACTACTTTTAACGAATGATTGATTAATGGTATGGTGTTAGTTGAAAGATTTCTAAATTGGAGGATCAAATTGATAATTTCTCTTATTAAAATATATAAATTTACACGCTAGTTTGGAAGAATTATGTTGGGTTTAGGCTGCTCATGAGTTAATTTTGGGTTTGATCTGAGTTTGGTCCGAATTTTGTAATTTGTAGATTGATTTGATTCTAATGGTTTTGTACACAATGGGGAATTTTAGTTTGATTTGATTCTACCTTGTGAAATCCAATTTTCACATTACCCGTTGATCATTCGATCAACCAGCTCCATACTTTAATTTTATGCTCAAAACTGCTCCTGTCTCCTCTAATTTATATCTTAATTAATATAATATTCCTTTTTAACTAAATTTCACCCCGAAGTATAGAAGTTGTAAAGGTTAGACTTTCATTAACCCTGAAGTTTTGTACACATTATGATAAATCACTCTGAAATAGTCATTGTAAAAGTTTGTTTGACACCTGAAAATCAAACACTATCAACCGGGCAGGTTGGACGGATAAGAATCTCCAAGTGAAAGTTTGGAGCGCAGACGAACAAACTTGTTTGCAATCTCTATCCCTTAATCTCTTTATTGTTTTTAATTGTAGGGATAGAAAAACAAATATCCCACGAAAAGATTAGAATGCCTAAATTCACCCCCACCCCCTTCTATAGGCGTGCACGGATCCTAACATGACACATATGCATCATGATTAGGATTTATGAAAATGTTGATATATACATGGCATATTAATGAAATGAATGAAAAAACGTAAATAGGCGTGTGGGGGTTCAGGAGAATAGGTGATTGTCCTTGGTGATGACACCCTTGATGGATGCAACTCATCCCATATAAGGATGAAGTGATGGTTAAGCCATATGGACCATAGAACGTATCTTTTCTTCTGTACTAGAAATCCCCAATGCTTGGATTGAGGAGATTGATGACAGTCATAGGTGGTGTCACCCTTGATGGACGCAACTCCTCTCAGGTAGGGATGGAGTGAAGGTTAAGTCACATGAACTATAGGATGTATCATTTCTCTAATAAACAAAATGTAAACGTAAAGACAAAAAAGATAGGTTCTTTGTTGAGAAAGGTTGCATAAGCACGCATTGAGCATTGCATTTAATTTTATTTCTTGCTAAATGTTAAACTCATTGTTTATCTTGTAATGTAGGTGACTGTCATGATATCAGTGATATACCTATGGAGGAGGAGGTATTGCAGGACGAGCACTTAGGTTATCAGCTAGGTTTGACCTAAGGGTTATGACTCACAAAAAATAATACTGGTTGTTTTTGAATAGTTAAGGATGATTTTTGAATTACGATAAATGTTTTGTTAAACAATAGACTTTTTGGTTAAAGTGCTAAAACCATGTTTTGAAATCGTTATTAGTTTCCACTTTGACTACTTTGATATTCTTTCCTTCATATGTTTTTAAATAAACTAAAGAAAAATTTTATATGACTAAGAAAAAATAAGGTTTTGAATATGGGGCGTTATAATTTGGTATCAGAGCATAATCGGATCAAACGTTGTTCTGTAGACTGTTGGTAATGCAAAACTCATTGTGGAATACTCCTTCGACTATAAGTTTAGTTTCATTTCTTAAATTGCTTTCTTTAACTTATTATTTCATAATATGAAAATGTATAGGATTATAGAATGAGGAGGGGAGCAAAGAGTCAATGTACAAAATAATGATGAGAGGAACGAGACAGTTGCAACCAGGAAAATGTTGATGGCCAAGAAAATGTGGGAAATCAGGATGAAAGAGATGAAGCCATCAGCCAATTGACCGCCATAGTGGAGCGGGTTATAGAGAGGGAAAACAGAAACGGGAATCATCAGCTGTGGTAGTTTTGGAGGAAGCCGGTTGGGAAAAGTTTCAATGACTCAAGCCTCCCAGCTTCGATGGTAATATTTCTGACGTCATGGGGGCCGAGGAATGGATTCAGTCCCTTGAAGATATGTTCGAGTACTCAAGGATACAAGAGGCTAAGAAAGTGACGTGTGCTGCTTATTTTCTAATCCAAGATGCATGATTTTGGTGGGATTCAGTCAAGGCGACAAGGATGTCTGAAATCTTACATTGGTGAACTTTGAGGAGTTGTTCTATGAAAAGTATTTCAATTATACGATCCAAACTAGTGGAGTTTGTGCGATTCCATCATACTGGGAAAATATCCGAATATATTCAGAAATTTGAAGTGCTATCTAGATTCACTCCACATTTGGTAGCTAGTAATAAGCACAAAGTCTATCACTTCATCCAAGGGCTTAAAATAGAGATCTTAAGGGGAGTTAGAATATCTGGCACTCAAGGTGTCCCCTATACGAAGATTGTTGCAAAGACACTCGATGTAGAGGATGTGGAGTTAATGGTGGCAAAACAATGGGAAATAAACTAGAGGGTCTGGAGGAACAACCAGAACCAACAGCAACTGGGCGTTCCGCCTGTGAACCGAGGGATGAAAAGACCGTTAAAAAATGGAGCGCAATAGGGAAGAGACAAACGCCCTATGGCTGAAACATCTTCTACTCCATCCAACAAATGCCCCAAGTGTAAGAAGAATCATTTTAGGGAGTGCAAAGTGGGCTCAAGACTTTGCTATAAGTGTGGGAAGTAGGGGCATATTGCGAGGTTCTGTCCAGCTTTGGTGAGAAGACTAGAAAGGGTGGCTCCACGGGTTTTTGCCTTATATAGGAACAATGATGAGGAGGATCTACCTACGGTTGTATTAGGTACACATGATATTATGAAGTAATCATATGTGTGTTTTTATATGATATTAGAATACTCCTTCATCGTATTAAAATTTTTTGCATTAAGAGTAAATAAATTTTCTGGTCATGCCAGGTACTATTTACATTAATAATATTGTTGCATATGTCTTATTTGATTCTAGAGGTACTCATTCGTTCATTTCTATTGAATTTTGTGCAAAAGTGAATTGTCTCTCTAATCTTGTGAAGAGTGAGTATAGAGTGTTTTTATGTAACACCCTGACTTTTTATTAGGATTAAATAAATATAATTGGAATATAATTAGGAAGTAATTTGAATTAATTGAATAATTATCGGAGTGTTACCAAAGTCGTAACCATTAAGTTTAATTTAAAAGAATTAATTGCAATTTAATTAATAGAAATCAATTCAGAAAATAGAATTAAGAAATTTAAATTAGAACTTTAATAATCTTTTAACGATAATTAAGATAATTTGGGTCGATTAATATTTTATATAAATCGTTAACACTTAAATGTATTTTTAAGATTAATTAAATTAGGATCAAAATGAATTAGGATTTCAAAAGGAACAAATTTAAAATGGGGAAATTGGGTTAAGTGTTACGGTTTCCGAAGAGAGAAAGATGAGGGAGAAGTTGGCGTTATGGCCTCCGGCCATTTCGGATCTACAGATCTAAATTGAGAGAATGAGGGAGAGATAGAAACGGGAGAGCAGAAATAGAGAAGGAGAAAGGGAGAGAGGGCTTGAGGGAGAGACAAAGGCTGCGAGAGAGGGAGAGCTCCGAGAGAGAGAGAGAGATCGGTAGGGAAAGGGGGCGACGCGAGAGAAACTGTGACCGACGATCGACGATCCAGAGGGCGACGAGCTCGGGTTCGTCCCGGTCAGGCAAACGGCGAAGCGCGGTGACAAGTCAGCATCCGGCGAGCTCGGGTGTGCGATGTTCATGTTGTCCAGTGGCGTGCGAAGCGAACGACGGGCTTAGGTCGTCGGTTTTGGAGTCGGAGCTTCGGTCAGCTTGCGTTTCCGGCGACGAATTGGAGGTGTGTGTGGTCGGACGCTGGCAAGGCTTGGTTTAGTGTCTTCGGTGGCTGGAATTTTTAGTGCAGAGACGAAGGACGAGCGACGGCCTCCAGCCTTGGTGGTTGATCTAGACGGTTGGGTCCTCCCTGCTGACCTTGGGTGTGCTGTAGGTAACAAAGCTCTTTCCCCTCCATCTGTTATTAGCCTAATTTTACAATAAGATTGGTAATCTGGGTGAAGTTGGATGTTGAAACGAGAGCTGTGATAAGGTGCAGGGCTTGAACCGAGAGAAGTTTGTCTGAGGAAGGAGAGGTGACTGGCAGTTCTTTTCGGGTCTTTGTGATCTCTCAGGTAGTGCAGATTTCTCTATTTTTTTAGATGTTGGGACATTGCTCTCTCTGTGCCAATTGTGTTAGTCTCTGGTTGAGTTTGCAGTTTTATTTGAGTCTACATTTATGAGTATGTGGAATGAATGAAATGCTAAAACAACCCATATTAGCATGAAAAGGGATTACCTTGTTGTTTAATGGATTGATGGTTGCCTTTGTTTGTGGTATGAATGATATAAGTGAACTGTCGCTTGTCTAGCTAGGATTTGGAATGAACTGTTGAATTGAATTGAATTGTTGATGACCCCCACGTGATTAGTATGAAGTGAATGTGCTCTTTGTTGTTGCTCGCGACAAGTTTGTGACAAGTTTATAAACTATTAGTCATGTCTGTTGGAGTGATCTATCTGCTGCCATTATATTTGGATAAAGAGAATAATGAGCATATCTCGTTGGTCGCTAAGTTGTGAATATTGACATTTTGCTAAGTGTTAAAATATAGATTTCAATGAGAAGTTGTCCATGATAAATATTCTAATTGTGAAGGTATCGGAAGAGAAGATGGATAACGGTTAAGCATTGATACGCGCTAAATAATCGAGGTAAGGATTAAGGGTTGTTTTGGCCACGTAGGCCCTACACCACAAGTATGGGTGTGTGAGTTCAGTGTTAATGCTAGGTATCGTTAGTTTAATACTTATGCTTAATGTTAGTTAATTGTTACCACTAGTTGATTTATTAGGCTAATTGTTGTGAAATGCTCCCTATGTTAATGATAGTGTAGATTTATGTTCTATGATATTACTTTGAATGATGCTTTGTTCATTTGTTTTCTTTGTTATGTGATGTTTTGTTAGGGTTAACTTTGTTATTCATTAGTGCTATGTAGATACCTGTTATAGTTCTTGTGTGGTTAGATAAAGAGGTGGAAATGTTTAATAGATGAAGAATGAACAAATGAACGGTAGAAGAGCTAAGAATTTTATGCTAATCTTAGAACTTTACTTGTTGTGTAGTATTGTTCTATTTTCCAGTATTGTTCTATTTTCCTTACGCATTGTGTTTCTCTGTGATTGTTGCTCGTTTAAAAGTTAAGTTGTATGAACATGATAATGTATTAGTGTAATTAGTGGATCCTCTATGAAATTAGCAGTTAACATGTAAATGAACTATAATTATATCATGAATCAAAATAATGATCCAAGCATGTTAAACTAACTATAGTGATTCACAGTTGAATATGTTTAATTTAGTATATAACTAACATGCTTAATTGCTAATTAAGTTAGTTAATTGTCAAATGAATTAGCATGTCAACCAATTTACTAAATCTAAGCATGTAGTTACTTTAAACATATTGTTGAGCATGTAAAGACTAATAGCTAAGCATGTTGTAATTAATTAGGTCAATATTAAATTGTTAAGTAACTAAAGCATGTTAATTAACTAATTAGTTGAATATGTTAATTAACTAAATGCAAGGAATAACCTACCGTTGAGTATGAAATCAATTAGGGTAATTAATTGGCAAATTAGTGAGCATGATTAAATATTAATGAACTAACTAGCGAGCATGTTAATCATAATTTGTAAGTTAATTAATTATGATTAATTAGTGAGTATGTTTAAGTATTAAACATGTTAGATTTAATGAATTCCTTGTATGTTTGCCGTACTTGTATACATTCATTGTTTCGATTTAATGCTGCTTTACTTTCAATGCAAGTATTATTTACCTTCCTTTATATGCGCTTTCACTTTCATTCAATGCGTACTTTAAATACATAACCGATGCTTTACTTTTCTAGATAACAGAATGATAAAGAGTATGAAAAGATAACGAAGTAAACATGAATGAGTTAAGGATTTAATGACTAAGTGAATGAATGTTTCATAATTGTTTTGATATTGTCTTCTTGGTATTACTTACGATCTAGATTTAGATTTCACGTCTTTAGCATGATAACTTCTCTAAACCAAAGTTTGATTTGTTAATTAGGATAAAAACATGTAATAAACTCAAGAGCATGTTAATTTACTTTGATAGCTAACTAGAACAATCACCTAGGATGATAAATGTATAAAAAATGAAAATGGACTAGGAAATTAATTAGAAGAATTAATACATTGAATTATAAACATGCCTCCCTTGTTTAAATTTATTATGTGATAGGCGTGCTATTCCACTTGGTTGGTTGCTTTTATGTTAAATGTGTCTTAAATTCCAATTACTTCTATTTTAATGTGCATGTTCATTTACTGTTATTCTTTATATGTACGTTCATTACAGCTTATTTTCAATTACTTATGTGCCCCCTTTAATTATTAAAGCTATGTTATATGCATCATGCATCATGCTAGGTTGAGAATGTATGTTCATGCATCATGTAATAGAAACCAAGTAGGGAGTACTCCGGAGGGGTAGCACTCACATGCATGGTGAGGAAGTAAAATGATAATGAAAAGACAAAGGAAAGGAATGAAAAGAAAAGGGAGTTAGGGGGCGGATGGGTAGCGGGTCTAGTCTGCAACTAGCCGAAGCCCCTCCCTCATAGGGTACGGGAGTTCTAGTTGTAAGTAAAAGGTTAGATTCGATCACTATTCCATCACAAAGGAAATCCTCCAATCTCCAGCTCAAAGTACGAGTAAAGAAAGAAAGGAAAGAAAGAAAGAAAGAAAGAAAGAAAAGAAAGAAAGAAAGAAAAGAAACGTAAATGAAAGAATTGGTTTGGGTGGCCCCCATTCCAAATGAACTAAAGAGAGACATTTCATAATTGCATTTCCCTTTTTCCTTACTAAGTCTTTTAGACTTACAGTTGCTTGTGGTGTAGATGTAGGTACTGTACATGGAGGAATGCTTGAACTAGGAGTAGCAAAAGATAAAGAACAAACAATAGCAAGCAGAAATGATGGATTTGCATGTCGATGGATACTCACGGCTGGCCAGGCATAACGGTAAAAGAGAAATATTTTAAATAAATTGTCTAAGTTGTAATTAACATTGTTTTTATTTGAAATGTATTTAAATTGGTTAGTCTTTCCATTTAAATGATTAATGTTTCAGTTAAGTTTCTAAATGATGATTTTAAGTACGCTTCAGCTATGTTTTATAAACGATGATTTTATTCACGCTTCCGCATAAGTTTTAATAAATGTGATTTTATACTGAGTTTTACGAAAGAGTTAGTAGCGATCCGGTTAGACGCACTCTGATTTATTTTCAAAAATTTTTTTTTAATTTTTACGTATTTTTAAGAATTATGAAAATCCGGGTCGTTACATTTTACCTTCTGGAGATTATCTGACCGCTAGTGGCATTCTAGAAGCGTATGCAGTTAAAATAAATGATTGCATGTTCCATGCCAATCTGATTGTTATGGACATGAAGGGATATGACATTATTCTGGGCATGGACTGACTATAACACCACCAGGCGGTTATCAACTATAGAAGAAGAGAAGTCTGATTTCACCCTCTTGGTGGTGAACAACATTTTTTAAGGAGTCAAGAAAAAGGGCAAGTTGGTGGTTATTTCTGCACTTAAGGCAGATCGACTATTGAAAAGTAGATACAAAGGGTTTTTGGTGAACGTGATGAACACCACGACAACACCAAGAATAATGTTAGAAGAAGGTGCGATGGTCCGAGACTTTCCGAAGGTATTTCTAGATGATCTCCCTAGGTTACCACCTAACAGGGAAATCAAATTCATAATCGATTTACATCCCGTCACAGAACCCATCTCGAAGAATCCATATAGGATGGTGGCAGCATAATTGCGCAAGTAAAAAATCTAGCTGGAAGAGTTGATCAGCAAAGTGTTTATCCGTCCAAGCTTTTTGCCTTGGGGAGCGCCAATCTCGTTTGTAAAGAAAAAGAATGGATCACTAAGGATGTGCATAGATTATCGGGAGCTGAACAAAGTGATGATAAAAAGCAGATACCCTTTGCCTCGGATTGATGATTTATTTGACCAGCTTCACAGTGCCTGTGTGTTTTTGAAGATTGACCTTCATTCGGGATATTATCAGCTGAAAGTTAAATTAGATGATATTCCTAAAACAACGTTTCTAACTAGATATAGACATTATGAATTTCTTGTGCTATCGTTTGGACTGATCAATGCTCTAGCAGCTTTCATGGACTTGTTGTGTAATACCCGTGAAATTTTTTAAATAAGAAATTCTACATGTAAATTTTTTGCATTAAAATCGGTCATAGCGTTGAAGAAGTTGACTGAATTTTCGTGTAGCGGCCACGTACGCAAATTGGTCAATTGGTCAAAGTTAGTGAAATTGGGATTTTCCAAATGAAAATTTAATTTAGAAACGAAATTGAACAGTTAAGTTGGAGGTATAATAACGTTAGATGATTTTAAGATTAAATTGAGAGTTTGAGTTGACTATATGATATATAATGTATATAGTTGGTGTATATACATTTATATAAAATGGAGAAGAATTAAGGAAATTATTGGAAGAAAGAGATGAATAAGTGGAGATTAAAAGAAATAAAATAAAGTTGAAGGATTAAGAGTGAAAAGTGAAGATAGAGGAAAAGGGGGGGAAAATCCCGCCATTAATATTAGAATTGGGGAGTTTAGGGATGATTTTTGTAAATAAAAAAACAATTAAAATTAGAAGAAAAATCGGAGAAGAGGAATAGGGTTCCTCTTCCCTGATTTTCTTCATCCCTGCCTCCAGAGAGATGTCAAGAGAGGAGTGATTGCGGCGAGGAGAGACGAACGGCGCGGGAGAACCGATCCCGTGCGACGGCAGCGACGAGGTCTGGCGACTGGACGACGACCATCGACGTCGTCTGAGGCGTTCATGCTGTGACCACGGACGTTGCGAATGGACAGGGGCAACCAAGTGAGCTTCAATGGTTTTGGTCCGACAGCTCTTCGAACCAACGACGAGCGAACAGCAACTGTCGCGCGCGAGAGAACAGAGCCGCGACTGCGAAGGGCTTCTAGGGACATTTCGGCAACGACAGGAGCTCCGACACCGAGCCATTTTCTGACTCCAGCTGCAACGAGCGGCGATCTCGGATCCGTGATGGGAACTCCGAAACTGAAACCATTTTTCGATTCTGACGACGAACAGACTTCGATCTGTTCGGTGGGTGAGACTTTTCGATTCAAGTTTTTGCTTCGATGTTAAGTTCGGTGTTGTGATGTCGTTGGTTGATCTGTGTTGCGGGTTTACAACGCTTTGTTTGAAGGATTTCGGAGAGACGACCTCTGGCGATGGCAACTTCAGATCTGAACACATTTCTGATTTTTTCGGCGAGTCGAAACCAAACATCCGATTCGGTTCTATTGGGTGAGCAGTTTTCGTTGAGCTTTGGATTAAATAATGGATTTCAGAATTTGATGTTATTTTTGGTTGTTGGAAATTTTGGATGAATAACCACGGATATAAAGATTGATGCTTGGATAAGTAGTGCAGTGTAATTTTGGTATGTTGTTAGGTGTCGTGGGATATTGTCTGGTTGTTCGAGGTTAATATAACGGTTGAACTGGTTTATTTATGGATTTGAAGATCCTAAATTGGGTTGCTACTTTGAATAATGAATTATATTGCTATTGGAGATTTTTTTTGGGGATAAATATTAAGCATGTTTATGTTGTGCACCAATAAATTGGGCTATGGATTTTTGGAAGTATTGTGGGTTAAATTTCCATTAAAAGGATGAATCTTGTTAGGATAAGAACCTGATTTTTAAATTGTTGAAATATTGCACACTATGCTGAATGTTGAGGATTATGTGATAGTCGAGTGGGATGTTGTATATTTGGAGGATTGGTTCTACTGTCGTTATTCTTGATGGGATTGTTAGAGGCTGTTAAAGTACTGTTGTTTGGACGATACTGTGTTAGTTTGTTGGATGATGATGTTTTAGAGTTTTGTTGAGATTCTTAGATAAGTCGTAAATGATGGTTGCTCATTCCTTGGAAGTAATTTATAAATTTCTACGTTTGTACCTTTGTCAGGTTTGGATGATTTTGATGATTATGATACGATTCCCGAATAAACGGTTGCTTCGGTCAACAAGACGGCCCGTTAAAATGGTTGGGATTTCTATACCTCTTGCGTTACATTGCATCCCCACCTGTTTTCAAAATAATTATTTTGTAGAATACCACACTTGAAAAATAACGAGGACTGTTCGACAGCACGTCAGTTTTTATTAGTAGTATGTTTTCTCAAGTTTAAATTCCGTACATGGTTTGAAATTTATTGTGCATAGATTGAGGAATGGAATTAGCTATCCCCTTGAATACCTTCTTCTGCGTGAAGGTTGATTGTTTGGCGTGTAAAAATATAGGTAGGGCATTGTGATGTGTCCTCAGGTTGAAACTCCTGAAAGTCGTAAATTAGTATGGGAGAGTGATGACGTCTCCTTGGGTCGCAAGCCCCTAAACCTGGCCAGGGTTTTTGTCACACGGATCAGACGATTGTCATTCGCCGAGACTTATTTATACCGAGTCCATATATGGCGAGCAATCGTATCCGTTCTATTTTATCGTACGGATTGTCATCGCGGAGTTCTCGCCATTTGACCCCTAGATTAGGACGCAGAGTTCTCCCCATTGTTTGAAAGCCCTAGATTAGTTTTACCGATGCAGAGTTCTCGCTGGTAATTCGGGTGACGTGTTGGATCTACGGACCACCGTCATTTATACTTCCTCCTGCCTCGTAAGGTGTTGACGCCAACAGGTGTCCACTTATTCTCTGCTATGTGGCGAGTGAGTCCATGAGTGACCACCCCTTTTCACTGATGATGTTTTGGATTGGAAAACGATGATAACCTATTTTACGAGATATAGCTGTTTATGTATACGACAAGTTTTAAATAAAAGCCTCATCGGTGGCCCTTGGGCTGATTTGTTAAAATGATAAAAAAGTTTTGAAGCAATTTTAAAAAAAAAAGAATCCATGTACGGTAAAATGATAAATATAACCTTGTTTTTGAGAATATAGAAAAAACCAGTTTTGCACGAGGTGCATTTAGTATAGCTATACCTTACTGAGTTAGTCACTCACCCCAAACGACTCATCCCCCAAAACTTCAGGTAAAGGCAAAAAGTATCTGAGGATCAGGAGCTGAAGCGTTTTATTATTTCTACTCGAGTGATTCATCATTATTTGGTGAGGACATTTATGTTTCTATTTGGGTTGTAAACTTTAAACACTGTTGGTTTGGATTTGTTGCATAGTACTTCGATTTCATTTTAATTTATGCACCGTTATTTTCTCGTGATCCCTACTCGGACCTAGACCCATATCATCTTGGGCCGAATTAAATATTTATAAGTCTTCCGCTAAAACACACGTCTTGGGCTGGGTGATCGGGTTCTCTATGAGGTTCGGGTCGCCTGACCCGGCGGTTCTGTCAGGCCCGTCTTCGGGTCGTGATAGAATTTTATGGTATCAGAGCACAAGGTTCCGAATTCCTAAGTAGTGATCACTCGAGAATTTAATGGTGCAAAGTAAGGTTTTATTTACTGTGCACAAATCAAGTTAATTAAGTGGGATTTCCTTTCTCTGAATTTTGAAAATGCCACCGAGGAGGACATCTCGTGGCTGATTAGAAGAGTGTGGTTCTGATCTCATTGTAGCAAGGATGGATAGTTTGCAGAATTTGACTGGTAATAGTTCTGCACGTGAATTTGGTATGATGAAGATAATGTATTTTCAAGAGTTTGCTAGAATGAATCCTGTAATACCTCGATTTCTCATCAAAAGTAAGGATACTTGAGATATTAATTGGGTGTAATTAGATTATTTGATAATCGTTGAAGATAAATTATTAAGTGATGGAGAAAGCAATTGGAGTGTGTTTGGACGCTATGTGAGCACGTTAAAAGCTAGATGAGTTGTGATGTATGCATTTTGTTGATAATAGATGTAGTGAATATGAAAAGGTAAGGTAAGTTAATTTACGGTGTGTTGGAAGACTGTATCTAATGTGAATAATTATAATTTTTTAATAAAATTGATTGATGGATGTAATAAATGATAGATCATACTAAAACTGCTTTAGATTTTGTGCAGGATATATGATTATAGCTTTTGGGGGGAGTAAAGAAATAGGGGAGACTCTGCCCAAATTTTTATAAATGGGAAAAAAGAAGAATGGTTAAAAGCAATTCCAAACTCGTGTTTGAGGGTGTTGGAAACCCATTGGGAGTGGGGAGTTGGTTCTAGAAAATGGGAAATAAATTTGAGGCACTTAAAATTTTGAAATGTTCTAAGTGAGAGTAACTAGTCAATACTTGGAGAAATTGACGTCCAGTTGGTGGAACGTCGTGAGGTTTAGTTATGATATACAGTTGATGGAGTGGGAAAATTTCGTCAAAGTATTTGGGGTATAGTAAAGTAGTCATAGCCATTATGAATCTATGACATAAGCCTTTCATGAGTTGACCCTAGATTAGCGGTCAATGGAGGAGATGGAATCTTCGTTGATGTTTAGTACTCCTTTAGGTGTCTAGAGTGGAGTTGTTGTTGTGTGCAGAGCAGTCTGCGTAGTGATCGATGACTGTACATTTTTCTGCAGATTTGGTTGTTTTACCCATTTGTCAATTCGACGTAATTTTGGGTATGGATTGGTTGAGGAAATATAGGGCAACTGTGGAATGCCATCTAAAATGAGTTACAGTCATTTCTAAACAAGGACATGTTGTCGTTTATGGCAATGATACTAGTGTAATGACGACTAATTCTGTTTTACGGACATGTCTTGATGGTTGCAGTGGATTAAGACAGTACGACAATTTTTGGTCTATTGATGTTGAGGTTGAGACTGCTGGTCAGGATTTGGATGTCTCAATTGTGAGAGGGTCCCTAGATGTGTATCCTGATGAGTTACCAGGGTTGCCTCCAGACCATGAGATCGAGTTCTGTATTGATTTAGTTTCGGGCGCTACCCTAGTTTCTATACCTGCGTGTAAAATGGCTCTTGTAGAGTTGAATGAGATAAGGGAGTAGTGGAATGGAGTAGTTGTATGAGTTGATAGATTAGAGATTTATTCGGGATAGTATCTCTTCGTGGGGTGCTCCAGTTTTGTTTGCCAAGAACGCGAATGGTTCTTTGAGACAATGCCTTGATTATTGAAAGTTGAACTGGTTACCATACAGAATAAATATTTGTTCCCAAGATCGATGAGTTGTTTGATTAGTTTGAAGGTTCATGATATATCTCTCAGATTGATTTGAGATATTGTTATCACCGAAGATTCGGGAAGAGGATATCTCGAAGATAGGTTTCAGGACGGATATGAGCATTTTGAGTTTTTAGTCTTATCTTTTGAGTTGACTAATGCCCCGACAACATTCATGGATCTTATGAACCATGTTTTTTGTTCTTATTTAGATCGGTTTGTTGTGGTGTTTATCGATGATATTTTGATTTATTCTAAGTCTCAAAGTTAGCATTGAGAACATCTTCAGATTGTGTTATAGACTTTGAGAGATCACCAGTTATATGCAAAGTTGAGTAAATGTAGCTTTTAGATGTCAGAGGTTAAATTTTTAGTGCGTCTTGTTCCATGAGATGGAATCTCGGTAAATCTTGCGAAGATCGAGACAGTTTTACAGTGACAGCCTATGAAAAATGTGTTAGAGATTCGTAGTTTTCCTGGTCTTGCCAATTAATATCGGGGGTTATAGAAACTTTTTCTTCGTTAGCTGTGCCACTGACGAAGTTAATTAGAAAATGAGTACAATTTGAATGGAATGATCAATGTTAGAGTGCATTTGAAGTCTTGAAGAATAGATTGATAAGTGCATCTATTCTGATAGTGCTTGGTAGTGAGCAACCTTATGCAGTTTACATGGACGTAATGGAAATTGTATTGGGATGTGTCTTGATGCAACATGGTAAAGAGGTTGCTTACACATTACGATAGTTGAGACCCATGAAAAGGATTATCCAATGCATTACTTGGAATTAGTTGTTATGATATTTGTTTTAAAGATTTAAAGGAGTTATTTGTATGGTTCAAACATCTAGGTATTTTTGGATTACAAAGGTTTGAAGTATCTTTTCACTTAGAAAGATTTGAAATTGAGACAACACAGGTGTATGAAATACGTAGGGAACTACAATTTTAGTCTAGAGTATTATTTGGAAAAGACGAATGTGGAAGTTCAATCGAACTTAAGCTACAAAAAAGACCTATCCGAATTCTAGACTCAAGAATTAAATAACTTTGACACAAGCAGATTTCACTAGTCAAGGTATTATGGCAAAACCATTTATTAGAGGAAGCTACGTGTAAAAGAAAAGAGGACATGGAGGCCAAGTATCCTGAGCTATTTCACTAGCTAAATTTTGATGACAAAATTTTGTTAAGGAGAGGAGAATGTAATATCCGGATAAATTCCTCTACGTAAAATGTAAAGAATTTTCATGTAATATATGTTTTGATGAAAAGAAATGTGTTCTGTAGCAGTACACTCGATATACTGTGACAAATATTGTATGGAAAATTAAATTTGAAGCAGTGTAAATTAATTAAGAATTAGAAGTAGTGTAGATTAATTAAGAATGAGGAGCAATGTAAATCAATTGAGAAGTGAAATATAGTTAAAAATGAATATTAGATTAATTAAGATATAAATTAAAGGAGAGAGAAGAGCAATTTTTTGGCAGAAAATTGAGGTATTGAACCAGTTGATGATCAATCGTAATGTAAAAATTGGATTTCACAAGGTAGACTAGTCGGTAGTAAATTTGTTCACAGCCAATCGACCGCTCCCATGCTGAAATCTGAAAATGTAGCTTTCCTTCAGCGGCCATTTTATGCTTCACCTGATGGATTAGCCTTGGTTTTGTTGAAACGATAAGATTTTCCATGTGTCAACTTTGGATAGGATCACTTCCTATGTGGTTGGTGAACGTCCATAAGCTTTGCTTCTTTGGGAAGCTTCTCCTCTACTTATAAAATGTGAAGGTAGGTAGGGGTAGGCAAGAACCGACCAGAACCGAGAATCGACCCTGAACCGAGCTTCAGTTCCGGGTCTGTTCTGGTTCTCGGTTCCTAAATTCCTAAATGGTTCAGGTTCTGTTTTTTGTTCTCTGTGAGGTTTGGTTCTCGGTTCCATAAACCAAGAACCGAGAACCGAGTTGTTTTAATTCATTTTCAACAAGGAGACGGCAGCTACGATTGCGAACCAAGAACTTAGAACCTGGAACCGAGAGGCGCTGCGATTCTACATTCCCGAAGACGAACCTGCGATTGCGAAGGAGAATCCGTGAAGACGAACTAGCAAAATCGTTGCTTCTGACCATTGCTCCCCTGATTTCGAGGGTACGTCTGGTAAAAAATTGTTGGATTTAGGGTTTACGATTCTGACCGAGACTTTAATTTAGGAGTTGCTTCTGTTTTTGATTTAGGGTTTTTGCTTCTGTTTTTTATTAAAATCGTCTAGTTAAAAGTGAACCCCTGTTGTTTGTTTGTTGTTATTGTTTTCGTTTCAATGTAAAAATCCATTTTTTTTTGTTGAAACTTATTGAAAATGCAATACATAACAGTATTGGTCATCTTTTTGGTATCTATAGTTTTCATGAGATGTTCTTTTTGGTCAATTTGGTATCTATAGTTTTTGTTCTCTTCTCCATTTATTATCTCTTTGAAGCTATATTCAACTTTTATAATCAGGTCAGCTTATTTGAGAATCAAACTTCGAAGAACTTGCATTTATCTGTTTGCAAAAAGAAGTTCCAGATATGATAATAGTTCTCTTAATTGGATGAGGATGTCTAAAAAATGGTTGTGTTGTAGGGTTCAAAAGATTATCATAAATCTTTTTATGTGTAATGTTGTTTTTGTTTTCCATTTTTAGACTTGTTCTCTTTTTTTTTTTTTTTGTGGAAGAAAATGGTTCCCAATAACTTTTCTAATATATGGTAATTTAGTTCAGAAAATAGTTGGTACAAAATATCACTGCTTTTTCTAGAGTAAAAATAGGAATAAACCATCAAGATGGACAAGGCTTTGATTGCATTGTTCAATTGCTAATTGCTTGTCTTGCACAGAAACAGGCAGATTTTATGTACTATTTTTTTTTTAAGAAACAAAGGATATTGCACGGAAATGTCTTATTGGAATTATTGAGATTCTAGTTAAAGTCGTCACTAGATCTTTTGTTGGGGGTAAGTTCATCTGCTATGTTTCCATGTATGTTTTTTAATACTATGATATGATTGCTTGGAGAGAAAAGAAGTTGGCATTGATGGACATGGAGGGAGTTGAGTTCATGCTTGTCTGCTATTAATTGCATGTGCTCATTCTAGTTTTGGTCTTATTGTATAAGAGTTTTTGTCTGCCTGATTATCTTCTCATTTCATTATGGGTCAATTAGTATCTTATCACACTAAAATACCTTCTTGTGATTGAGTTTTGCTTTAATATTTTCTGCCACATTAAAGATTCATACCTTCTTGGGCCTCTCTCAATTCTTTCAGAATGGATGGAGATGATCAACACAGTTAACTGCAAATTAATGCTGGAAGAACTTGCATTTCAAGTTGGGAACCGGAACCAACCGGAATCAAATCGGAACTGAGACTTGGTTCTGGTTCTGGATTCGATTCCTTGCGTTTCTGGTTTCTTACTATCGGAACCGAGAACCGAATGGTCGGTTCCAAGAGGTCCGAAATCGGAACTGAGAACCGATTTGCCCATCCCTAAAGGCAGGGAAGTCTTCTGGATGGTTTTCATTTACAGAGAGCAGAAAGAGAGTACGAGAGAGAGAAGTGCTCTGCGAAGGAGTGTGTTGTTGTTGGTGTGATGGAGGGAGTTCGGTATTGGCATTACGAAGCAGAAGGTAAAGAATGGAATGATGTTTGGCCAGTGGAGGCCTACATCACAGAACTTTATTGTTTGTTTAAATATTGCCTTCGATTACTTACTGTGAAGTATTGTTATGCTGTTAAACGATTTTAGCTATTGTCAATTATAGTTGGTTGAGAAGTTAGACAATACACTGTGATTTATTCAAGATTTTGTTGTTGTTAAATGTTGTGTTGCTTACTAATGATAAGTGTTACTTTGTTGTTGTTAGATGATTTTAGCTACTGCCTTTGAAAAAATGGATAATGTTCCGGATATGGTTATGGATTTGGATACTTTAGAAGATGAAAAATATATCATGCTCTCTGTTAAATTAATCACTAGATATTTCCCTATTGAAAATGGATCTTTACTGTGTAGTGGAAAAAGATTTCCGAGAGGGTTCTGAGTGTTCTGTTAATTCTTATAATTGTGGTTGTGTTTTGGTAAGTTGTCCTCTGTGTTGTAAGTTGCTCCCTGTGGTGTGTGAGTTACTCTCTGCCGATTTATTTCATAGTTATGTTGATAGTCATTTTCTAATATAATTGATCTCTGTCTTGTTTTCTGTAATTCATTGATAAAATGCTACAAGATAGGAATGCATTGCTTGAGCTTGAACCGTAAAATGTTACTTCACTACTCATAATGCTATGATTTTTCTGTATATTCTGTACATGGTTGTGGACTGAATATTGTATGACATACATGTATCAGGATTAGGATTTATGAAAATGTTGACATATGAATGACATGTTAATGAAATGAATGAATAAACGTAAATAGGCGTGTGGGGGTTCAGGAGAATAGGTGACGGTCATTGGTGGTGACACCTCTGATGGATGCAACTCATCTCACGTAGGGATGGAGTGATGGTTAAGCCACATAGACTATAAGATGTATCCTTTTTTTTTGTACCAAAAATCTCCAAAGCTTGGACTGAGGAGATTGGTGATGGTCATAGGTGGTGACACCCCTGATGGATGCAACTCCTCCCAGGTAGGGATGGAGTGACGATTAAGCCACATGGATCATAAGATGTACCCTTTCTCTGATAAACAAAATGTAAACGTAAAGACAAAAACGATAGGTTTTTTTTTAGAAAGGCTGCATAAGCACGCATTGAGCATTGCATTTCATTCTATTACTTGCTAATCCTGCTAAGAACAGTGAGTACCGTAGGAGTGTAGGTGTCCGTGGAAGGGAACACATCAGCAAAATGAAGGATGTTGTTGTTCTGTGATCAAGGGACATCCGCCCATTCCATAGCCATGGTTATGAAATGGAAAATTAATGAAGAACCTTAGTCACTGCATTATTGGAGTCAGCAAAAATGATCCTTCTCTTAAGCGCTTTTAAAGAAGCAAGACGCTGGAATGCAAGATGAAGCTAAAGAGTAGAAAAATTTCAGGAAGGAACTTGAGGTAAGTAATGTTGTGTGCATGGCCTTCGAGTGTACAACATAGGGTATTATGGTGGTGTTTTTGTTGGCTACTAACATTCCTTATACTGAGTTTATTATGAGGATATTATTGACTCCTACTGATATTTAGGTTTATGTGATGATGGTTTTTGTACTCTAACTACTATGAGGATAATATTGATACCTTGCTAATGCTTGGATTACTTGATGATGGTTCTAAGTTGTTCATTGATAATGTGGGTTGAGGATCGGTTGGTATGTTGTTTTATTATATTATGTGATTAGTATGTATATGTGATAGTTTTCATGGCTTACAACAGTTGTTTCACGAGGTCTATCATGAGATGAACACTTAGAATGTTATGTTGGTTGTGGCTGTATGTTCATAAGCATATTCCATGCATTATGAAAAATATTTTCTATGAAAGAAAAAAAGAGGTTTTTCATGCATATGTTTTATGAAAAAAAAAGTGAACAAATGAAATGAAGAAAACAAAAGAAGCTTTGGCGATTCAATATCCATGTAGCTTTTGAGGTTTGTCCCCTAGCGTAGCTTTGGTGGGTGTGTCCCCAATAGAGCTTAGGTGGACTTGTTTCCCAATGATTTAGCTTGGCGCCGAATCCCAATGGTAATGAAAGAAAGAATGAATGATGAATAAATGAATAAAGAATGAAAGACTTACAGTAAGTTTTTTTTTTCAAAGTAGCATGTTCATCATTTCATTTGTTCATGGTCTTATACGTTACTTCCTAAGTCTTAGACTTAAAGATGGACCTTGTGTTGTAAGTGAGAAAATTATATGAGTTACATGTGAAGAAACAGGTTGGTGGGCATGCCCATGGTGAGCGCTCGATGTTATTGGGACTTCAGACTTGTTGGATGTGGTTTATTTTTTAAATGAAGAGGTTTTTGAAAGAAATAGGAATATGGATAAGGGAAAAGTTAACTCTTTATAGTTTTATGTAACAGTTTCACTTGTGTTTTACGAAGAGAAATGTTTTAAGAAATGTTTTGGATTGGCGTGAATTTAAGTGGACTGTTGGGTTTTCATAGTTAAGTCTTTCATTGTGTTACTTTAGGAAAGACATGTTTTATTTGTTGTTATTTAAAAAAAAACTATAAGAAAATAGAGATTTGCAACAAGGGGAGTTACACTTGAAGTGCATACGTAGACAAGGTTGATCGAACCACATCAATATATTGTTTGCATCTCTCTCTTGCATATTAGTTCTAACATATTTAGTAAAGAGAAAATTTAATATTCGAGTTAGCAAACAGATAATTTCTAAATTACAAAAAAAAAAAATTAATTAACTTCGTCACTCTCCTCTTAGGTTAATTCAATCCTTCAATTTCTACTCCTAAATTTCTAGATATGTTGATTCTCATGAAGGAAATCCTTGCTAATGAAAAATTGAATGTAATTCAAAATGATAATTTAATGAGCAAATGTGTTTATCCAAGATATGAATTATACAATAGGATCCTTTTTATGCAGGCAAGATTCTCATTCCTCAATCATCTTTGAAGCAAAAGCTTTTGGAGGAATTTCATCACTCCCTTATGGGTGGGCATTCTGGTTTGTGGCATTTTTGTAAACATATTAATGCTAATGTCTATTGGAAAGGCATAGGATGTAAAAAAAATGGTAGCGGCATGTAACATTTGCAAACAACATAAAATTAATTCCTCTTATCCAGCAAGTCTCTTACAACCTTTACATGTTCTAGAGCAAGTTTGGGAGGACTTATCATTATATTTTATTGAAGGTTTACTTTTCTCATTTGGCTATTAGACTATATTGGTAGTGGTGGAACATTTGACTAAATACATCCATTTCATTACTTTAAAGCACCCTTAATCTACAAAAAGTGTTGCAGAAAATTTTGGTAAAGATATTGTTTGTTTGCATGGCGTACCGCGAGTATTTTAAGTGATCAAGATAAACTCTTCACAAGTCATTTTTGGAAGGAATTCTTTCGCCTTCAACAACACGTCTCAGCGTGAGTTCAACATATCACCCACAAATTGACGCACAGACTAAAGTTGTAAACCTTTGCCTAGAGATTTATCTTCGTTATTTCACATCTGTACAACCTCGACAATGAAGTAGATAGTTATTTTGGGCTGAATATTTGTATAGCACCAATTTTTTTTTTTATTGCAGTTAATATGATGCCCTTTTGCATTTTGTATGGTTAAGATATACCTACTCTTCTTTGTTATTGTGTGGGTAAAAACTATGGTAGGTTTGGTCAATCAACAACTTAAGGAAAGGGACGGTCAACTCAAATTACTTCATCTTAATTTACAACGAGCTCAAGGGTGGATGAAACAACATGCAGATACTTCATGTAAAGAAAGACATTTTTAAGTTGGTGAATTGGCTTGGTTGAAACTCAAACCATATCGTTAATTGACCATCCACCAACGGTGCAACAAAAAAACTGGCACCCCGATATTTTAGGCCTTTTGAAGTCCTTACCAAGGTTGGTGAAGTAGCATACAAGCTTCTATTACCAAAAGGGTCAAAGATCCACCTGGCCTTTCATGCGTCCAAACTTAAAAAAGTGGTTAGACATCCTTTACCCTTTTCCAAACCAATGATTGTTGATGGGTTGGATGGAGAGGAGCTTTCTCACTTTCCCGAAAAAGCATTACAGAGGAAGCTTTGCTCTCAACATGCTGAAGTTTTGATCCAATGGGTTGGTCACTCGATGGATATTTCTACATGGGAAAAGGTTTTGGATTTAAAGCTTTATTTTCCAACTTTTGACCTTGAGGACAAGGTCACTCTTGAGGGAGGGAATATTGATGCATTCGAAGTGACTAAAAGGATGCAATGAAGAAATAATTTCTATATTAGTTTTGTTGGGCTCGGCCCATATTTTGTGGGCTGAGTATAAAAGGGGGTTTTGTAATTAATGAAACCTAGAGTGAGAGAGAAGAAAGACGAACAGAGATTTTTGAATTTTCAGAGGTAGGCATACGAGAATTGCTTTTTCTCAAGAATCAACCGTTGGATCACATTGAAATTTAAACTGTAGGTTTTGTAACATCAAGGAGTATATTCTGAACGGTGATGATCGTCGTTTGAACTCTCGAAGCTGGTCATACATGGTAAAAATGGGACTACAGTTTTGGTAACCCTAGATTTATCCTCTCTTACGGTTTTGTTATCTTCCAAGATTAGTGTGTTCAATCTTGATGATTATTGTATGCCTCTAGTTTGTAAAGCTAGAGAGAACTTTGGTGTATCCATTATTTCTGTTATAGTGAAAGTTTGATTAAATGGCCTACGTGTCCTGTGGTTTTTTACTCTCACACTTTTTTAGGGTTTTCCACGCTAAAAATTGGTGTTGTTGATCTCGTTATTTTTGTTGGTTTGCTTTGCCTATTTGATTGCACAAAGAGAGAGAGAGAAAAAAGGTATTTTTATTCCGCTGCGTATTTGGGTTCTTTTTCTCAATAAGTGGTATTAGAGCATCAGGTTGTTTTGTGGTTATTCTTGTGCTTGTCAAATAGAGGAGTCTAGTAACAGTAGCAATACTATGATTAAGCTCACGGCTATCAATTACTCGATTTGGAAGTCGCGAATGGAAGATCTATTATGTTGTCTAGATTATGAAGACAGACTTTTGGGAGATGAGGGCAAACCAAACGAGATGTTAGAAAAGGATTGGGTCAAGTTGAACAGAAAAACAGTTGGCAAAATTCGATAGTGGGTTGATAATAGTGTTTATCAGCATGTTGCCATGAGACAAACACCAGCAAGGTTTGGGAGATTCTAAGGAAGTTGTATGAAAAGAAGAATGCACAGAATAAAGCTTTTCTTTTTAGGAAATTGATGTATCTTCGATACACAGATGGAACTCCAGTTTCTGATCACTTGAATGTTTTTTAGGGAATTATGAATCAGTTGGCAGCACTTGACATAAAGCTAGATGATGAGATGCATGCTTTGTGTTTGATTAGTTCATTGCTTGATAGTTGGGAAACTCTTGTTGTTTCTCTCAGCAATTCCGCTCCAGATGGTGTTCTCACTTTGAAGATGGTGAAAGAAAGCATGTTGAATGAAGAAAAAAGAAGAAAAGAGCGAGGGCTAAGTGCACAGAGTCAGGTGCTAGTTTCAGAGAGACAAGGTAGAAACAAGAGTAGAAATTAGAAGAACCTTGACATTAATGACAGATCATGAGGGAAGTCTCAGACAATGAATGACTTCAGATGTTTCTACTATGACAAGCCAAGGCACAAGAAATCTCAATGTAGAAAATGGTTGAGAGAACAAAAACACGATCAGAAAGATAAAGAGAAAATAGATGATGTCAATACAATAGCAGTTGTAGATGGAGATGTGACTATTATTTGTGATGATAGCAGTATTAACCTCACATGTCAAGATCCTCATTGTGTAGTAGATTCTGGTGCTTCATACCATGTTACTTCTCAGCGTGATGTATTTTCTACCTACAGTGTTGGTGAGTTTGGTCATGTGAAGATGGGGAACAATGCAGAGTGCAGGATAGTAGGCATGGGCAATGTCTACATGAATACTGATGCTGGATGTCGATTGCGTCTGAAGAATGTGAGGCATGTTCCTGATATCTGTCTAAATTTGATCTCCACTAGTATACTTGATGACGAGGGATACCATAGCCACTTTGGTGAAAGTAAATGGAAGCTCACTAAGGGGTCGTTGGTGGTTGCCAGAGGAAAGAAACACAATTCTCTTTATTTGGTGCAAGCTACTTCTTACAGGGAAGAAGTGAATACAGTTGATGACTCGTCTACTCAACTATGGCATATGAGGCTTGGACACATGAGTAAGAATGGTATGCAGAAGCTTTCTCAGAAACAAATAGTTCCTGGTTTGAAGTCTACAGAGCTAGAGGTATGCACTCATTGTTTAGCTGGTAAACAACACAGAGTATCTTTTAAAAGCTTGCCTCCATCGAGAAAACCATATGTGTTAGATTTGGTGCATACTGATATTTGCTCTATGGATACTATGAGTGTTGGTGGTGCTCGTTATTATATTACCTTTATTGATGATCATTCCAGAAAGGTATGAGCTTATGCTTTGAAAACTAAAAATCAAGCTTTAGGTTTCTTCAAACTTTTCCAAGTGTCAGTTGAGAGAAAAACTGGCAAGAAATTGAAATGCGTTCACTCAGATAATGGTGGTGAATACAGAGGGCCATTTGAGGAGTATTGCAGAACTCATGGGATCAAGTTTAGAAAAACATAGCCAAAAAATGCCCCAGCACAATGGAGTTGCAGAGAGGATGATCTGCACGATTAATGACAGGATTCGTTGTATGCTCTCTCATGCAAAGCTACCAAAACCCTATTGGGGGGAGGCAATGAGATTAGCGGTTGACTTGATAAATCTTTCACCTTCAGTTCCTTTGAATCATGATATACCTCAGAGGGTGTGGTCAGGGAAAAATATTTCATATGGGCATTTGAGAGTTTTTGGCTGCAAGGCATTTGTGCATATCCCTAAATATGAGAGATCTAAACTTGATAGTAAAACGAGGCAGTGCATTTTCATTGGGTACAGACATGAGGAGTCTGGGTACAGATTTTGGGATCCGATCAACAAGAAAGTTATCAGAAGTAGAGATGCAGTCTTTTTGGAAGATCAAACTATTGCTGACTTTGATAAGACAGAGAAGTCAGAGTCTAGTAGTGAAGAACAAGTTGATTCAGGTATGGTTCATCCACCTATAGTGCCTATGAATGATAATAGAGATACACAGACAGATGATCCTCTTCCAGTTGATAATGAATCAATTGAAGAAAACTCAATAGAGCCACCGATTGAGCCTCAGTTGAGAAGGTCCAACAGAGACAGGGAACCTTCTAGAAGATATTCTACCAGTGATTATGTGTTACTCACTAAAGGGGGAGAACCAGAGACTTATGAGGAGGTTCTTTCGCATGAGAGGAAAAATGAGTGGTTTTATGCAACGCAAGATGAGATAAAGTCCTTGCATGAAAACAACACTTATGACTTTGTGAAACTACCAAAGAGAAAGAGAGTTTTGAAAAATAAGCGGGTGTTCAGATTAAAGTCAAACGAAAACAACTTATAGCCTAGGTATAAGGCAAGAATAGTTGTGAAAGGATTCAGTCAGACAAAAGGTATTGACTTTGATGAGAATGGATCTGACATGATGGTGAAAACTTTGTCTCAAGAGAAGCTTAAAACTTACAGGTAGAAAGCGGGCACGCTAGAGACCGATATATGAGCCGAGGGGGAGATTTGTTGAGCTCGACCCATCTTTTGTGGGCTGAGTGTAAAAGGGGGTTGTGTGATTAACGAAACCCTAGAGAGAAAATCTAGAGTGAGAGAGAAGAAAGACGAAAAGAGATTTTCAGATTTTCAGAGGCAGACATACGAGAATTGTGTTTCCTCAAGAATCAACCGTTGGATCACCTTGAAATTTGAACTGTAGGTTCTCAACACCAAGGAGTATATTGTAAATAGTGGAGACCGTCGTTTGAACTCTCGAAGGTGGTCAGACAGGGTAAAAACAAGACTGCAGTTTTGGTAACCCTAGATTTATCCTCTCTTACGGTTTGGTTATCTTCCAAGATTAGTGTGTTCAATCTTGATGATTATTGTATGCCTCTAGTTTGTAAAGCTAGAGAAAACTTTGGTGTATCCATTATTTCTGTTATAGTGGAAGTTTGATTAAATGGCCTACGGGTCCCATGATTTTTTACTCTCACACTTTTTGAGGGTTTTCCACCCTAAAAATTGGTGTTGCTGATCTTGTTATTTTTGTTGGTTTGCTTTGCCTATTTGATTGCACAAAGAGAGAGAAAAAAAAGATATTTTTATTCCGCTGCGTATTTGGGTTCTTTTTCTCAACAAGTTTCAGAATATGTTTTGGGTAGTACGTGTGAGTTAAGTTATTTTGTAAAAATACATGGGAGTTACATATATTTTGAAAGGAAGACAGTTTTGAGAAGTTTCTAACAAAGAAAGCAACTGTTGGGGGGAGTATCATTGCATTTTCATAGAGAAAATTGCTACTTTATTTTCAAAGTGTGATCTTAGTCTGTGTTTCTTAAACAACTTAGGCTTTTAAGCCCATTTTAGCAAAATGTCCAACTTTACATTTTTTCTTTACCAAAATTTATCCACTAACATATTAACACATTTTATTCTAGTTGAAAACAGCACCCATAGCTCTACTACACTTCTATCCTGCCAAACTCCTTTGGCAAACATCCCACTAATTGATTCATCCGTAACAAGTCAGACATTGATCCACAAAAATACATCCTCCACATTCACATTGATTAAGCAAATTTTTCATGTAAATAGTTATCGTCATCTTCACCTACATCACATAATTCAAACTATGAGCCTAATACTCAGTAAATAGTCCATGTATGATATGACCGTGATGCATTATGCAAACTTCATTTATAAAACCTGCAATGTCATATTTTCTTTTCCTTTTTCTTTTCACTTGATCATTTAAATGTTGGAGTAACCATCAAAAGGGAGTAGACACCATTTGGTTCACCTCACAAGATAGCCTAACTCCAGCTAGAGGGAGAGTAGGCACCATTTGATCCACCTCACGGGATAACCCAACTCAACCCCGCTCACAACGACCTATTACATAGTTTCTATTTACATTGCAATCTTTCCTAATGAAAACTCCATGCATGAAAATCATTTTCATTCTTTTCTTGAAAATAAATTTCATGATGCATAAAAGATGCTCATGATCATAACCATTTCAATAGCACATAAACATAACAAATTATCACATCAACATAACATCAAAGCACATTCTCAACATCTATAACCATAACATCTATAACCATGGTAATTAATAACATCACACTTACATACTATAATTTTTTTTTCTTCTATATCATAAATCAAACAAGGCATAATACCAATTCATCCGATTATAAAAGCTCATAATATTATTCATTAACCATTTTAGTCCTAATGTTCCATGATATAGGCTTGAAAGCCAAATATATGAAACACCACTTACCTGGAGATCTTACATGGTTACAACAACTTAATGAAATATTACTTTGCTTTGGTCAACCTAAAATCACACATAAATCTTCACGTTAGCATATATACTTGTTTGATGTCCAACACATCTTGTATCCAATGATACCTGATATTTATGTGTTTTACTTTAACTATCATGATAAAAGATATATTTGTCTTGTTTATTACCCAACTCTGTCAGGAATTTTTGTATCTATGATACTTCTTTACAAGCCTCTATAGCTGCTATAAACTCACCTTCTGTTGTTGATAATACAATTGATTTTTGCTGCTTAGATTGCAATGACACTGCTTTCTCTCCAAATGTAACCAAATGCCTTGATATTGATTTCTTAGAGTGAATGTCTCCAGCCATGTCTGCATCAGTATACCTTCCTAATGAGAGCTCTTTACTCCCAAAATACAAACTTAATTCAAAAGTACCTCTAAGATACTTAATAATCAACTCCACTACATTCCAATGCTTTCTGCCTAGATTTGATAGATATTAACTGACTACTCCAACAAAATGTAAAATATCAAGTCTCATGCAAATCATAACATACATCAAGTTGTCGACAGTAGAGGCATATGGAAGTTTTCGCATTTATGTTTTTCCTTCTTCAATAGAAGGATTGTTTTTTTATGAAGCTTGAAATATTTAGCAAGTGGAGTATTGATCGGCTTCACCTTATCCATGTAGAATCGGTTGAGATTTTTCTTGATATATTTCTCCTGCGATAGCCATAACTTTCCATTTTTCCTATCCTAAGTGACATTCATCCCAAGTATCTATTTCACCAGTCCTAAGTCTTTCTAGGCAAAAAACTTGCTAAGTTCTTTCTTTAACTTAGCAATCTTTTCTTTGTCTGGACCTACAATTAGCATGCCGTCAACAAAAAGTAGGAGGATTATAGATGTACCATCCGTGAATCTTTTCACAAACATACAATGGTCTAAGGATGGTTTCTTGTACCCTTGATTAACCATGAAGAAATCAAACTTTTTGTACCATTTTTGTGGGACTTGTTTTAATCCATACAAGCTCTTCTTCAATCTACATACATTTCCTTTAATGAAAAATCCTTCTTGCTGCTTCATGTAGATCTTTTCTTTTAGTTCTCCAAACAAGAAGGCAGTCTTAACATCAATTTTTTCAATCTCTAATTTTAGACTTGAGGATAATCCAAGTACCATTCTTATGGATAACATTTTCACAACAAGGGAAATTTTTCTCAAAGTCAATGTCTTTCTTCTGACCAGAGTCTTTCATGACTAGTCGTGCCTTACACCTTGGTTGTGACCTTCTGTCTTTATCTTTGAGTCTGTATACCTATTTGTTCTTGAGTGCCTTTTGGCTCTTTGGAAGGCTAAACCAGTTCGTATGTGTGGTTCTCATACAATGATCTCATCTCATCTTGCATCGCACCCAACTAATTCTTCTTATGTGAATGTTTCATTACTTCCTCATAGCACTTAGCTTCATCACCGTTAATAATCATAACATACTCATTTACAAAGTTTCTTCTCAATGGTCGACGATCTCTTGTTGACTTTATTGGCTCGAGTTCTCCAACTAATTCAAGGGAAGCCACTTTTTCTCCTTAGTCAACATTATCATTTTTTTTATCACTAAATTCTCTAGCATCTCCCCCATCAAATGTTGATTTCACCAAATCAACTCTTACTAGATGCTTATCAGTGACCTCAACATCTTTCTTAATATCTTCAATAGTATGATCTTTAAAGAAGACAACATCTCGACTTCTAACAATCTTCTTGTCAACTAGATCCTAGAGCCTATATTCGAATGCATCATTTTTGTATCTGACAAATATTCATTCTTTAGCTTTGTTATCTAGCTTGGACCTCTCATCTTTGGGAATATAGAAGAATGCTCTGTATCCAAACACTTTTATATACTTGTAGGAGACGTCTTTTTCAGTAAATAGTTCATTCTGCACTCCACTCAATGGTGATGATGGAGACAAGTTGATGATATATACTATAGTCTTTAATGCTTCTCCTCATAATGTTTTGGGAATTTTTGAATGTGATAACATGCACCTTATCTTCCCCATGATTGTTCTGTTAATTCTTTTAACAATACTATTTTGCTGAATAATCTTTGGAATTGATCTTTCGTGCTGATTCCGTGCATCTTACAGTATTCATCAAAGAATCTCATGTATTTGCCACCATTGTCTATGCGAATGCATTGTAACTTCTTTCTAGTTGCTCACTCTGTGAGGGCATGAAATTGTTTTAAAATATTAAACACCTCATCTTTTGACTTGAGTGCATAAGCTCAAACGTTCCTTAAATGATCATCAATAAATGTGACCATGTATTGAGCACCGCCTAACATTTTTGTTGACATGGGACTGTAGACATCTGAATAGATGACTTCTAATACATCTGGTTTCCTTGATAAAAATTCTTCTGAAAGGAAACTCTGTGTTATTTTCTCACCAAATAATGAATACAACTTGGCAGAGTTTCATTTCTGAGATGTGACAAACTTTCTCTATTGCCAAGCCGTTGAAGTCCTTTCTTGCTCATGTGACAAAGTCATTTGTGTCATAGCTCAAAGGATGAATTATCTTGAGCAGTATTTACTGATACTTCTTTCACAGTCACATACAAGCTAGATTCTTTGTTTCCTCTCACTACAACTAGCAAATCTTTGCTAAGCTTCCATTTACCGTCAGCGAATTTGCTCTTGTATCCGGCATTATTAAGAGCACCGATTGATATTAGATTTAGTCTAATATCTATAACATGTTTGACATCTTTGAGAAAATAGCATATTTAAAGTATTCATGTGGTCCATCACCGATGTCAACTCTAATATCCGAAGAGTATATAATTTTCATTTCAAGAAAATTTTATCATGCAACAACTTTGCCTCAAATAATTTTGTCAGCGTATCCCAAATTTATTTGGCAGTTATCATTTCTGAGGCACTTGATAAAATTCCGTTTACTGGGGCAAGATCTAAAGTGACAATAGTATCTCCATCTGCTTTGATCCATTTTTCCTCTATAACGATCATCGATTTGTCACTGATGACCATAACACAACTAACTTTTTGCACTAATACCTTCATTTTTAATTTCCATAAAGAGAAATTATTTACGTTGAATTTTTCAATTTCAACTCTTCTCGCCATAATAACCTCGCTCTGATACCACTTGCTGGGAAAGTTAATGATAGAGTTGAAATATCGTAGATAGTACTGATTAGGATAGTTCTAGGAAAAGAATGCTCTTGAAAATCTACTTAGAAAAAATTACCTTTCCAAATACGTTTCCAAAAAAGACTGAAAGGGTCACAAACAGTCCCAGTTAAAATCTAGTCTCCTTAGACAAAACTTACTTACACAGTATAATTACACCACTAAGCGATACAAAAAACAATAGCCGATGTGATAAAAAATATCAAAAATATTTTTCCTCCGCTGTTATAATTTAACAAACAAAAAATAAGAGAAATAATAGCAAAAATAGACACCGAGAATTTCACGTGGAAACCTAAATTAGGAAAATTCATGGGAATCAAATTCGAAAAGATTTCACTATGAAAAATAGGATTTATAATATTCTTCTAGAAACTGAATATTCTAGAGAATATTCACTAAGATAAAATCAGCACTCATAGATTTCACAATGTGCACAAATGCACCTTAGCTAATTTTTCTTCACTCTTTATTTTCTCTCTCTTAAAAATAATTTTCACTATTTTCTTCTCCCCTCTTCTCTTCTCATTTTTTCTCTCTATTTTCAAATGTTTCTTTCTTTGCCAGAGACTTTCTATTCATAGGGGGAGTCCTGCAAAGTAACAAACTTAGTAAGATCAAGAAATATTCTTTCTACGATTTCTTTTAATTGCATTGAAGAGGACTCTTTATTATAAAGAAATGACACCCACCTCACAGGGTTGCATTCATGCCTTAGGGAGCCACCAGGAATAGGAGCCAGTGATGTGCCACGAGGAACCTTCACAAAGTTCTGAGCCAAGGAGTTTTCTAACCTCTTTATTTATTTTGTAGATATCTCTTTCCTAGCTAGTTTGGAGGAGAATATTAGTTCAATACACGAAGGAGTCCAAGCATGAGGATAAGTAAAGGCCACATCTTGCCTATGCTCGGAATTAATCTTTCCCAAAACCGATGATGAAGCGAGACATGTGTTCTAAGCCATTCCCTTGCTACCCTTGGTGCTAACTAATAAATAAGAAGGATAGTCATTTCATTTATATTATTTGAACTTTGTGTAAGTGAAACTTTTTTAGCTATTCGGCTAGGGCTCGCCTAGCCGATTGTGTGCTCCTTGATAAGGGTCATTTTAGTCTTTTCTTTTAAGTGCTCTTCCCCTAATTTTAGGGTTTATATAACCCCATTATTCTGTTGTAAACATTGGATTTTTTTAATAAAAAATTGTGAAGTTTTCTTCTCCAAAGCTTGGAGTTTTCTTCAAGTTGCCGCCTCTCCTTGGTGAGTAATATCCAAGTGATTGTGTGTGTGTGTTATTGTTTCCACTTTTTGTGAGTATAGGTGGATTCATTTTATATTATTCCCTTCTCCATCCTCTTCCCATTTAGGTGGAACATTTAGCAAGAGTGTATAAACCCTTAAAAACCCCAAGTTGGAGAGCTTCCTATGCAAGGAAGCCAAAGAAGTCGAGAGGTGCTTTGTAGTGCCTTGTCGGACCAACTTGTGTCCTTTCATCCATAACTTTACTTCCATATTGTTTCTTGTTACGATTTTTGGAGGAAGGCTTCAACACTAATAGAGGGAGAAACTTTCCAAAAATCACTTCAAGAGGATCTATTTTAACCAAGATCTCACTTTCCTAAGTGGGTCCTAATTTTGACTAAAAGGTGCAATTTCGTCTCCAACCATCTCCGCCATTTTTGTAATATCTGCTGATTTCGCTGATGGTTGGCCAAGATATTTTGAGGCATTCTTATTGACATTGTGTAGTTACTTCTGTCCAAGTTTCACAAGGAAAGGAGTTATTTGGCACGAGATATAGCATTTCCAAATCAGCCCCATAATCTGCCAAGAAACCCGGGTTGCCATTGGAGTTGTCAAACTTGCCATTTTTTGTGGCACGTCATTTGGTATCAGAGCCCTGTTTCTTTCTTGATATTTTCTTGCTGTTTGTGTTGCTTTTCTATTAGTAAGATGATGCCAAGAGGTGTAGCATATTCTACACAAAACCGAAAAGCAAAGAGGCAAGCATCCATGCAACAATCGCCGATGAGATGTGAGTGTAGTCGTCAACGCCGGTTTGATAAGATAAAAACTTTGTTGCTAGCATAGCTCCAAAAGCTACAAGAGGTGCAAGACCAGCATCTTAAGACTCTTCAAACACCAAGTCCATGGGGAGAAGTGGAAGAAATTATTGAAGAATTTGTTAGAGATGAAACCGAGTTGGAAGAAGTTAATGTCGGTTATCAAGAGTTGTTTTATCCATGTATTTCTAACGATTCATTGTTTGCTTCATCTTGTTTTGAAGGATTGTCTATTGATGAAGAGTTACCAAAGTTAAAGGTGGATGAGGAAGAAGCTCCTCCTCAAGGGGAGACACTCACGGCCTTAGAGGAAGCACACCTCATAGAGGATGGAAAGCCATCCACTTTGCATAACTGAAATGTTTTGTGTCAAATGGAAGAAACATACATAGTGAAACATGGAGATGAGCTCTTTGCAGAAACCCTTGAAGGAGAAAATAAGTTTAAGGAGTTAACTCATGGTCAAGAGGAATCTTCTTGACAATAGAAAGACCTCTAACTATCGTATGCCGAGTAGAGAAAACTCAAGGGGAGCAAAATTGTTATGGAACATGGACAAAGTATTTTCCTTATTCATAAATGAAAGGAGATATATCAACTTTGTTTACATGCATATGGATGAGGACTTGGGCTTAGAGGGATTACCACAACCGAATCTTCATATACTAGTCTACAATAGTAGAGAAACAAGCAAATTAGCCAAAACTATATGCTCTAGGTATGCACCACTAAACAATTTGATTACTTAGTTTTTAGAATTGTATGGGTTAAAAATGTTATTGTTATTGGCACCTATTTAGCGTGTTGGACTGAGAATTTTGATAACATGTGCCTCAAGTGTCTCGAGTCTGAATACATTGCTTCTCAACGTTCGAATCGAGGAGCACTTGTTCCTTGTGATATTTCTTCCTTGTTGATGCCAAAAGAAGATTATCCTATGAGATTATATGTGGACAACCAAGTCACCTTCATATATAGTTTGCTAATTCTAAAGCGTGACGATATGCTAGATGAATTGAGGGGTGCCTCCATCTTCTCCAAAGTTGATCTCAAAAGCGGTTTCCACCTATTGTAAATGAAGGATGATACTACATGCCGATCCAAGATATATATCAAACACAAGAAGTGTGGCTTTAAGAAAAATGAAGATAGTCTCATTAGCTTTCTTATCCATGGCATGGTGTTGGTTAAGGCTGAGTTGGAGATTACAAGGGGTTGGCCAAATTCGATTAACAAGGAGCATGACATCCGACTTAGAAGGTACGCCCCACCAATTAGATTTATTACTAATTTGTTTTGATTATTATGGAATAAACCTATTCTTGCTATTGATGACAACTTAACTTTTTGGCATCGAAATTATGAGTTTGTGGATGGAATCGTCATATGTATGACTCATGACTATTTGCTCAAGGGAGCGAAACTTTGCATGCCCCATTGTGCTACCCCAGATTTGTTGAGTAGAGAATATCATGGCAGAATATTTACACTTCACATTTGGAAAAAGATAGTGTATGAGACTATGGAAAAACATTCCTTTAGGCCAACAAAGTATGTACCAACAAATAATTTGATTACGTGGCTATTTAGAATTGGTTGGATTGGAGAGTCCTTTGATGTTGGTGCTATTTTAGAGTTTTGGAAAGAAGATTTTAATGTTGTGGTTAAGAAAAGAAATTTTAAGTTCAACGTTGTTTCAACAGTGAGACTAGCTATGGAGTTTGATGTTTGGCATTTATTGAACCTTTCAACCACTTATCTCTCGGTCACCATGAGAGAAGTTGTAAACATCCCTTCAAATTGCCAAGACATGCTCAATTCACAAATCATGGTAGTATGGAGTAGTTTTGAACAAGTCAAATATGGTGAATCAACTGCTTCTTCATTGGCGGGTTTCAAGCATGGATTTATGGCCATCCAATCCAAGGAAGGTACAACTTTGTTAGTAGTTTATCTTCCCACTTTGAAATACCGTAAACCATTTTTGAAATCTTGGATTTATATGCTGGATGAGTATGAGGAGTCTTTGATTATAAACAAAAATGTCTCCTTTCATTGATGTTAACATGCTGATTCCATATTTGTGTTTTTCTCAAAGACATTGTTAGTGGTTAATTGGATTGCAACTTTATGTTATTATGGAGAGTTACTCATTGTTTCCAATGGTAGTTAACTACTTTGTGAATCAAATTGGTAGCTATAGATTTACTTTAGTAGACTTTGATCATTGACATACACATTGTGAAATTGATAATGGAATGAGTGTTACCTGAGACTTTTTTAGTTTCTTTTGGGACAAGATGTACTTGGATCTGTTTTGGGGCCATACAAATCAATTGAAGAAGAATGTTCTTGGGTTGTTGCATAATCACTTACAAGAAAGAAAGATAGTGATACAATTGGAGGCCAATCCAGATTTGAGGTCAAATCCTCAATCACCCGAGGAGGATGATATGCCATGAGGAACCTTCACAAAGTACCGAGTCAAGGAGTTTTCTAACCTCTTTATTTATTTTGTAGGTGTCTCTTTTCTAGATAGTTTGGAGGAGAATATTAGTTCAATACACAAAGAGGAGTCCAAACATTCGGATAAGTAGAGGCTCAATCTTGCCTATGCTCGGAGTTAATCTTTCTCAAAACCAATGATGAAGCGTGACATGTGTTCCAAGTCATTCCCTTATTGCCCTTGGTGATAACTAATAAATAAGAAGGATAGTCATTTCATTTATATTATTTGAATTTTGTGTAAGTAGAACTTTTTTAGCTATTCGGCTAGGGCTTGCCTAGCCGATTGTGTGCTCCTTCATAAGGGTCATTTTAGTCTTTTGTTTTAAGTGCTCTTTCCCTAATTTTAGAGTTTATATAACCCCATTATGCTGTTGTAAATGGGGGATTTTTTTTAATAAAAAATCGTGTGAAGTTTTCTTCTCCAAAGCTTGGAGTTTTCTTCTCCAAAGCTTGGAGTTTTCTTCAAGTTGTCGCCACCTCTCCTTGGTGAGTAATATCCATGTGATTGTGTGTGTTCTTGTTTCCACTTTTTGTGAGTATGGGTGTATTCATTTTATATTATTCCCTTCTCCATTCTCTTCCCTTAGAAGTGGAACATTCAGCAAGGGCGTATAAACTCTCAAAAACACCAAGTTAAAGAGCTTCCTTAGAGCTTCCTCTTGCAAGGAAGCCAAAGAAGTGGAGAGGTGCTTTATAGTGCCTTTGTCGGACCAACTTGTGTCATTTCATCCATAACTTTACTTCCATGGTGTTTCTGGTTACGATTTTTGGAGGAAGGCTTCAACAATAACAGAGGGAGAAACTGTCCAAAAATCACTTCAAGAGGATCTATTTTGACCGAGATCTCAATTTCCCAAGTGGGTCCTAATTTCGACCAAAAGGTGTGATTCCGTCTCCGACCATCTCCCCCATTTTTGCAATATCTCCTGATTTCCCTAATTGTTGGCCGAGATATTTTGAGGAATTCTTACTGATATTGTGGAGTTGCTTCTGTCCAAGTTTCACAAGGAAATGAGTTATTTGGCCAGAGATATAGCATTTCCAAATCAGTCCTGAAATCTGCCAAGAAATCTGGGTTATCATTGGAGTTGTCAAACTTGCCATTTTTGGTGGCATGTCAGCCTGCATCTACAATAGCAAGGCCGACCCTTTGTGCCCTAGGGAGCCACAAGGATGATGAGTCCACGCCTGCAGAAGGAAGGGCATATGTAACGAATATAGCCGTTATATTTGAAATTTTTTTTTTACAATTGCTTACGTGACCATTCTGTTACGTTAAAAGAGACTATAAGGAAGGGAAGGGAGCGGAGGAAGGATTGTCCTTCAAAATATGACTATTCATTTCTCTCTCCTTCCTCTGTTGCTCTTTCCGATTCTCCTGTCTAGTAGGGGTATTAGCTTTCTAAGTTTATTTTGATGAAACGATGATGAATGGAGTGTTTTATGATCTTTATTAGCGGATTGATAGTTGTGGATTGTGGCTAGTCCATGACACTGACCTTCTGTGTGAGAAAAGAAGCTGTGAGATAGAGAGATTCCAAGCAATGGTGAGAAAGAACGAGCAACAGAGGGTGTTTTACCGTCGTGGTTTACATATGCTATATTAGATATATAATCTGTGTTATTAATAAATTCATAGCCTTTGACGAAACATTGTAAATTCCTTTTACAATGAGTCAACTACACTCACAACACCAAGAGTCTCTCTCTCTCTCATAACCTTCTCACCATTGTCAGTAAATAAGTTGAGGTTTAATTCATTAAGAAAAACAGTGAATACGTTCAGGCCTAATTTATTCAACAGGATGTAGGCGCCTTCACAATCTTGAGTGTGTAGTGAACGATAGTGTAAGGAGAAAAAAGGTTACGACAATTTATGATTTAGACTAACAGGTGAGACGATAGGTTGGGAGCACAAGCAACGGCTTGGCTCTGGTCATTGCAAGGCCGAAAACTTCAGTCATGTCGAGGTCTTCAGGAAGAAGACCATGGCCAAGATTCCAGTCAAAGCAGTGCAACAAGTGAGCAAGAACAAGCTTCACCGTGATCAATCCTACTTGAGCTCCGGGGCACTCTCTCCGGCCATATCCAAACGGGATCAGCTTGAAGTCTCTCCTAAGCTCGGAGCTGCTCGCAAATCTCTCTGGGTAAAACAGTAGAACATTTTCCGACCAAACATTTGGGTCTCTCCCGATTGCCCAAGTATTGACGAAAAGCCTAGTTTTCTTGGGGATAAAAAAGCCATTGACGGTAGTATCCCCAATGGATTCCCGAGGAACGAGAAGAGGAGCCACCGGGTGTAAACGGAAAGCCTCATTTACCACCATGTCTAAGTAATGAAGTTTCGGCAAGTCTGTTTCCTCCACCATCCGGTTCGTTCCGACGACATTCTGAAGCTCTTGTTGAGCAAGTTTCATCACCCTCCGATGTCGGAGAAGCTCCGAGAAGGTCCAATCAATGGAGGTTGAAGAAGTGTCGAATGCAGCTGAGATCATGTCCAAGACTATGGCTTTGATGTTTTCTCGACGCATCGTAAAAGGATGATCCTCTTTAGGATCCATGGGCTGTTTATGCATCGACGATAGCAACATGTCTATGAAATCGCTTTGCCGCTCTCCTTCTTTCGTGTTGAAAGATTCTTCTTCGTGTTCTTCAATTATCATCTCTAACAGTTCATCTATTTGTTTGCTTACTTTCCTTAGTCGCTTTGTCAAACCCTGTAATAAAAGTTGCTAATGTTGTTAAAAACAATTAGGGAAAGTAACAAAACAACCAATATACTATGGAACCAATGACAAATCAATCACTAAACAATTTTAGTTAACAAATAAAACACTCAACTATATCAAATAAGCGACACAAACATCACCATTAACTTAAGGGAAATGACTAGATTATATCGTTTAAGATAAGTCGCTATAGAAAAGAGTTAATACCAATAAAAAAACTGCAAGAACTCATGATTTTAGAAACTTTCAGTGGAAAAGAGCTAATACGCATGGATAATGAATTTGAGAAAATATGTACATCGGAAAATCATCTTTCTTCTTCGGAAAGCCATCTTTCCTCTACGAAAAGTCCTACTGAAGAAGGAAAAACAGAAATGCAAAAAATTTCATATGCTTATGCAGTCGACAGCTTGATGTATGTTATGATTTGTACGAGCCCTGATATGTAATACCCTGATTTCCCATAACGAAATTAAGTAAAGATAATTGGAAAATTAATTAGAGATTATTTAGATAATCATTGAAGATTTATTTGATGGAATTATTAGAAGTGGTTAAGTGGAAATTTTTGTTAAAAAGTATAACGTAAATTAGTAATGGATTATTGAGGGAGTAAGGAATGAATTTATGGAATATATTACCCCAAAAATAAGTTGATGTAATTATAGATGATTTTGAGATAATAGTGGGGTAATTATAGTGATTAAATTGTTAAATTAATTAAAAGTGTTAATTGTTAATTTACAAAAGAGGAGAGAGAAGAACATTGTGTAACGAGAATGAGAATGAAGAAATGTAGTGGGAGAGGTTGATTGGAATAACAACCTCTATATCAACCTCTTCCACATAAGAAATAAGGCAGAGGCATGGTGTGAAGGAATCGAAAGGCAGCGAAGAAGGAGCGGCTGGCATAGTAGATGAAGGAGCGGATGCAACATTTTCATGTGGGAGTGGTCGACTGTAGCTTTCGACCGAGAATTCGCGGTCGACTGTTCATGTCAACCGGTCCCATTGTAAAATACGAAAAATGGTTTTTAACGTGTGAGCGGTTGACATCACGGTCTACTGTTTTTGTTGACCGGTCCCATTGAATAATATGTGAACCCAGTTTTAATTTATTCTAGCCGTGGAGGAAATGGGGATCCCAAGTCGTGATGTGTGTTGTGATTCCTCCATGTCCCTCCCCTTTATAGATGGCGATGCTTTAGAGTGGTTAGGTGAGATTATATTGAGATGTGGGAGGCTTATATGAGACGTTGCTAATGAAGAGAAAGAGAGAAGAGAGATTGGCTGAGAGGAAAACAAAGAGAAAAGCTCTCTGGAAGGTAGAGAGTTGTGAGAGAAAGAGAGAGGCTCTCTCTGGAGAAGAAAGTGCAGAGAAGAGAAAGAAAGAAAGAGAGTTAGTGAGGAAGTGTGAAACTGGGGGAAAGAAGAGAAAAGGAGAAGGCTGAGGGCTTATGGAGAAACTGCTTCCTGCTCTTCTCTGTTGTGCTTCTGGTAAGGATTTTCTCCATGTTTCCTTTATGGATTTTGTTATGGTTTATGCTTTGAATTTTATGGAGATTATTGATGAATTGTTCTGCTGTGTGCATGTTAATAATGGGTATGTTCTGTTGATATGGTTTTGGTTCTGGGAATGGGTTCTGCCAAGGAATGTGTATATGTTTTGATAAATAGGAATTGGTTTCCTGTTTCGCTACTTTTGTTGTTAAATGTGGGTGTTGTTCTATTTCGATAAATGTTAATGAGCAGTTGGAGGTTTTATGACGGTGGTTGAGAATTATATGTTGTTTGTGAGTTTGGTTATTAGATGGTTACTGCTTCATGGAATCACTAAGAAAAATGGGTTAGGTAAAGGAAATTAGCCTATGTTGTTTATCAAGTTGAATGTTGGAACTGTTCGCCATCATGGTTTATGGAACTAAGTGAATGGTTGTTGAGAAAATGAAATTAATGAAAGAATGTTATTGATTTAGAAGGTATTAATTGGAGGAGGATAAAGCGATAAACGCGTTACGAACCCCCAAGTAAGTGATATGTATGTGTTTTGGCCTTCGGGTCTTACATCGCAAGAATTAGGAATTGTATGCTGACTGTTTACTGCTTTCATAGATTATTAAGTTAGGTTGTGATCATGTTTTGAGGATTAGAATTAGATTCTTTTAATGATATGTTTATTAGATTTTAAAGAAATTGATATTAAGCATGTTTTGAAGCCTATATAGAGAGGAGATTAAACTGTATGTATTCATTAGCATCATGCATCATGGTTTTCAAAATGTTACGAAAATGGTTTTCATGCATGGTTTTGAAAATAAAACATAATGGTTTGATGGATGCTCATACAGACTAAGTGTACAGTGTCCTCGAGGGCTGATCACTCGAAGCGGACTATCATTATTTGAGCTGTAGGAATATTCATTTTACCATGAAAAGTAAAACAAAGAATAATCGATGTAAACGGAAGAAACGAGACAACGGTATGATGTGAGATCGTTTAAGCACTTGGTGGGCACGACCACTAGTTGGGCTTTCGGATAACACCATTGCCGCTAGCAGAGCTTTTGGATTATGTCATAGCTGCTCATACTTGTTGGAGGGTTCCTGGATGATGTCGGGACAAACTGGCCAATGGTTTGTTGGGCTTTCAGATTATGTCATTGTTGCTATACCGGAGGTGTCGGGTTGAATGCATTGGACGGACCGGTCAAAGGCTAGTTGAGCTTTCGAATTACGTCATTACTGTTATGCCGGGGGCGTCGGGGTCGGTGCATCAGAGATAAAGACTAAAACGAAAAAGATAAAAGATAAAGATAAAGAAAATAGAAATTGCATATAAGTTTTAAAAGTTATATGACACATGCATTTTATAGTTTATTTTATATCACTTACTGAGCGTTTGTGATGCGCCCCAAGGTCCCATTACCTGAGCCTGAGCCAAAGGCTCTTTTCTTTTCTAACCTTTTTTATTTATTTTGTAGCTGTCTCTTTCCTAGCTATCTTGGAGGAGAATTGTAATCAATTACACAAAGAGGAGTCCATGCATTTAGACAAGTGGATGTCATGCAAAAACATAAAAGAAATGGTAGACATTTCTTTTCCGTCTAGAATCTGACCTCCGAGCATTCAGGGCACTTTTGGCATTCTAGAAGACTTGATATTAAATTTCGTCTTTCATGAAGTTTGTTACCAACAGTCTAAGCTCTCCATAGCATACTTTTGTGGGAAAATGGGAGCTCGTTTCCTATGTCCAATGCTGCGTTTACAAAGACCAAATCTTAGCCTCGGATCCCTTTTCTTTGTGTGTTTATTATTAAGGATATTTTTGTAATTTGACAACTCAACTGCCCTAATTTTGTATGGAGCTTATAAGCCTCCCTTAAGGCTAATTTGAACCAGTTTTGATTTCTCTTATTTGTTGAAGCAAAAAATGTGTAGAGCTTTGCCTCTCTCAACCTAAGTGTTCGGCTAGCTAATCGCAAAACCCTACACAAAACCGATCTCTCCAATTGTTTCTTGTTCGTTCATAGGAGGGATTTGCGCTATTTTCTCCAACATCTTCTACTAAGGGTCTCTTTGACGTGAGGAAGTAGAAGAACGTATCAACGCTAAGGTGGGAAGGTTCTTTGTGAAGGATCCGATTCAACTCGCCATTCTCTGCCGAGTGAGGGTGCGTGGACAACTTGGTATTTTCTTTTTTTTTTTATTCGATTTCTCTTAAGCTTCCTATTGTATTTTTTATCTGAAGACTGGTATTCTCTGTTGGGATGATTTGCTGATTGGAAGCTCTTAATTTGGATTTATAATCTCGAGTTGTTCTTGATTTCATAAGAGTTTGCAATCTGTTTCTGCAGTCCGACTTTCGAATAACAATTTTGTTTCAATCATAGCTCAGTTGATATTCTGAATCTGAACCTGAAATTTTAAGGGAGTAGTCCCCTCTAGAATACGAAAACATTGGTATAATTTTGACGTCAATTGGACTTGGGGTTCATGAGTTATTGATTTAACATTCAGGTGGGTCGTAATCTGTTTCTGGTTGTGATTTCCGAACAGCTTTGTGTTTCGGCCATATATCCGTTTGTACTAAGAGTTTGAGCGTGATTTTTGGAGGGCCCTAGTTTCTTTGTGTTCTCTAACTGCCATCCAAAATTGAGACCAATTGGCTATATACCTTGGGAGTTATTATCATTTCATTCAAATTGGGGCAAATACCTTAGGGCACATTATTTAAGTTCATTAGTTTATGTCTTGTGATATAAGTATACGTATGAGAACAGGATAGGAAGCAGTTAATAAATGATTTGCACGCGCGAATTTTGTCGCTGGCTAGGCTAAAGGGATTTAAGAAAGATAAATGGTATGTAAAAGGTTTCCTAAAGTATTTAAACTATATTTAAATTGTATCTTTAAAGGTTTTATTTTATCATAAAAGTTTCTGCTGTGTTTTACAAAGTGTTCTTAAGAAAAGTTTTCCACTGTTTTATAAAAGAAAAGAAAATTTTTAAATTTTACATGTTTTCAAATGTAAGAAAAATCGGGTCATTACATGATATTTCACATTTTGTTGGAGTAGTCAGTCAATTTCTATCAAATCCAAGTAGAGAGCATTATAATGCAGTGAAGTGGATGCCTAAGTATCTTAGAGGCACTTCATCATTAAGTTTGTGTTTCAGGAATAAAGAGTCTACATTAGTTGGTTATATTGATGCAGTCACGGCTCGAGTCATGGGCTCCAGAAAGCTAACATCAGGGTATTTGATTACATTTGAAGGGGGAGTAGTTTCATGACAATCTAAGTACCAAAATTCAATTGCATTATCAACAACATAAGCAAAGTTTATAGCAGCTACAGAAGCTTATATAGAAATTTTGTAGATGCAAAACTTTTTGACAGACCTAGGTCATAAAAATGACAAATATATCTTGTATTGTGATAGTCAAAGTGCTATACATTTGAGCAAGAATCTGAGCTTTCATTCGAAAGCAAAACACATAGATATCAGGTATCATTGAACATGAGATGTGTTGGATACCAAACAAGTATATCTAAAAAAGATTCACACGAAATGACTCAGACATGATGATAAAGATATTGTAGAAAAGTAAGCACAAATTTTGTAGAAACACAACTGAAATAGACTTACCTCATCATAAATCGAGAGAGAGAGATTTGTAAGGTGGTTGGTCCCTCTTTATGAAGAGGGACCAACATCTTTAAGAAAAAGAAGATTTTTTTTTTCTTTACGGAAAGCCAAAAGCCTAATTTTTAGGCTTTTGCCTTTTGTCATTTTATAAGAACTTTATCTATAAATAGAGAATTTCTTAAGAGTTCCATTCATCCAACAATCGAGAGAAGAAGAAGAGGAGGAGGAATAGAGAAAATAGAGTGAGATGTTTTTTAGGGAGAGAACATAAAGAGTGTGAGGATAAAATAGTGGGGTGTTTTTATACACATTGTGAAATCTAAGGTTGGTAATTTTTCTCTTAGTGAATATTATCTAGAACATTCGGTTTCTAATAGAATATTGTAAATTTTATTTTTTATAGTAAGATCTTTTTGACCTCAATACCTGTGTTTTTGGTTTCCACATAAAAATTCTCGTTGTCTATTTTTCGTTATTATTTCTCTTACTTCTTGCCTGTTAAATTATAACAATGTGGGAAAACATTCTTCATACTTTTTATCATATCTGCTATCATTGTTTCGTAGCGGTTAGTGGTGTAATTGTACTGTATAAGTAAGCTCTGTTTATAGAGACTTGATTTTAAGTTGGATCATTTGTGACCTTTTCAGCTTTTTCTGGGAACTTACTTAGAAAGGTAATTCTGTTTAATGAGATTGTCAAGAGCAGTCCTTCCTGAGAATTATCCTAATAAATACTATCTATGTTTTCTCAATTATCTATATATTATCCTTATTTTTCCTTACAAGTGGTATTAGAGTCTCGTTATTATGGCGGAAAGAGTTGAAATTGAAAAATTCAACAGAAATAATTTCTCATTGAGCAAATTAAAAATGAAAGTATTACTGTGGAATGATGGTTGTGCTATAGCCATCAATGACAGACTATCAACCATTGAAGACGAAAAATGAATCAAAGCAAATGGGGATGTTATCACTAATTTGCATCTTGCTCTAGCAGATGTAATTTTGTCATGTTTCTTAAAAATGACAACTGTCAAGTAAATCTATGATACATTGACAACATTATATGAGGCAAAGTCGTTGCATAATAAAATTCTCTTAAAAAGAAAATTATATACTCTTCGAATGTTAGAGTCGACATCGATGACAGAGTACATCAATACTTTCAATATGTTATTTTCTCAACTTACAGCAATGGAGCACAAAATTGACAAGAATGAATGAGCAAAACTTTTCTTTCAAAGTTTGTTTGATTCATATGATCATCCCATTATAAATTTGGCCAGTGGTGTTGTTAAGACAACATTGATGTTCGGTGATATTGCAGCTGCAATTTTTGAAGAAGAAAGTAGATGGAAGAACAATGAGCACTCTTCTGTTATCTACAATGAGAGGGAGATCAAAGGAATATGGGGCTTCTGGAGCCAGCATATCAGGAAGATCAAAATCAACAAGTAAGAAAAATGTCAAGTGCCATCATTGTGGCAAAATGGGCCACATGAAAAAGGGATTGCTAAAAGTTGAATAAGGAACAAGGCACAGAAAATGCAAAGTGGAGATGAAGAGTACGACTGCAACTGCCTTTTATGGTGAATATGCAATTATATGTGAATATGTTGTCAATCTCATGACTCATGAATCATGTTGGGTGTGTGACTCTAGTGCATCATATCATGTTACCTCAAAGGAGAAATATTTTACATCTTACACCAGTGGCGATTTGGGTATTGTTAAAATGGGAAACAATCATGTTTCCAAAATAATTGAAAAAAGTGACATATGCATCCAGACTAACATTGTCTGTGAGTTGGTGCTCAAAGATGTCAGACATGTTCCAAATATTAGACTAAATCTAATATCAATTGGCGCTCTTGATAATACAAGATACAAGAGCAAATTTCATGGCAGGAAATGGAAGCTCAGCAAAGGCTCGCTAGTTGTAGTGAGATGAAACAAAGAATTCAGCTTATATATGACTCAAGTGACTGTGAAAGAAGTATCAATAAATACTGCTCAAGATAACTCATCCATTGAGTTATGACACAAATGACTCGGTCACATGAGCGAGAAAGAACTTTAAATGCTTGGCAAGAGAGAAAGTTTGTCACATCTTGGACTTAAAGCTCTGCCAAGTTGTATTCATTGTTTGGCAGAAAAACAACCTAGAGTTTCATTTTAGAAGAATTATGCATCAAGGAAACCAGATATGTTAGAAGTCATCTAATTAGATGTTTGTGGTTTCATGTCAACGAAAACGTCAGGGTACCCAATACATGGTCACATTCATTGATGATCATTCAAAGAAAGTTTAGGCTTCTGCACTCAATTCAAAAGATGACGTGTTTAGCGTTTTCAAACACTTCACGCTCTCACAGAGCAAGAAATTGGAAAGAAAGTAAAATGCGTTCGCATAGACAATGGTGGCGAATACATGGGATCCTTCGATAAAAACTGCAAGATACACATAATCAGACACGAAAAGATCAGTTCCAAAGACTCCTCAATAAAATGGTGTTATAGAAAGAATGAATAGAACAATCGCGGATAAGATAAGGTGCATGTTATTGCATTCAAAACTTCCTAAAACATTTTGGGGAAAGCAATGAAGACTACAATACATATCATCAACTTGTCTCCATCAGCACCATTGATTGGAGTAGTGCCAAAAGGACTATGGACACAAAAAGACATCTTTTATAAGCATCTAAAGGTGTTTGGATACAGAGCATTTGTCCATATTCCCAAAGATGAGACGTCCAAACTAGATAGCAAAACTAAAGAATGCATATTCCTAGGATACGGAAGTGATTTAGGATATAGGCTTTGGGATCCAGTTGAAAAAAAAAATTGTCAAAAGCCAAGATGTTGTCTTCTTTGAAAATCATATCATTGAAGACTTAAAGAAAGATGTCGAGATCACTGATGAGCATCTAGTAAAAGTTGATCCTATGAAATCGACTTTTGATAGAAGAGATATTGGAGAATCTAGTGATCAAGCAACTGATAACGTTGACCAATGAGAAGTAGAGACTTCCCTTGAATCAGTTACAAAACTCGAACCAAGAAAGTCAACAAGAGATCGCTGACCATTGAAAAAAAACTCTGTAAATGATTACATTATGATCACTGACGGCGATGAACCTGAGCGCTATGAGGAGCTATTGAGGATCCATAAAAGAAGAACTGGTTAGATGCAATGCAAGATGAGATAAGATCATTGTATGAGAACCACACATACAAATCAGTTTATCTTCCAAATGAGAGAAAGACACTCAAGAACAAATAGGTATACAGGCTCAAAGCTGAAGAAAAATGTTTGCAACCAAGGTATAAGGCACGATTGGTCATGAAAGGTTTTGGTTAGAAGAAAGACATTGACTTTGAGGAAATTTTTCACCTATCGTGAAAATGTCATCCATATGAGTGGTATTTGGATTGGTCTCAAGTTTAAATTTAGAGATTGAACAACTCGATATTAAGACTGTCTTCTTGCATGGTGAACTAGAAAAAGAGATCTACATAGAGCAACCAGAAGGATTTGTCAATGAAGAAAAGAAACATCTGCTATGGAGATGAAAAAGAGCTTGTATAAATTAAAACAAGTTTCACGACAATGATACATAAGGTTTGATTCCTTCATATTCAATCAATGATACAAGAAAACATTCTCAGATCATTGTATGTTTGTGAAAAAATTCACAAATGATACATCTATAATCCTCCTACTTTATGTTGACGACATACTGATTGTGGACTCAGACAAAGAAAAGATTGTTAAGTTGAACAAAAAACTTAGAAAGTCTTTTGCCATAAAAGACTTAAGACTGATGAAATAGATACTTGGGACGAGTATCACTCGCAATAGGAAAAATGGAAAGTGACAGGCTCCAAGAAACAAACAGAGAGCCTTAAAGAAAACTGTTCTGGAAAACTGTAATCTGTCAAGCTAACAATAATCAATCGACTTTAACTCCCAAATTTTACGTGGGCTTGAGCTGAAACTTGGAAGGAATGTTTTCAACACAATCACATTAATCGTGTCAAAATTTCATAAAGAAAACCACTCTGGTTCAAGAGTTATGCTCTGAATACAAACATTCCAATAACCAGGGGTTTAGTAGGACAGATTGACCAACGGACATTCAAAATGGGATATCTCAAATTACATACATCAAATGAAGCCCAAATTTGGAAGGTAGCTCTCTGACTCAATCCTCAATAAATCTCCAGAAGAAACCAAACAAAGATGAGCGACGCAAAGGCCTCAAACAGATACCATATTCAGTGACAATAACAGTTCAGCAAGATAAACAGATTCAATAGCAAACAAATATTCTATGATGAACCAAACCCAATCAATATTCCATCAACGATTCCTTCAAGCAAGAATAGTCAAACATTCACCCTAACATTGAAATATCCAGGAACCAAAAAGAACAAACAAAATCTTCGAGAATCAAGAGTAACTTCAATGGAGTCCGCGGACCTCCTATTGAGAGGGGCGACTTTGTGGTTGGCCGAAGACCAACACTCTCCAAGGATGGAATCTTCTTTTATCTCCACTCTACAATTCTTACCTCGAAGATAAGTGATTGGAAGAGACAATATCCCAAGGATTGCAAGGTTGAGAAGCTTCAAGAATCCCTTGCTTGGGTGATGGAGGAGGACGGCACTAAGGGAAGGGGGAGGTCGCGGCTACGTTTCTTCAAAGAAACAAATTTCTCTTCAATTCCAAAACTGGCTCTTCCATTCGAAAATAGGGTATATAAAACCCTAAGGTTTTACAAAAAAATCATAAAAGGACTAAAATATCCCTAGGTAGCCAAAGACTAAACAAACCCTTAATTAAAACAACAACAGTAAAATCCGAGTCTGACTTTTGCTCTCTGAAACAAAGACATTTGACATACCAAATGGAGCCCAAATACAACGTTTAAAAAACCTCTGGATGGTGGCTACATTTGGTATGAAGGACCGAAGTTGAAACGACGTCATCCCGATTGTCAAATTTCCATTTGAACTGTCGGAGGTCAGAATCTAGGCGGAAAAACAGTTCACAATTTTTCCCTAGAGATTGTAAAATCTCCATTAGCCCAAATGCCAACTTCTCTTTATTTATTTGATTCAAAACCCTACAAAACAAATAAAAAAAAGTTATGAAATAAAGGTGCCCCAGGCACGGCTCTGGCGATGGGACTTGGGGCACATCAAAAAGTTATGACTATCGCTAGAGAAATTATCAAGAAAATTTTCAGTCAATTCTATATTTATCAGGCGAAACCAATCAGAACTCCACTTGCCAAATATTTGAAGTTTACTTTCGAACAAAGTTCTTCTACTGAAGAAAGAAAAACAGAAATGCAGAAAATTTCATATGCATCTGCTTACGGCAGCTTGATGTAATGTTATGATTTATACGATACCTGATATTTCATATTTTGTTGGAGTAATCAGTCAATCAAATTCAGGCAGAGAGCATTGGAATGCAGTGAAGTGAATTCTTAAGTACCTTTGTAACATCCCGATAATTTAAAGATGAGTAATTATCGGAATATTACCAAGGACGTTTGGAACACTTAAACAATGAACAATTTAGTAATGTTTTCCCCGTATGCGTGATGAAATCGAAGTGTCGAGATTTCAAAGATAGATCATTTTGTGGTATTACGTGTCATTTGGCGATGTATTTAAGGAAAAATCAAGTTGAGTGTGAAAATATGAGGAAATGTGAAGAAATGAACCTTGGGGACGCATCAGGACACCATTTTGCGTCCTAAACTCAATATTTTCGTAGTGCGGACGCTGGCTGGAAATGGGCGGACGCTGCGGACGCTAGATTTGGCGTCCGATATGAATCTGTATTAAGCTGGTGTGTTGCAGACGATATGTTGTGGACGCTGCGGACGCAGGAATGGCGTCCGCAACCCGATTTCGGACTGTGAGGACGAATGTTTAGGACGCTATTTTTGTGTGATTTTTAGGCTTGCGGACTATAGTACGGCGTCCGCAAGCGCCCGATTTACAGCAGAGCTACGAAATAAAAGTCAAAAAATTAGAGAGAAATTGGAATAATTGGATCTAATTGGATAATTATACGGGTATTGTCAAAGACGTAATCGTCAATTATCGTCGAGCGATATCTGGAATAAATCAGAAATTTAAATTAGGATAAGAATAATTTGATTAAATGAAGGATTTAATTAAATTATTAAAGAGAATTTTAATTGGATAAAAAGATGATTTAAATTAAAATGAGATTAATTGGAGAAACCGGCAACGGCGAGAGACGAGAGGGGATGGGCAAACGGCGGGGCTTTCGCTCCGGCGAGGGAGAAGCCGGCGAGCTCGCAGGCAGACACCAAGCGACGGTGAGGCGTTGTTCGGCGTCGGCGAACGGGAAGCGCTGGACGATTTAGGGCTCGAGATCGAAGCTCCGGCCGTGGCGTTTTCCGGCGGCAATTTCGGTATGTTTGGTCGGGTTTTTCTCCTACTTTATAGTTCTTCTGTTTTGGTCGCTGTTTGGTGGCGTGATTCGACGGGAAAATCGTTGTTTCCCGTTTGGCAGTGTCGAACTCGCTATGGACAGCGAGTTCGTTGCCAGGTGCGTTTTGGCGAACCAAACCAGTCTGCCCGGTTTGGTTGGGAAGTTTTGTCTGCTAATGCAGACAACTCCAGCCTGTTGCACACTTTGGAATTATAGTGGGAATACTATTGTGTAATGGCAATTATATGGTGGAATTAATGTTGGTTTTGCTGCTTTGAATAATTATTGTTACGTTACAGTTCGGATTCTATTTCAAATGATAAGTCCAACGTTGATAAGGTTGTAGTGATTGAATTGTTCAGCTAAGAATTTTGAATGAGTTATCAGAAGGAAAATTGTGACTTGGATTAGGTACTACTACATGTTGGTTAAGTTCCTGCATTTTATCAATTGAACATAATTATGTTAAAATGGTTTTTTTTTTATGTGGGGTGTGGGATTAAGCCATCAATCTCTTAGTTAAAGTGAGATGGATAAGTTGGTTATTAAGTTAAAAAGGTTGCTCTTTTGGTGATGAATTTCCGAATGTGTTCCAATTAAGATTCATATTCTGAATTTGTGATTAATACACTGTTCGGATTTGTTGGTTCTGTTGTTGGACGTAGAACCTATTGGTCTTGGAATGTTTTCGGTTATAATGATAAGGCCTAGATCGATGCTCCATTGAGACTTGGATGTTGTATTTTTATGATCTATGAAATTGTCTTGGGGAAAATTATAAGTCATGATTAGTGGAACTAACAACTGTTACCAATTTATGAAGGTGTCGAAGAACGAAGGAGAATCAAGGCTATGTGCTAAACACGATAAGGTTTGAGGTAAGGAGTGTGTTTGTTTTGGCCTTGCGCCCTACACCCAAGTAATTTGTGTGTGCATGAGTAATGGTGTTGGTTGTTAGTGTTCCCTTAAAATGGTTTGTTAAGTTTAGTGTGTTAGTTTTGTTAGATTTCGAATCAGACTTTGGTGACGTTAAAAGTTATGAAAAACGTGATAAAGAAACAAGGGATAGAATTAACGAAAGAATGTTTAAATGAACGAGAAGTATGATCTTAAATGTAGTTCGTGAATTAGTTCCCGTATATGATTTAGAAATATGATCATACCTGTTTATTCAGAATAATATGTGTAAGAGAGTGTGTGATGAGCATAAATGAGAGGTGAATGGTTAACGGAACAAACGAAGGAAAAAATGGTTTAGTTAACTAAACAAACAAAAGGAAAGGTTTAGTTAACTAAACAAGTAAATGAAAAAGTTACGCATGAATATTGTAAGTTATTTCTGGTTTCCACTACTTTCTTTACATAAGGATTTCAAATTAGTTAACGATATGTGTCGCACGTTACTTTATTGTCTTATTGTATTCATGTCATTTCCATTATTGTGATTCTTTATATGCGCAAATTCAAGTATAGTATGTTTACTTCAATATACTTTTCCTTTCTCATTAAAGTATGTTATTTCTCATATATGATTTGTTTGCCAGGAAAAAGTAGATCGAGTCCATGATAATAGAAACCAAGTAGGGGGTAACCTCTGGGGAGGTACCCACATGCATAAGTGAGGAAAACGAAAAGACTATGAATAGAAAAGAACTCAAAAAGGCGGGTATATGCCGGAATTAGGGAGTTGGAGTAGATGGGTAGTCCGGATCTAGCCCACAGGGGGTTAGTTTCCGTACAGCTATGCCATCTCAAAGGAAAACCTCCAATTTCCAAACTCGGTGTACGAGTTTAAAGAACGAACAAACCCAAAAAGATGGGTATATGCCGGAACTAGGGAGTTGGGGTAGATGGGTAGTCCGGATCTAACCTAGCTACTAGGTACACCCCTACCAAGACGGGAAAGGGACTAATAGACCACAGGGGGTTAGTTTCCGTACAGTTATGTCATCTCAAAGGAAAACCTCCAATCTCCAAACTCGATGTACGAGTTTAACGAACGAGATAGAAAGAACAAACCCAAAAAGGCGGGTATATGCCGGAACTAGGGAGTTGGAGTAGATGGGTAGTCCGGATCTAGCCCACAGGGGGTTAGTTTCCGTACAGCTATGCCATCTCAAAGGAAAACCTCCAATCTCCAAAATTGATGTACGAATTTAAAGAATGAACAAAGAACAAGAATGTAATGAAAGCAGTTGGATTGGTGGCCCCATTCCAACAAGAACTAACGAGAGAAATGCATAATTGTTTTTCCCCTATCCTTACTGAGCGTAAGCTCACGTCCTTACTTGTGGTGTAGGTACAATGACGAATAGATAGTAAACGAATGAGAAGAAGATGAGAAACGCATAATAATGCAGAGATGGAGATTTCGCACGCACAGGATTCAGACTGGCAAGGCAAAGACAAATGTAAGTTAACGGCTATGAAATAAATGAAAGAAAAAGATAAAGAAAAAGATTATGAATCAATGAAGTAATGGTTCAGTTTTAATTGATAGACGAAATGTTTGAATCGCGTAGTAATTCCTTTAAAAGATTTCTTACGTTCCCACCATGATTTTCAAATGATTATTTTTAACGCTTCCGCATAATTAATAAGTTGGTTTTCATAACGAGTTTTCATAAAGAGTAGTAGCGATTCGGAATTATGCACTCTGATTGTTTTAAAAAGAAAATTTTAAATTTTTACGTATTTTAATTGCTTTAAGAGAATCCGGGTCGTTACAACCTTAGAGGTACTTTTGAATTAAATTTGTGTTTCGGGAGTAAAGAGCCCTCACTAGTACACTAGACTGATGCAGAAATTACTCGAGACATTGACTCCAGAAAGTCAACATCAGGGTATTTGGTTATATTTGGAGGGAGAGCAGTTTCATGTCAATCTAAGTGGTAAAATTTAGTTGTATTATCAACAATGGAAACAAAGTTTATAGCAGCTACAGAAGCTTGTAAAGATATTTTGTGGATACAAAAATTTCTGACAGAGCTAGACCATAAACAAGATAAATATATCTTATAATATGACAGTCAAAGTGCTATTCATTTGAGCAAGAATCCAAGCTTTCATTCGAAGTCAAAACACATAGATATCAAGTATCATTGAATATGAGATGTGTTGGACACCAAACAAGTATATCTAGAAAAGATTCACACAGATGAAAACAACTCAAACATGATGACAAAGATCTTGTAGAAAAGTAATCACGAATTTTGTAGAAACTCAATTAAACTAAACTTACCTCATCATAAATCGAGAGGGTGAGATTTGTAAAGTGATTGGTCCCTCTTTATGATGAGGGACCAACATCTTTAAGAAGAAAATTTCTTCTTCTTTACGAAAAGCCAAAACCTAATTTTTATATTTTTGTCTTTTGTCATTTTGTAGGACCTTTAGTGTTCCATTCATCCAATAATCGAGAGAAGAAGAAGAGAAAGAGGAATAAAGAAAATAGAGTGAAATGTTTTTGAGGTAGAGAAAAGAAAGAGTGTGGGGAAAAAATAGGTGGTGTGTTTTTGTGCACATTGTGAAATGTAAGAGTGGTGATTTTTCTCTTAGTGAATACTTTCTAGAATATTCAATTTCTAGTAGAATATTGTAAATCCTATTTGTCATAGTGAAATCTTTATGGACTCGATCCCTGTGATTTTTTTCCGATTTGGGTTTCCTCGTAAAAATTGTCTATTTTTCATTATTATTTCTCTTACTTCTCGAATGTTAAATTATAACAGTATGAGAAAAATATTCTTCATATTTTTAGATCAAATTCACTATTATTGTTTCGTACCAGTTAGTAGCGTAATTATTCTGTGTAAGTAAGTTCTGTCTAAGGAGACTGGATTTTAAGTGGGACCGCTTGTAACCCCTCCAACCTTTTCTGGGAACTTACTTAAAAATCTAATTTTGTCAACTCTCTATATATTATCCTTATTTTCTCAACTCTCTATATATTATCCACATTTTCTCAACTCTCTATATATTATCCTTATTTTTTCCCACAGCTTCTTCAAACAATGCATGTATGACTAATTATGATCGGGCAACAACCTTGCTTTCACTAAAATAAAACTGAAATTGAAGGCAATAAAATTTGGATAAGTTTCAGTTTAATTTTAAAAAATAAAATTATTTTTATTAAAATATATAGGTATGACTTGGGTCTCGTTCATTTGTTTCACACAGTAACAATGATATTTGCTTCGTCCATTTTTTATAAATGAGTATTTTATTTGTTATCAAAAATTATTTAATGGATGCCTTGTTTTATTAATTTCTTTTATAAGCATTTTTAATTTATATAAGCATTTTTAATTGGTATTTACATGATTATCAAATGTAATGTTCATATTTTGAGTAAAAATAATTATATTAAATAAAAATCTACGGCCAAGATTTTTTTTCTATCTTCTCCAACTCAGTATTCCTTATTTTTGTGGGTTTTGAAAATATCTTCTATCATCCGATACCTATATCATTATTTATAATTGAAAAGTCTGAATAATCTTTCATACGAAAAATTAAAAATTCTTCTTACTACTTTATTAGATGATCATATAAGTGGAAATTGTTGAATAAAGAATAAACAGTATCATTAATTTTTATAAATTATTTTAATTAGTATATTATATAATTGAAAAAAGATATTGTTTGAGGAAATCGAGAAATATAATATTATCAAAAAGATTAAGAGGTGTGCATTGGGAGGATGAACTCTTACTTGTAGATCCAAGCAGCGAATAGACGGCACGTAGTCTGCGATATTGAAAGCTCCTGCTAATTTGATTGTTTCTTTGGCGATCTGTTTCATATCATATCTGTTGTCTTTCTCTCTCCCTAAGATCATCCTGAAGGTCATCCTCTCGATTGTTTCATCCACTTTCGCACTCAGATCCACAACCTCATCCGCCATTGCTGCACTTCTCAGCTTCTCGATCATCGTCACCATCTCCTCTTTCCTCATACTCCCGAACTCTTCCACCTTTGACCCGATCAGAAGCTTTGACTTGCAGAGCCTCTTCACGCTTCGCCAGTACGGACCGTATTCTGAAAAGGCCATGCCTTTGCTTCCATACGACATGAGCTCGGAGGCCTCCATCCTCGGCCGGCTAGAGAAGTCTGCGTCGTGGGTCTTCAGGAATAGCCTGGCCGCTTCGGGAGACGAGACAACGATGGCCGGAACATTGCCGAGCCGCATAGACATAATCGGTCCATGGGTTTTGGCTAGCTTTTGCAGAGCTCGGTGGGGAAGATTTCCTAAAAGGTGGAGGTTACCGATGATTGGAAGGGACGGAGGACCCGGCGGAAGTTTCCGGCCGCTTACTTTGGCGGGCGTAGAAGAGGTGGCCAGGAAGAAGAAGGAGGAAGTCCAATATCGAGCGGCGGCGAGAGCTAAGAAAAGAATGGCTACCCATGACAATTCCATTGCTTACAGTCGTTCTTGCTGTAAATATATATATTTGGCAAGTGGCATTGATGATCGATGAGAGGCCACTGGCATTCATTAATTATAACCCCCTAATAAAAAAATATAGAGAGATTGACAGAGCTGCCATGTTTGACGAGAGGTCGTGACATTTGATCCACGTTGCCAATGTCCTCATCTTCAAGTTTGGCCGAGAATATGTTGGGTAGCTCTCCACGAAGGAAGAGAATTTCACAAAGATTCTCTTCCTTGAGTCGCCCATATGTTTTTCTCAGCATCATTCATCTATTAGTAGTTCATATATATTTTGTGTATTTTGTTTTATTAAGAAATTTTATCTATAAATAAGAATTTTTCATATGAATAATGCATCCCAAACTTGTAATATCTTATTTTCATTTATAAATTTTTTGTAAAATTTTTTAACATTTTAAAATCTCATTAAAATATCTTTAATTGAAAAACATCCAAGTATGTTACGCAAAATAAAAACATTTAACTGTTTTATAGAAATAACATAAATAAATACTTGAAATTCATGAGAATAACTTTTATTTATTTAGAGCTATAACTCCCGAAGTCATTTCGCACATAGTAATAAGCATCGCATCACACTTTTTCAATGTTCACCTCAACCGGCTCACAATCCATACCTACATCACAAGAGGAATAATGAGCCTATTGTCCAGTAAAGAATATAAAATGAAATGCAACCATAACCTCTATGATAACTCTACATGCTTAAGCTTGATATATTTGTAAGCTAGGTGAGAGCAACCTCTTCAGTTTTTGAACTCACCACTTTGATTCGTTTTTACGTGAGAGCAACCTCTTCAATTTCCGAACTCAATAAAAACAAGCTCACTTACATTACATTCATTTACTCTTGGGTGAGAGCAATCTCCATAGTTTCCGAACTCACCCCTCGTTAAGTAAGAGCAACCTCTTCAGTTTCCGAACTTACTCAAACGAACTGTTTTCTACGTGTAAGCAACCTCTTCAGTTTCCAAACCCACGTAGGAAACACCATTTATTATCTTCATTATTAGCTCATGTAATGCATTACGTGCAATCCTACTAACATGTCTACATGAATGTCACACACAGCAGTTCATATATCGCAGACAATACTACAACAAATATTACACTTCAACTATAACATTAATACTAAACATATTTCTATTATACTATAATATCATACATCTACCTCTTTATCTCTGACACATTATTTCTAAATTAGTCTTTAATTATATAAGCCCTATTCTATGGTATCCACCACTTGAATATAAATTACTAATTAACTATTTTTATCTTGTAATTAATCTAATTTTCTATAATGCGCCCATACTTCTAAATCTAATAAAATTTCTATTTATTCTAATTCATGCAGGGAATAACGTTTAAGACAAACTATCTACTCACCATGTATTCATTAAGTGTAAATACCCTAATTTAAAGTCAAGTTTAATATTAAGGAATATTCTTATTTAAACCCTAAACTACCTGGGAAACTAGGTATGAAAAATACTTTATCTACAAATAAATTCATTTCATTCTCACTGTTAAATTTCTATAGATTCCTTCTTACTAACCATTTACTAAACCTAATAAATTAAAGAGTCTATAATAACAGGAATCACAGTATAATATTAACCTACAGGGGCATTTGCGAGGAAAAGTGGTCGACCAAATTGAAATTGATCGACCAGTTTTGTACAGAATCAATTTTGGAGGGCTCTCAGGTGGAAAAGTCGTCGACCAGTTTATTAGTGGTCAACCAAAATATTGACAGATTAGGAACAAGGGACTCTCAGGTCAAAAATTGGTCAACCAGTATAGAAGTGATCGACTAGATCTGTAGAGAAAAATAATTTCTAGGAGTAAAGTGGTCAACCAAAATAGAATTAGTCGATACTTGTATACACTTAATTAACCCCAAACTTGGAGGAACAACACATAGTAGTCCCAGCAATAACTCTGCCAAATATGAGCTTCAAATAACCAAATTCGCAGGTCAAATGGCAATCACAAAACACTGAACAAATCTGCCAACTCAGAAAACAGATTCTCGGAATTATATTCTTTCCTTCTAAAACAATGTTAATCGATTTCAAATCTCCACAAAAACTCCACCAAATCCAGAACAACAAAGATACAACAAATAACTTTAAGAAAATGGAATCCCTTCTCAAAAGATGGATGGATAAAAGGTGACAAACAGATGAAGTCCGCAAATCCTCCAAAGCCGAGGGGCGACTTGTTCAGCCACTCGATTGAATGGCTCTCTCCACTGGGGGTTGCTAGTTCTTCTACCTCCATGCCACAAGCACCACCACACAAGGAGGAGGAGTTGGAATAGGAAACAAAAATCGGTTTGTTCAAGATCTAGCAAGAACAAACAAACCGAGTTGATAGGTTGAAGGTGGCTAAGAGGTGAGTCCACAGGTCTCCAAGAACACGAGCAAAAAGCTATTCTTTTGGGGTTTTTCAATTTGAGTTTAACATTCACATTAGAAGGGAATAAATACCCTCTAATGGCATTACAAAGCAAAAGATGAAATTGCCTTTGGAAAGACAAAATAGGGCATAAGGGCTTGGTTTGCATGCAAACTGAGCACCTTCCAAAAACAAACCAAATAACATTCTAGAAATCCACAAAAATATATTCCAATCCATAACCAGCAACAAACATAAAAATATGATGTAAAAACTCGAGCGAACAATCTCAATAGCTACTTTGTAGCTCCTTCAAGCTGAAAAATAAACGAGCTAGTTGATTGAGTCTGCATGGCTCCACGTGAGGACGTGGCACAGAGCCTCTTTATCTTCATGCATGATCTCCTCCGTAAAGTCTAATAAATCATTTTTCCCTGCAAAATAAGAGCATGTTAGAAAAGAAGCGAGCCTCTTGACTCGCGAGCAGGTGATTGGTCCTCGGGGCACATCATCCTCCCCGGGTGATTGAGGATTTGATCTCAAATCCATGGCTCAACACATTTTTCCTTTTTACTTCTTCATTAATCCCTTACACCCTTGTTTGGAAGCTTGAGCATGAATCCAATTCCATTTTGCATTGTGTGTGTGTTTCCATCAACCCAAATGAAACACCATGAAGCACAAAATTGCACAGGCGGAAATTCGAACTTGGTAGCAATTTGTACAATTTCGACAGCAATAAAAATGTGCTAATTGGTGGACTTGAGGCTTGCTTTTTTTCCAGTTCATCACCATGTAAGTTAGAAACAAACCCTCAAAAGTTCAAGGTCAGACTCCAAGGGAATAAAAAGTTATGGTAGAATCACTGAAACCTGTTCGGATTGACAAGGCTGATTTCTCGGAATGGCAGTTTTCGGAGTGAACTTATAATATCCATATCTTGGGCAATTCAACGTATTTTTAAACAAAATTTGGACAGCACAGACATTTATATGTGAGAAAACTCTCTGCCAAAATTCACAATTAAAATTGTTCTGACACAGAAGTTACACTGAAGGGAACCCACTGCCCGAAATGGTGCAAGCAAAATTATAGTTTTGGATACTACTATCTTGAAAATGGCACACACTCAACAATCCACATCCAAATAAGCTCAGATTTCATACACGCTGCATCAATCCCATAAAGAACACAATCCCAAATATCCAGAGCAGAACTTGCAATAAAATAATATAGAAAATTGAAGCAACATACCAGCAGGTTCATCTTTCCACAATCTGAGAATAAGTTTATGTATGTGCTTCCCGGAACAACTCTTTCATAGGTTCACCAACATATTGTCCACCCGGATCAAATGAAAAATTTTTGTTTCCACCGTAAGACACTTCGTTAATATAGGATCTTGCATATCGTCTTGCCAAAGATGGGAGAACAGTGGTGAATTTGCAGAAGACAACATCCGGATCTAGTAGTGGTAGCAACGTTGAATCAAAATAATCTTCAATCCTCATATTTCTTTCCTCAACTTCAATATTAAAACCTTCTTTCCAAAACTCAAAATCAGCACCAACAATAAAGAAATATCTTATCCAACCCCTTTTAAAGAACCAAGTAACCAAGTTGTTTAGTGGTGCATACCTCAAGCACCTAGTTTCGGCTAGTTTGTTTGTTTCTCTACTGTCGTAGACTAGCAAACAAAGACTCGTTGAGGCAATGCTCCTAAGCCCCAATCTTCATCCATATGCATGTAAGCATAGTTGATAGATCTCCTTTCATTTGTGAGCGAAGAAAATACTTTGTCCATGCCCCAACAAAAATTATAACAAGTTAGCTCCCTTTGATTTTTCTCATCTCGGCATTCTGTAGTGAGAGGTCTTTCTATTATCAAAAACATTTCCTCTCCACCAAAAGTTAACTTTTTAAAATCACTTTCTCCTTCAAAAGTTACTGCAAATGATTCATCTCCATGCTCCACTATGCTTGCTTCTTCCATTTTACATAAAACATTTTGGTTATGCCAAGTGAAGGATTTTCCATTCTCCATGAGGTGTGTTTCCTCTAGGACCATGAGTGTCTCCCTTTGAGGAGGAGCTTCCTCCTCATCCACCCTTAACTTTGGTAGCTCCTCATCGATATAACTTTCTTCAAGACAAGACGAAACATAAAAGGACTTGTTAGAAACACATGGAATAAGCAACTCTTGGAAACCGGTATTAACTTCATCTAGCTCGGTTTCATTTCTAACAACTTCTTCCCATGGGCTTGGTGTTTGAAGAATCTTACAACGCTGATCTTGCATCTCTATCTCATGTTCCTTCTCGGCCCCATTAGTTGTGGCAAAAAAATTCTCTCCATTTTCTACATGATCATCTTTAAGGATTTGATCTTTTGAAAAATCTTCTACATTCGCTTGAGTCTCCTTCTCAAATAGTGGTCCTTCGAGAGCATAAATAGTCTCTACTTTCAAGTTTTCTTCTTCATTAGTGGTTGCCAAGGAGTCAACTTGGCTTCTCTCATCAATCAAGCATTCCTTTATAATAATATCTTTTTGCTTTGGGCATTTTGAAGTATTGTGCCCAATTTCAAGGCACTCATAGCAACGAATATCTTTAGCCCTTAGCCGAGATGTATCAAATCTTTTTCTCATAAACTTTTTCATCATCTTCCAAGTAATAAGTTCATCTTCCCCATCAATTAGCCGCCGAGCTTTCAAATTATTTCATCAAGATTTTGCATATCCCACAAATTTTGAGGAGGCTAGTCTCACTTTACCATTATCAGAAAATTCGTGACAATCAAATATGCTTTCGAATTTTTCCAACCAATCCACACACTCAATATCGTTGCTGAATCCTCTAAATGAAAGAATGGATAAATTCACAAGCTTCATTTCATTCTTGTCATGAGATCTTCTTCTCGAATTCGGAAGCTCTTCCATATCGCATTCTCTCTCACCCTTACCATACGAGTTTTTATTTCGTCCCCTTGACTCGATGGATGTATTGAATTTTTCCCTTGGTTTAGGAGTCCTAGGGCCCCTCACATGCCCACTAGAATGTTTCTCTTGACTTTGTTGTAACTTTAAAAGCATCTCCTTCACTTCATCAATTTGTTGTTGAAAATATTTTCGAATCTACTAGGTTTCCTCTCGGGAGGTGGTGAACTTGTATTTGGCATAGCTCCTTTAATATAGTGATAATTAGTATCACTTCTTGTACACATTCTTAGCATAAAATAAGATCACTAAACTGAACCCAAATGCCAAAAATGGCTCTGATACCAAATGATACGTCCCCAAACCCTAGTTGTGCAAAATTGACAAACTTGTAAATCGGCTATATGAAAAATTTAGTCTTCAATGTTTAAAGGGGTATAACTCCAGGGGCATACGGATTTAAAGGCTGAAATTTTCAGGAGCTTAAATCAATAATCCAAAGAGAATCATATCAGAAATCCAGCTTCAAACTCGTTTTAAACTTGGAGTTACGTCGTTTCAAAATTTAACCTCAGATTAAGGTTTTTGCTGGCAGATTCAGGCGGTCCAAATTGTCACAATGAAAATGATGCATACACTTAATTAACCTCAAACTTGGAGGAATAACACACAATAGTCCTAACAATAACGGAGCCAAATATGAGCTTCAAAGAACCAGAATTCGCAGGTCAAACCGCAATCACAAAACACGGAACAAATCTGCCAACTCAGAAAACAGATTCTTGAAATTATATTCTTTCCTTCTAAAACAATGTTAATCATTTCCAAATCTCCACAAAACTCCACCAAATCCAGAACAACAAAGATACAGCAAATAACTTTAAGAAAATAGAATCTCTTCTCAAAAGATGGATGGATAAAAGGTGACAAACCGATGAAATCCGCAAATCCTCCAAAGCCGAGGGGCGACTTGTTCGGCCACTTGATTGAATGGCTCTCTCCACCGGGGGTTGCTAGTTCTTCTATCTCCACGCCACAAGCACCACCACACAAGGAGGAAGAGTTGGAAGAGGCAGCAAAAATTGGTTTGTTCAAGATCTAGCAAGAACAAACAAACCGAGTTGATAAGGTTGAAGGTGGCCGAGAGGTGAGTCCACAGGTCTCCAAGAACACAAGAGCAAAAAGCTATTCTTTTAGGGTTTTCCAATTCTAGTTTAACATTCACATTAGAAGGGAATAAATACCCTCTAATGGGATTATAAAGCAAAAGATGAAATTGCCCTTGGAAAGACAAAATAGGGCATAAGGGCTTGGTTTGCTTCCAAAAACAAATCAAATAATATTCTAGAAATCCACAAAAATATGTTCCAATCCATAACCAACAACAAACATAAAAATATGATGTAAAAACTCAAACAAACAATCTCAATTGGTCTAAAAAACTTAGCTACTTTGCAGCTCCTTCAAGCCTAAAAAGAAATGAGCTAGCCGATTGAGTCTGCATGGCTCCACGTGAGGACGTGGCACGGAGCCTATTTATCTTCATGCATGATCTCCTCCGTAAATTCTAATAAATCATTGTTCCCTGCAAAATAAGAGCGTGTTAGAAAAGAAGCGAGCCTCTTGACTCGCAAGCTGGTGATCGATCCTCGGGGCACATCACATTCTATACTACCAAGCTTAACAACGGGGATCATTATGTCAGCAGAAAGCATTCATCAATAGATTAACTTACATTACAGTTCGTCATCCTATACTACCAAGCTTTCTCTGTCAAAGTAAAGCATTTCATGACAATAATTGTAGTAAATAAAGTTACAGAAATTAACACGGAATATCAACAGCAATGAAACACACGCACACTACTTGTGGGTAGGGCCTCCACTGGCCAAGACTCTACCCAATCCTTACCCATGTTGAAGAGTTCACTCATGGACAGCACTCCTAGCTTGCAGAGCCTCACCACACCCACGTAAAACTGTGAAGAAATCACACGGACACACTCAACTCACAGAACGCACGAGTATCACCAGAGGACTTTCAGTCACGCAGGAGAACTCACTCACACTCGCAGTAGAGAAAAATGTCGAGGAAAGGCAAATTTCTGACGATTAAAAGGGGGAGTCTTACTTGGAGGGATGGCAATCTCACCGAACGGAGAGGGAGGGACGTGCTCCAGGCGTGGTCCAGGCATGGGGAGATCGCCTCTTTGTCGAGTAAGTGGTTTTTTAATGGCTAAACAACAAATGGTCTGATTTTAAATCTCTAATTTTTCGTAGGTCTGGAACTTTTCGGACGAGGAGGGTCTTCCTGGCCTCGTCTACGTGCGTCCGAATCCACACTATTACCTGCCAGAACTACATTTTTCAGATGAAGGACTTAGTCCTCACCTTCATCCGCATTCGTTCGAATCTATCCAAAAATTGGATAGATTCAAAATCACATCGTCTACATGCATCCACGTTCATCTGCATGTGTCCGAAATTGCCCATAAATTGGACAGAGTCGTTTTCCATTCATCCACCATCATCCGCTATAGTCCGAATGTCTCATCCGAAAAAGTCCAAGAATTAGACAGATTCAAAATTCCAGCGTCCGCCATCATCCGGGTTCGTCCAAAAAAAAACCTGTGATATAAGCGAATTAGGACACGAAACGACGTTCTGTGTCATCCAAAATGCTAGGGCGACGCTTCATCCATGTTCCTCGTCCTGGTGTCGTCCTCTATCATCCGAAAGTGCCAAATTTCAGCTTTTCATCACATTTTCCTACTTAATTTTTATCCCATAATATTTATCCCATAAATACACGTCATAATTTAACACATATCGATACGCAATGTAATATACTAATTATCCTAAAGTTTGATTACATTGCGTATACATGGAAAACGTTATCGAGATATTGCCAGGATATTACATAAACCCCTCATTGTTTCACAAAAATTTTCCATAGCAAGATAACACCTTTTGGGTTCATTAAGGAGCATTTGAAATCTACGACCCAAGCCCTTATCATCCACATAAAATTTCCTAACCAAACGAAAACCAAAGATCTTAATATTTGATTCATATAAGAAAGAGTACCTTTGTAAAAATGTGTTGGCTCTTAAATTCGCTTTTTCCTCCTTTTGTGAAATCATATATGGAAAATTCTCTAGTAATTTGTTATTGGACACAAGTAAAGTGGATGTCCCTTTTTTCTTTTGCTTAGCTTCAAAGTCTTGAGCAATTTGTTTTGGTCAGAGAGGAGCTAGATTCTCCTCTCATCACCATCACCTGCTTATTGGGATATTGAGAAGCTATATGACCTAGGCTGAGGCATTTAAAACATTTGATATGCCTTTATCTACTCTTGACTTCATCAACATTAGCTTTTTTCTCATCATTGCTCTTTCTTTCTTGAGACTTCATAGAGGAGCTCTTTTCATCCAACTCAAGAGTCGGTTTGAAAGGTATGGTGTTTTTAGAAAATGGCCAAGAGCTACTCTCTTTTAGTTTCCTCTTTCTTTGTCTTTCAATTTTGAGAGCCAATTGGATTATATCATCCATAGTATTGTAAAATTGTAGTTCAACCAAATTACCAATTTCTTTTTGTAGGCCTTTGATGAATCTAGCAATAACTTGTTCCATTGGTTCTTCAATGGTACACTGAATCTTAAGAGTCTCAAATTCCGTCAAATAATCTTCCACTGATTTAATGCCCTGTTTGAGATTTTGAAGTTGTAAGAATAATTCTTGCTTGTAATGGGGAGGCACAAACTTCTTTTGTATAAGGGATTTCATAGTTCTGCAATTTCTTATTTCACCACCACCAACTCGTCTTCTTTGTGCTTTAATATCCTCTCACCAAATACTTGCATAACTGGACAATTCCAAAGAAACCATTCAAAGTTTAACTTTTTCAGAGTAGTCATAGCACTCAAATACACGTCCAACCTTCTCAACCCATTCCAAGAAATCATTTCCATTGCTGGATCCCTTGAATGGAGGAATGGACACTTTAATATGCTTCATTTCATCTTTGCCTCGAAAACTTCTCCTCGGACTTAGAGAGTCTTCATCATCAGATTCCCTTTCACTTTCTTCAAATAAATCTTCACTTTGGCCTCTTGATTCAATAGAAGCGTTGACCCTTCTCCTAGGTCGAGGAGTTCTTGGTCCTCTCAAGTGATCATTGGAGGGTACCTCTTGTCTTTGCTCAAGTTTTTGAAGCTTCTCATTTAACTCATCAAGTTGGCGTTGTAAACTCTTCTCATAGTGATCTTGTACTTTCTCGGCGGGTGGTGAACTTGAACTAGGCATCGCCCCTTTGTTTTGATTATAATTAACTCCGCTTCTCGTACTCATTCTCAACACAACTTAAGATCACAAGGCTTCACAAATACGCCAAATAGGCTCTGATACCAAATGATGCACTTTCAAGTGCAAGGTTATCAATTCAACAAAAAGGAGCACAATCGGCTAACTCAAAAACAGGGCAGTAACTTCAAGCAAACGTATCTTCAAATGCATACAGCCAAACGCAAACAAAATTTTAGGAAACCAAAAATTACCAAAGAGGATAATGCAGTTAAAAAATCTCGTTCAAACTCATTGTCAAAGGCAAGTTATGAATTGAACAAGGTTCTGCTCTAAAACTGTTCTCTCAGAAACAGAAATGGAGACCATCAAAGAAACGTGCATAAAACGACGAATTCAAATCCAAATGTTACCAAATTGGTGCTCAATCCTTCCTAACAAGCAGGGCTTCAATCCATTAAAATTATAGAACCAGTCTCAATATGAATAGAATGGAACAGAAACGAAACTCACGAGTGGTCCACAGATTCTCCACAGCCGAGAAACGTGACTTCAACTGACTCCTTGAAAGAAGCCACTCCAACTCATTTTCTCTCCACTATTCTACTTCTCCTCTCTGGGCTAGCAATTAGGGCAAGTTGCTAGGAGAAAGTAGCATAAAATCCAACCTCAAAAAGTAGACAAACCTGAGGAGAGAAGTTCTTTGGAAACTAACAGCGGGTCACTTTGGCAAGAGTCCATTTTTTGGTGTTTTAGAGAGAGCCCTGAAAACCAGCAAAGCTTCAGCTTCTAATTAATGAAAAACTGAGATTAGGGTTGCCCTAAGAGAGGTTAAGAAACCCTCCAAAGAAACCCTAATATAAAATTACAAAAATACCTTTAAAAATACAAAAATTGGGAATGGATGCTCGGCTAACATGCTAGCCGAGCACCATTAATAAAATTGAGTCCATGACCTAAAATTAAACAAAAAAAAAATTCAAACATCCAGTAACTCCATAAACATAATTAAATTAACTTGACAAAGCATAATTAAGGCATAAATCTCCATTAAAAATCCAACTTAGCTTTGTGTTCTTGTTCTTCAAGTTGGTCGTGGCTTGTGGGAGTGGTCCGAGGATTGGTTTCATCACTCCAAATGAGGAGATGTTTTGGAGCTTCTTTACCTTTATGATTGGGTGCCTCTTTTACGTCTTCAAGTAGACTGTTTCCTACAAAATAGCAATTGGTTAAATAAGAGATGAGCCTTTTTGGCTCGTGCTCGGGTGATCAAACCCCGTGATGCATCAGTAGCTCTTCCATTTAGGTCATTATTGAGCTACCTTCCAAATAATTAGAAAGGTAGGTGTTGATGAATTTTTGGGTCATTGCTCTTGTGATTGGATCTTGTTGTTCATCAAGATGATAAGTTATACATATATGGATCATGTCCAAGTGAGAGTTGTTGAAAAATTAGTTTAACCCAAAATTAAATGTAAGGAAATTAATAAATCAATCACTGTACTTTGTAGTCAATAACAAGTCAACCATTAAGTTATTTTTGCTAATAACTTTACTACTGAACTATGAAAAATAGATGTCGAAAATATCATTGTCACGTTTGCCATTAAGAAACGGTGTCATTTTGCACATAGGAAAGTCGTCTTTCCACACAGAAGAAAGTCATCTTTCTGCACAAAGGAAAGACAACTTTCCACTATAGAAAGACGACTTCTCGTAGAGAAAAAATGACTTTTCGTTGCGGAGAGATAACTTTTCGCAGAGGAAAGATGACTTGCTGCTACAAAAAGATGATTTTTCGCTGCAAAAAGATGATTTTTCGCTGCAAAAAGATGACTTCCGCATAGGAAAGTTGTCTTTCCACAGAGGACAATCTATAGATAAAGAATGAATTCATTGTCTTCTTCGTAAAAAACAGAGACAACACAAACAAATTATGATTCTCCCATAAACAGTAAATCAATTATAAATCATCCAAAATCTAAAACATTATATATTCTTTTACAAAATTTTCTAAAATACAAAACTAAAAAAAAATTAAAATCAACTTATACAGTATTTTCTAAAATTCATTCTGTCACGAGCCATAGGCGAGCCTAACAAAACTGCCAGGTCAGGCGACCCTAACAAAACTGCCAGGTCAGGCGACCGGATCCTCGTGGAGGACTCGATCACCCAGCCAAAGGCATGGATTATTAGCGAAAGACTTTTAAGATTTAGATTAGCCCAAAAGATATGGGTCTAGGTCCGTATAGCAATAACGAGAAAATAACGGTGCATAAAATAAAATAAAATCAAAACGCTGTGCAACAAATTCAAACCAACAGTGTTAAGGTTTGCAAACCCAAATAGAAATACAAATATCATTACCGAACAATAGTCTTAAAACTCAAATCTCTAAAACAAGAAATAGAAAATAAATGGGATCCTTCGACTTTGTGTCCTTAGCCACTTCTGCCTTTACCTGAAATTGTTTGGATGGATTGTTTGGATGAGTGACTAACTCAATAAAATATATCTATACTAGGTGCATCACATGCGAGAACTGATTTTTCTCTTTTAGAAAACAATGTTATGTTTCTCCTTTTAACGTACATGAGTTTTAACTGAAAACTCTTTATCATTTTATAAATCCGGTCTAAGGCCACTGATGAGACTTTTATCAAAACATGTTGCATACATAAATAGTTATACCTTGAAAATAGGTCATCACTGTTTTCTGATCTGAAAACTTTATCAATAAAAATGGATGGTCACTCAAGAACTTATACGACACTCATTAGAGAATAGGTGGTCACCGCCGGTGACAGCACCTCATGAGGCAGAAGAAGAATAAGGATGGTACTCACGTCAATAGACTAAGCATAGTACACATTTGCAATATCAATAACAAATGAGGTCTCATGTGTTGGGTTGCTCCTCAACTACCCACCTACTGCATCCAAGTCGATGGAGGTTGCCGATGAGCAGAGCTACGCGCTGACACGCCACCCGTCACTTAGAAAGGTGCTAGGCGAACAATCTCTAACGACTAACAACCTCCAACTCATGTGACTAAAACCCTAGTTAGGTTTTAGGGGTCAAAACCCAAGGACACGTCACCCGTGCCCTTTTACCCTTTTGCACGTACAAACATCCATCCTCCTCGCAATAGGAGATGGTACGGGATAGTCTTGTGATGTTTTAGCTCCAAAATTGCCTAAAGCATAAAAAAGATTCATCCTCCCAATTTATATGCACAATTTATTCAATAGAATCATGTATGGAAATTAAACGTGAGAAAACATATATATATATATATATATATATATACACACACACACACACACAAAAACTTACCTGCTGTCGAAACAGTCTCCGTCGGGTTTTTGAGTGTGGTATCCCACAAAATACTGGTTTTGAAAATTGTGATACTATGCAATGCAAGAGGTATAGAAACCTTTACCTTTGCGATGCCATCTCTTGGTACTTAGAACAACTGCCCCCTCGAGGATTGTCTCGCAATCTCTGAAATTGTCTGAGCATGACAAATGTATCAAACACGGGAATTTTCATCAATTAATTTCAAGAAATAGGTGAAAGGGTCTTATGCCGAGAATAGGAACTCATTCGACATGTAAACGACTCATCTAATAATTCCAACAAAATTCCCAAACTTTATTATTCGGTAAACTAACAATGCATCAACAATGTAAACAACAAATCCCTCAACATGTATATTCACACTGTAATTAACCCAACGAATATCATTCCACCCTCTATCAATCAGCCATTTACACAGTGTGCAATATTCCAACAATTAGCAAAACAGATTCTCAACCTTACAAGATTCATCACCAAAACAGAATCCCAAAACAGTTTTCTTCAGTGAAACTGTAATACAACAGGGTCACGCCCTTCATAATTCATCCAGCAAAACCGAACCAACAATATCAGAAACAGGACCCAAATTCATCAATTAAAATTGTGGCAAAAACAGGAACAAGCCCTCGGTACCCTTTATCTAAAAGTGACCAACATATCATCTTCAAATTTCATCCCTAGAGTATAAAATAGGCACTGTATAAAGACCACAATCCCTCATAATTTTATCTAAACAGCAACATCACAATCAGTGACCAAACTACAATTCTCAAAACTCCACAAATTAACCGTGAGCTAAACCACCCCCACAACAGTGCCCAATCTCTCAAAAATTGCACATTACACTGTTAAGTAAATCATCAGCCTCGGTTTTTTCTTTTTTTCATCATCAATTGAAGTGATTAAACAAGTCCGATTCCACACCAACGACAATTCATAAATTTATCACCCGAACAGAATATGAAACACAACAATACTTCACATTCCAAAAGAACCTACGGCATTCCTTACCTCAATCGGAGACGTGGAGGGAATGATCTCAACCCTACAAGCTTCGGAATGCTCCAGGAAGCTTCACCGTCGGGGTTCCGCCGTCGCCCACGATCTACAGTCGTCCGCTCGCCTCTTCGAAAATCCTTCGGACTACACCGCATTGTCGCCCGCGATCGACAGAGCCCGTCAGTTCGCCTCAGAAACCCGAGCCCCCGTCTCCCGGAAGCGACGGTCCTCGTCTCGGCCAGTCTCCTCGCAAAATGGCTCTCTCTCGGCTATCCCTTCTCCTTCTCCTTCTCCAATTTTTCAGCTGCGGGACTCTCTTTTATTTTCCTTCAATTTTCGCCAGCGGCTTCTCCCTTTCTCTCCTCTTCTAATTTCTTTTCTTTTTCCTTTTGATCCCTTGTTTTTATCTTATTTTCTAATTTCATTTCTTTCCCTTTTATTTAATTAACTACTATCTCACTTTATTTACTTTCTCTTACTCTTATAATATATAAATACATATATATTCAAATATACTTATCATATATTATTTAACTCATTTTCAACTTTTGACTTATTCTGAACATCACCGACAATAATTACCGATCTAATTTAATTCTCAAATTATATTTCTTCAATTAATTTATTATTCAAAATTTTCAACCGATTTTAACTATTTGATCAAAATTTTACACGTGGCCGTTACGCGACAATTCTCGTCAATTATTCTACATCATGAACAATTTTTAAGCGAAAAATTTATACGTAAAATTTGGTTATCAAAATTTTCACTGGTTTCACATATTCTCAATGGGTATTAACTTTTTTCCACTGAAATTTCTAAAATTAGGAGTTATTGCAACTTTTTTATGGGTATTAGCACTTGAGTATTTAAAAAGTTAACGACAATGTTTGGTCCGTTCATTTTTTATAGTTCAATGTTTAAATTGTTAATAAAAATTATTCAATAATTAATTTGTCATTGATTCTATAGTACATGATTATTTTACTAATTTTCCTTGAATATACATTGGGGCTAGAGATGATTGGACGGTTTAGCTCATTTTATAATGAGTAGGGCTTACTTGGGTAACATAATGAAGTGAAGCTTTTCCCTAGCTTTTTGGCTCTCGAGCTACTCTAGACTCATTAATACAGGAGCCTAAAGGAGCAGCCTCGCCTAACGCATTTAATTCAACTCTAAATTTTGACTTGTAAGGTGGGTGGTGTGGTGCAGAATCCTTCCCGTGTTTTTTTTCTTGAATTTGCAACGAACTTAAGATTGTTGCTAAGCTTGGTTAAGTAATGTTCTTGAAGGTCGTTGCCAAGCTCTGCACCTTTTAATATTATCATTTTGGAAATGCTAATTTGATTAAAAATGCAACTACATGCTTCAAAGATTATTTTTAATTAGTTATAAATCATCATTTGCTATTTCATATGAGATCTTATATCACATTGTTAAATATAATGTCTCTTGTTACCCTTTGACTTTAGCCAATCACATGTGAAGTATCTTACACTATTTGATTTAATATCAAACAACAAAAATATTTGAAAAATTGTTTGGTTACGTGGATCTAAATCAACAAAATTAAAAAAAAAAAACATCATGCAAAATAAGTTGATTTCAACATATTTAAAGTTAAAATTATCGATCTTATTAACAAGTTATTTTTAGTTTTATTAAAGGGAAAATGACAATTCAACCATCGTGTTTATGATCAATGATAAGTCAACCACTGTGGTATCTTTTATAACAATTTAACCATCCACGTATGTTAAAATGACAACTTCACCATCGAAGAGAGAAAAAAAAACTGAGGGTATGTCAATTTTGGCTTGGACACCATGGCATTCGCAGGCAATTTTTGCTTGGAGACCGCGGTGTCCAGGCAAAAATTGCTTGGACACCGCATGCAATTTTGCCTGGACACCGCAAGCAATTTTACATAGAACAGTGGTCTCCAGGCAAAAATTTCCTGGACACTGCAGGCAATTTTGCTTGTACACTGCTGGTGTCCAGGCAAAAATGTCTGCGGTGTCTAGGCAAAAAGACCACCTGAACTTCAAACAACCATAACTTTTGCTACGAGTGTCAAAATTTAATGTACAAGGTATCAATTTGTAGGTCTCTGAAAGAGCTTCGATTTGATACATTATGTGTCCAATTCTGACACACGTAACAAAAGTTATGGTTGTTTGAAGTTTAGCAGGGCGTTTTGCCTAGACACCGTGGTCTCCAGGCAAAATTGCCTGCGGTGTCCAAGCAAAAATTGCCTGGAGACCGCGGTGTGTAGGAAAAACAACCTGTTGAACTTCAAAAAACCATAACTTTTGCTACGAGTGTTTGAATTTGACGCACAAGGTATCAATTTGTAGGTCTCTAAAAGATCTTCGATTTGATACCTTATACGTCCAATTCTGACACTCATAGCAAAGGTTATGGTCGTTTGAAGTTCAGCAGGTCGTTTTGCCTGAACACCACGGTCTCCAGGCAAAATTGCCTGCGTTGTCCAGGCAAAAATTGCTTGGAGACCGCGATGTCTAGGCAAAACGACCTGCTAAACTTCAAACGACCATAAATTTTGCTATGAATGTCAGAATTTGTTGCACAAGGTATCAATTTGTAGGTCTCTAAAAGAGATTCGATTTGATACCTTATGCGTCCAATTCCGACACCAATATCCAAAGTTATGGTTGTTTGAAGTTCAGCAGGTCGTTTTGCCTAGACACCGCAGTCTCTAGGCAATTTTTGCCTTGACACTGTAGGCAATTTTGCCTGGAGACCGCGGTGTCCAGACAAAACAACCTGCTAAACTTCAAATGACTATAACTTTTGCTAGGAGTGTTGAAATTGGACGCATAAGGTATCAAATCGAAGATCTTTTAGAGACCTACCAATTGATACCTTGTGCGTCAAATTCCAACACTCCTAGCAAAAGTTATGTTTGTTTGAAATTCAGGTGATCTTTTTGCCTGGACACCGTAGGCATTTTTGCTTGGAAACCGTGGTGTCCAGGCAAAATTGCCTGCGGTGTCTAGGAAATTTTTGCCTGGAGACCGCGGTGTCTAGGCAAAATTGCCTGCGGTGTCCAGGCAATTTTTGCCTGGAGACCGCGGTGCCCAGACAAAATTGTTTGCGGTGTCCAAGCCAAAATTGGCATACCCTTAGGTTTTTTTTCTCACATCGATGGTGAAGTTGTCATTTTAGCATACATGGATGGTTAAATTGTTAGAAAACATACCACAATGGTTGACTTGTCATTAATCGTAAACCATGATGGTTCAATTGTCATTTTCCCTTTATTAAAAGTAAAATCCAATTTAAATATTAACTTTAAAATTTAATTTATGGCTGATAGCTCAAAAGTTTTTTCAACAAATTGAACTTCACCTTTTTATTTGTCATAAAATCCATTACATTCACCTTGCGCGCGCGCTCTCTCTCTCTCTCTCTCTCTCTCTCTCTATTGAATGTCGCCCTAACTTTCTAGCAGGTCTTGGTTGCTAAAGGAAGAACTAATAAACGTGTAGAAAGGATATCTTTTTTTTCTAAAGAAATAAATAATAATGACAGGGAATGAGAGAATAAGGGAGAGAATATAATATATGAATGAACTAAACAACCAAAAAAATCCTTATTTTACGTGATTTGTGAAGTTACTACAGCTCCCTTCACCACCTCTTCTCCTTCCGCGAATAACTTGCAGCTTCGTTTGTAACCTCCTATAAATTTTACACATGTTTAACTATTACTTTTCATTAACTGTAATAACTAGTTTTGGCAATAAGATTGGATGTAACGTCTATCACAACTAGTAAGAGACCTGAGATAGAACGGAGAATGATCCATGTCAAAGAGTCAAATCGACCGACCCATTTCACTTAAATTTATTAATTTACAACAGAAGACTTAAACTATAATTAATAGTCAGGGCCCAACGAACATAGACTTAACAGATCCAATAAGTAATATCATATAGCAATTAACATAATCCAAAATGAAATAACTTTATGGAAATTAAAAATGGGATTATCTTTAAAATTTAATTTATGGCTGTAAGATTGGCAATAAGATTGGATATAGTGTCTGTTACAACCTGTAAGGGACCTGAGACAGAACGGAGAACAACACAAGTCAAAGAGTCGAATCGGCCGACCCATTTCACTTAAATTTATTAATAGTTAAAGCCCAACGAACATAGACTCAACAGATCCAACAAGTGTTATTAGATAGTAAGTAACATAATCCAAAATAAAATAACTTTATGGAAATTAAAAATAGGATTACAGTTATTCAAATATAATATATCTCACAGAATGGTCCCTTAAGAATAAATTATTACAGTGCAAAAATAAAGAAAAAACATCGCCGGGTCTAAATCTTAACTCGGCAACTGGAAGTCTGGTTGATAAAATCATTAAAGGTGTCATTAGGGTGAGTTGACTAAATTAAATAGAAATTTTATGAATTTTAATTCAAAGAAATGTTGTTTAAATATGCATGAATTTAAAATCACATTTTATAAATTCACTTTAGAAAAATATGTACAAAAGAGCACGTCTTTAAAACCACCCACTAATATATGGTACATAATTAAAATATGACATTGTTGTATCATTTAAAAATCACAGTGAAAATAGAGTCACTCACGAACTGTGGGCACACCATGTTATAAGTATATAACAGAATAAAAGCGATATTTGGCGATCGCGAAAGCCAAATAAAATCCTCTAATCAGGTTTAGGGTTTTGCGTCTAGAGACACGGTACATACAGCTGTCTCAATACTCTAGTTAACAATAAACAAACACATTCTCATACAACCAAATGTGTGTAAAATAAACATACCCCAAACCGAGTCGATCAAACTCAGTCCACACGACCAAGTTCATCAAGAAATATAATATGCATGCTTAATTTAAACGTGTACTGTGAAAAATTAAATATAATTTAAAACTTTGACGGCCATAAAACTGAACATGTCATTTTAATATGAGACACGTCTCAAAATATTTATTTTATTAAAATTATGCAATGCGGTGCATAAAATAAATTTCTACCTCAAAGTGGCTTACACTAGCTAAAGCCTAAAATTCAATTAGCTCAAATCCAACGGTTCACAGATTTTAAACAAATATAGGTACCTATCCAAAAATTAAGTTATTAATTTTATGTCAAAATTTTATACCTAAATATTTTCAATTTTTATATAAAATTAATCTAATTTGGGTATAAGAATACCCAAATTCTAACTCAAAACAAGCCAAAACAGACTCAATTTAGGCCATGGACAACGACCCTAACTGGGCATTTGGGTCTACAGCATAGCAGACCCAAACCGCAGTCCAACGAAAAAAGAAGTTTGTTTGGCCGGCGGTTCTTCCTGGACTGTGGTCCACAATTTGGACAACGGCGCGAGCATAGAGTGCTCGTTTGCAGACGTCACTGTTCTCAACGCAGACAACACCATCATTCAACACAGACTTCGTCGTTCTTGATGCGAAAAATGTTGTCGTTCAACGTGGACATCGCCATTCGACGTCGCAAACACTCCTGACCCAGGCTTTACGCACCGCGGCTCAGCGTTTTCTAAGTCACATTTTCGGCCATTCGTTGCCGATGAGTTCCTCGAGCTATACTCGTCGGCTTCATCCAATCAACCAGCCATTAGCACAAATTTTCAAAAAAGAAACAGGTTCAAAATCGACTAAACCCAACAAATCCCAAAAACCAGATCAACAGCAGTAACCAGAAATGAAATCAAAAATGAAAAATTCATATTTTTATACCTCTGAACCAACGATTTCCGAACTGCAAATTCCTTGAAATTCCAACACCCTTTTTCTTTCCAATTACGCACGGTTTCCTTTAACAATTTCAACCAAATTTCATAACTTCAACCCAAAAATCGAAAACATAGAGTCGAGAGGACAAAAGCTTAAAGAGGTCAACACTTTGGCTCTGTTACGAAGTCTCAAATTGCACTCAAAATTGGTCGGGAATAGTAGTACTCGATGGAAGAGTTTTCGTCACGAGAAGGAAATGAAGAAACAGAAGAAAGGTAAGCTACATGAATGGGAAGGGAGAGGATTTGGAAGGAATCCCCCTTCCCTTCTACTAAACACTCGCGACGAGGGAGGCGTTTCAAAAAAAAAACGTTCTCCCCCTATTTTGGAAATTTAATTTAATAATAATTTTTTTAGCATATATTACATTCTCTTTCACTTAGAAAATTTTGTACCCGAAATTTAAAACAATCTCGAGAGTACTAATGAGCAAACGGAGAATACTTAGCTATCATATCATACTCAATTTCCCAAGTTGCTTCTCTTTCACTATGGTTTTTCCACTAAACTAGAACTAAGATATTTCACAGTGATGTAGAACTCTAATCTCACGACCCAAAATTCTCTCAGGTTCTTCCTCATAAGATACATGTTCCTGAATAAGAATTTTAGTCCAAGAAATAACGTGTGAATGATCAGGGATGTACTTTCTCAACATAGGAACATGGAAGATATTATGAACATAACTCAACTGTAGTGGTAATTCCAATCGATAAACCACTGAACTAATGGGTTCAATAATCTAAAAATGACCTATATATCTTGGGCTAACTTCCCTTTCTCACCAAAACGACTAATACCTCGACGAGGTCACACTTTTTTAAAAATACAACATCATTGGCCTCCCATTCCACTTCCCACCGCTAGAGGTCTACATAACTTTTCTGTCGACTTTGAACAGTATTCAGTCGATCCTTAATCACTTGAACTTTTTCAGTTGCCTCATGAATCAAATCAAGCTCGAGAGTCATACACTCAACGGTTTCAACCCAACATAGAGGTGAGCTATATGATCTCCCATATAAAGTTTCATATGGCAAAATACCGATATTGGCTTAATAGTTGTTGTTATAAACAAAATTCACTAAAGACAAGTGATTCACCCAAGTATCTCTGAAATTTAGAATACAAAACTTCAACATATCCTCGAGAATCTGCATCGTACACTCAAACGGACCATCTGTCTGAGGATGATGTAAAGTATTCAAATTAAACTCTATGTCTAAAGCTCTCTAAAGGGTTCTCCAAAATTTTGACAAGAATCTTGGATCTCTATTAGATCGAGTGAATACCGTGAAGACGAATGATACCCTCAATATACAACTGACTCAACTTCCTCAAAGGGAAATCCATTCTAACATGGAATAAAGTGTGCAAATTTCATTAATCTACCAATAATTATGCACACTGCATCAAATTTTTGTACCTTCCTAGCCAAATTGGTCACAAAATCTATGGTAATCTTATTTCATTTCCACTCAGGTATAGGTAAATGTTACAACAATCCAGCTAGTCTCTAATGCTCAGCCTTAATCTGTTGACAAGTCAAACACCTAGATACATACCCAACTACATCATGTTTCATTCCAACTCAACAATACTGACGCTTCAGATCATGATACATTTTTATGCTGCCAGGATGAATTGCAAATCTAAACTTATGACTCTCTACTAAAACTATCCGCCTCAAATTCAAATCACTAGGGACGACAATTCGATTCATGAAGAATAGGAATTCATCATAACCAATTTTTCAACCATCAAACTATTCACTAGCTTAAATCTTCTCGAATCTTTTTTTCAACTCATCGTCAAACTTCTACAAATCTTTCACGTACCAAAGTGTAGGGGTTGCTACTAAATTAAAATCTTGAACTGTATAACCATCATCTTGGTACTGCAACTCATAATCCCCAATAATCAAACATCTCTTCCAATTATCCAAAACAAAACAAGAAAGAGATCCGACTCAAGGTGTCAGCTACAACATTAACTTTTCCAGGATGATACTATAAAGTAAAGTCATAGTCCCCCATATACTCTACCCAACGGCGTTGTCAGAGATTCAAATCATGCTGCAAGAAGAGATACTTTAAACTCTTGTGATTTGAAAATACTTCAAATTTGGCACCACACAAGTGGCTCCACCAAATCTTCAAGGTAAAAATAATTGCTTCAAACTTTAAGTCGTGAGTAGGGTAATTCCTATACCGACCCATAACTTTTTACCTTTGAAAAACGTGTAAAATTTAAAACTTTTGAAAACATCTTTTTTTATAAATCAGTAGAAGACTTTAAAGACAATATCTAAAATCATTTTCTTAAAACACTTGATAAAACACAGCAAAAGAATGTATAATACAATCTTTTACAATTCAAATGATTTACAAAATCATTTTTCTCTATTTAAAACCTTTAGCATAGTCAGCCACAAGATCCGCGCGTGCAAATCCTTCATCAACTGCTCCTTGGCCTGTTCTACTGTGTACCTACATCACAAGACATAATCTAATAGTCTAACGCTCAGTAAGTAATATAAACTAAAAATTTATGATGCATATGTTATGCTCTTTTAAAATCTCTTTTCTATTATCTATTTATGTTTTCATTTTCTCTTTTATCCATTGTGGGACACGTGAACCCAATCTCCAGGCCCAACGGATCACCCCCTTAAAGGGCCCAACGCCTACGTTGGCCACACCTTGCCTCTGATCCGATGTAGGACACGTGAGCCCACCTCCGGGCCTAACGGATCACCTTCTTCAAGGGCCCAACGCCTACGTTGGCTACACTGCATTTCTAATCCGATGTAGGACACGCGAACCCCACTTCCAGGCCAGACAGATCACCTCCTTAAAGGACCCAATGCCTACGTTGGCTACACCATCTCATCCTGTTTCATATTCGTTTACTTTTTTCACTATCTGTTTCACTTTCAATGGTAAAATGGATATTCCTACAGCCCAAATGATGGTAGTCCGCTTCTGGTGATCAACCCTCCACGAACACTGTACACTTAGTATGTGTGAGTATCCATTAAACCATCATTAAAACAATGCATTTAAAACCATTTTCATATAATTGAAAAATCATGATGTGTCATGCTCGTGAATGCATACAGTCTATCATATCAATAGAAAAAAACTCTAAACATGCTCATCTATTAAACATATAATTAAAAGAACTTAATTCTAATAAATACTCAACAAACAGCATTACAATTTACGGAACATGCTCAATATCTAGATATTCTAATAAAGCAGTAGACGTGCTGGTAAAGCAGTAGACATGTTCCTAAAGCAATAGACATGCTCAATATCTTACTATTCTAGTTAAGCGTTAAACAGCCAACATGCATGCCCTAACTCTTGCCATATAGGGCCCCAAAGACCCAAACACATACAATATCAACATATTATTCTATTAAAATAGTAAGCAATCAACATACATATCCTAACTCTTGCGATGTAAAGCACCAAAAACTAAAGTACATGCATATCACTTACTTGTAATCCGTAACGCATTCTAGCACTTAACGTTTTCTCCTTTTATACCTATTCATCAATAACATTTAATTGTCAATAGCTAATCACTATCTCAAATTCTCATTCCTATAATGTGATAACATGCATGCATATTATACATTTCAATTCCATTCTACATTTCCTTCATCTTTCCCGTTTCTTTAAGTAGTAAAAGACAGAATACTCACATTCGTTATATCAAGTCCAACTTCATCACTTAACTGTTTTCATTCACTTAATTCATCAACACAACAACCAATAAAAGAGTAACTTTACTTTACAAAACTTAAGCTCAACACATCCCTTCAATTCATCACATTCACATTCAACAGATGAAATCACAATCTCCAACCAACAGAGCATGCTTATCAAAGCAGTAAGGTAGGGAATAATTTCCATTAACATAACCTAATTCCATACAGGTTCCTTGAAGCCGTGACCAATAGGGAACAAACACAGCATGTCAAACTCAATCACAAAGCATAAAAACCTTCTAATGCTCATCAAATGTTTACAGAAATAGAGACAACATTTTCATCAAAGTACATTTATTTCCAGAGAACAAATTCAACACATAATGCATAAAACTTATAACAAAATGAAGATATTTCCTACCTGATCCGTGAAGATTCCAAGAGGAATCGACCCACCACCTTCTCACTTTTTCTCTGTCATTATCTTTCCTTCAAAGCCACCATCACACACTTTCTCTTCTCTGTCTCTCTTCACTTTCTCTCTTCCTTCACAATTTCGCTCAGCTGCACACACTCATAGAACGCACACTCAGTCCTCACTCTCTTCCTTTCTCTCTCGCTCTCTGTCTCAATTTTTTCTTCACAGATTGCTTCTCACACACACCTTTACACAATCCCAATATAATCTCACATAACACCCACGTGGAGAATTTACAGAGGATAAACCATCGGGATACACGTTTCCACTTCGGCCGGGTCAACACAAAACTCGATTCTCCTATGCTGAAGCTGAAAATGCTAGTTGCTCCTGCCTTTCAATTCCTCCATCTCGCCTCTGCCATTTGTTGCTAGCCATTGTCACAGTAACTGAAAATGCAGAATAAAGCCAACAACAGAAATGCAACAGAGAAGAAACAGAACTCAGCGTCCAAAACAACCACGCTCGACAATGGAGGCCAAGAGCCAAACACGCAGGGGCACACACCTCGTACAGTCGCCGGCAGTTTTTCACTATCGGAATTGCTCCCAGAAGCTCAACCCGCAGAAGCTTCTCCCTATCGTTCCTGTGGGATTCGCCACACCGAGTCCTAGCTCCACAAATCATTCTCCTCTCGTCGACACCAGCAGCCCGATGGACAGCTCTCCATTCATCGAACTCCATCACAAAGCTCATCGCCCGAGCTCCCCTGTCGCCCGAGCCCTCTCTCTCCAAATTCGCCCTCCTTTTCTTTTCTTCTTCCATTGAACCAAACTAGTTCTAGGAGGAACCTGTTCCAGAAGAAACCAGTTCTCCCCTCATCTCTTCAATTTTTCTTTTTCCCTTTTTAATTCACTCTCTTATTCTACTTTAACTTTACTTAATTTAATTTCATTTACTTCCTTTCCTTTTAATTAATTTTCTCCTTTATTTGACAAATCTTCACTTTCATTTAACTAATATTAAACATATATATATATTTATGTGTCAATTTACGTATTGAATATTAATCGACCCAATTTTAACTTCCGACTTATTCCTAATATCGATTAACGATTATTATGGGTCCAATTTAAATTCTTAATTCTTTTTCTTAAATTAATCTCAATCAATTAAATCTTCAATAGTTATCCAATTAATCATATTACACCCAATAATTTCCCAATTATTCTCACTTAATTATGTTATGGGAAATCGAGGTATTACAATTCCACTCATACGTCTTTAACTGCCGAGATGCATAAGCTATAACTTTATCCTGCTACATCAGAACGCATCACAAACCAACTTCTGACGCATCTATAATAAACTACATAAGTCAAACTCTCATCCGATACTGCTAAAACTTGAGTAGTAGTCAATCTTTGCTTGAGTTCATCAAAAGCTACTTGACACTTTTTATTCCAAATAAATTTCATATCCTTACTAGTCAATAGTGTTAACAACATAATAATAGAAGACAAATTCTGCACAAATTGACGATAATAACTAGTCAGACCCAAGAAGCTATGTACTCCAGTAACATTTTTTGGTGGCTTCTTGATGGAATACAAGGTCTATCCACAAAAACATGGGCTTAAGGTCTCATCAACTCATTCCCTTCCAACAATTTGGAAGGTAACTCATCAAATGCCCAAAAAGAGGAGCTATCAACCCAAGGAGGTCAAAGAGGGCCCACACCCCTAATGCTATGGAAAGGAGACCAATAAGACAAGCTTAAAAGGCAAGAAAGATCGAAGGAAATATAGATAAGAAAACCTTCCTTAATCGGCCAAAAGCAAGTGGACAAAGGAGAGCCAGTTATGCTTGGTTTCGGTAACCATCCAAGTGGCGAAATTGAAGAAGAAGAAGTTGTTTAAAAGTCACCATTTCTTGGAGCCAAAGCTAGCAAAGAATAATAAAATAATAGCTTTAGAAAGTTACTAAATTTATAGTTTACTAATCGGCCATATAGGGCCGAATATCTGGTGTGTTTCCTTTATTGTTATTTCTTATTCTTTACTTTGTAATTAGCTATATAAATCCCCCTAGTGTATGTTTTAGACATTGAAGTTTGAATAATAAAAGCTCTTGCTTTCTTTTAAAATTAGAGGAATTCCTTTTTCAAACACTTTGGTGAGTTGCATCCAAAGTTATCCTTGTGTGAGTAGCGTCACAAGATTGGGCTCACTTGGAGTAGAGTGAGTTCTCTTATTGGCATTTGCATCCCTACTCCTTGGAGGAAAGCTGTGTGAAGAGGTGTCTAACCATCAAGAGGCGTTTCCATCAACAAATCATCTATTTGGGAGTTGCAAGCTACACTACTTGCTATTTCCTACCGCATGAGTTCTTTCAAGCATATTTCCTAACCCTTGAAGGTTCTTTTCATTATTTCTAAAGGAGTTCTTTCCTTATTCATCTAAGAAGGCGTGGTCCAAATTTCAGCTTAAAAGCTTCTAAAACGTGGGAGTTATTGACTTTCAAAGTTGGACTTTCCATATTGAGTTTGCGCCAAAATAAGGAAGCTTGAAGAACTGGTCGATCAGCTTCACCATTGACGATCAACGGGCTGAGAATTCGCTTGCCACTACCTTTTTTCTACGTGTTGCTGCTCGATCACCATTCCACTTCAAATTATTGGTTGATCATCATGGTCGATCTCCACCTATATTTTCTAGTTATTGACCGACGTAGCCCCTATGTTCTTCAAAGTATCTGGTTGATCATATTTCTTCAACACCCAATTACATCAACATCTTCATCAACATATTTCAGGTTATATTCTAATTCTCTCCCATTTTTCGAGGGTGAGGAGCCCCCTTGAAGGAAACTCTAGTTTACTTTCCTGCCAAGCAATGAGCACACCGCTTCAAAGAACCATTTTTCACACCTGAGAGAAGATTCTTCTTAGCTAGTAGCATCAATCCCTTCTCACTCATGTGGCTAAGCCGACTATGCCAAAGTTCTATCGTGTCTTCATCATCTACCGCATTTGTGGTAGACTCTACGATCTTCGCATGCATCACATATAATGAGGAACATTTTTGTCCTCTCGCCACGATCAGAGAGCCTTTGGTGAGCTTCCATTTACTGTCACAAAAGGTGTTGCAAAATCCTCCATCGTCGAGCTTACCAGTGGAGATCAAATTCATGCAGATGTTGGGAATGTGCTTCACACCTCTCAAAACTAAGGTATTGCCATTGTCAGTCTCCAAACGCACATCTCCCATACCAATGGCTTTAGTAACACCATCATTACCCATCTTCACCAAAAGTGTATGACGTGAAGAAGTCCCTCCGCGATGTAGCGTGTATCAAAGCACCGCTATCAATTACCCAACTTGTATCTTGGCACGCGAGATTTACGGCTTCATCATCATAGACAATTAAGAACTCATCAGTGGCTGTGGCTACCTTTTCGCCTATATCACCCTCATCGGTCTTCTTTTCATTGCCCTTAGTATTCGGATTCTCTCGAAGAAACTTTCGACAAAATATCTTTATGTGTCCCTTCTTACCACAATAATGACATTCAAAATTTGCATGTTTGCCGCTCTTACTTTTGCTTCTACTTTTATCTTTCGGACCTCTACTTTAACTCCTCTGCCTATTTTCGGTGACTAGAACGTCTGACTGTGAAGAAGAACTCGTAGACTTTCTTTTCATCTCCTCATTCAACAGACTGCTCTTGACTACATCCATAGCCAATTTACCATCCGGGGCTGAGTTGGACAACGACATTCTGAATGTCTCCCACGAGTCCGGTAAAGTACCAAGAAGTAGCAAACCCTGAATCTCATCATCAAACTTGATTTTCATTCCAGCCAACTGATTTATAATCCCCTGAAATGTATTTAAGTGGTCTGTCATTGCTTTCCCATTTTGATACTTCAACCATAATAATTGCTTGATCAAATACAACTTGTTGTTACCCGTCTTTCGAGCATACAACTCCTCAAGCTTGTTCCACATGCTCTGTGCATTCTTTTCCTCACTGACATGGTTGAGGACGTTATCATCTACCCACTGCCGAATGTACCCACACATCTGACGATGACATAATTCCCATTCAACATCTGTTTTATTAGCCGGCTTCTCACTGGCAAATACTGGCAGATAATAGTCTTTCACATAGAGGAGATCTTCCATCTTTCCCTTCCAAACATGATAATTGGAGCCATTCAAAGTAACCATCCGACTTGTATTACTCTCCATGATTCGAATAGGCACAAAAACGAGAACCAAGCTCTGATACCACTTTGTTGAGAAAAACCACCTAAATCAAATATGCGGAATATGGTTTTTCCAATATTTAGTACCTGATTCGAATAGCAAACAAACACCGCAGACGCAATAATAGTCGAGTGACAATCAATATAACACAACCAAATCAATGCACACCAATTTTTAGCGTGGAAAACCCCAAATTAGGTAAAAACCACGGGACCGATTGGGCCGCTTAAAACTTCTACTATCAACGATAATAATGGGTACAAACAAGTCTCAATACAGCACAATCATCATCATTATCAAGATGGAATCAAGAGAGAGTAACAAAGAACAAGAGAATCAGATTTCTCTTGTTCGGGTTTAACCTACGAGATGGACTTACAGAGCTCAAAACCAGATCTCCACCGTTCAGAATGTTACCCAGGAAGTCACGAACACGTTGTCAAAATGTCACGCCGATCCAACGGTCTAATCTCCGGCAACGGAACTTTTCCAAGACTGACCCTGTAAAATCCGAAACTGCTCTCTCTCCTTTTTTTGCTGCTATTTTCTCTCTACCCGCCGTTTAGGGTTATGAAACCCTTTTAAAAATTTTCGCTTTATTTAATAAGGGCATGAGCCCTCCTTGTCCAGCCCACAAGGGCCGAATACAACAAAACCGTCGTGACACCACCAGTTCACATTACTTTAAAAAATGAATAAACAATGTTTTAACTAAATAAATTTATCATACGGGTGGGTACACTTTATAACCATACATCATTTATTTTTAAATATATAAATATTGCATAAGTGACATTACATGCATAAATTGAAATCTATTGAAAAACAGGTCGATCGAGCAATGTTTCGACAGGAATTTCGCTCGACACCTCAACATTGTTTGTAGAAATCTCCAAAAGTGGGAGACTTCATATAGGCTCCACGGGGTCCAAGGAACTGACGCCATGGCGTGGTATAAGGGCAGGATGCCTTGCCGTCATTTATAGGATGCCTTAGTGCTGATAGAGGTGTCGAAGCCTTGGCATGCAAAACATGACGCCTCAGTGTTACACCAAATGTTGAAGCCTCCACGTAGGTTTTGCTAAGCTGCCACACGGTTATTTTCATTGTTTTATAAATATGAGAATGATAGATAGACATTATACAAGTATAGTTCACATATCATATTCTTTGATAGATAAATACATGATACATGCATCATGAAACCAAATTAATATAAGATATATAAAATGTCATTTTATATACATTGATAAATGCATGACATCTATGCATTTGGTAGTAGCTTGATTTATGATTTGATGCATTAATATTTGCCTAGGATAAAGACATAGGTGGCAAGTTGGTTAATTAGGTATGTTTATATTGGTTGACCCTAGTGACCGATTCACATGATGCAGCATAATGTGATGAAAGATGCATATCTACTAGCATATTTACTCAAATTGGACGGTCTATGGTGCTAGGAGGATGCACATTGGTCACATCAGAAGCCAATGGTGCAATCTTTCCTTTGTGTATTTGTGGTCAGTCATGGATTGGAAAAAAGAAGAGTAACTTTATGTCCTCCGTATGGTGCAAATCCCTAAACCTCACGAGGAAGCATACGTCAATGCCTAGAGCCAGCGATGAAAATCCAAGAAGTGTGGTCATGTGATAGTTGGTACACATTGCATGCTCATGTTAGCATAGATTCATACATATTAATATGAAAGATAATTAATGAATATGTGATAAATATAAATTGGACATATTCATCTAATGTGTGTACATTACTATCATTGTATGCATTTAGGTAGATAAATGATGAACCTACCTTGATTTATGCAATACGGGATTGAGGTGATTGTATTAATTATCTGTTTGCATAGTCACCGTCATATGTATATAGGTAGATACATAATAATAATAATTCTACCAAGAAATAGTGCGATTGAGATTTAGATAAATGTACTGGAAGTAGTTTTCCAATAGTATTAATTAAGTGCATGAATATAAATTGTCACGACTCGCAAAGGACCCGAGACAGAATGGGGGACGATCCAGCCCAAAAGGGACGGATCATCCGACCCATTTCACTTAAATTAATTATGCAGTAGCGAAAGACGAAAATTTAATTAATTAAGCTAGGGGCCAAAATGAAATGGGCTTAACAGGTCCAAAAGTGACATCAGATAGTAAAGAAATATAATCCAAATAAGAAAGAAAAACCGTGCAGAGGAAAATTAAACATTTAATGTTTACAGTCATCCAATTAAATAAATATACCTCACTAAAAGTCTCTCGAAATAAAACTAATAAAATGATGGAAAATTAACAACTGTGCTTGATCTATTCTTGACTTGGCAACTGGAGGTCTGACAAATAATTTCCTGAAAATTTTATTTAAGGGATGAGTTGACTAACTCAGTAGGGATTTAAAATTTTCAGAATTTAAAAGAAAGATTTTTATAAAACATGTATAACATTTAAGAATCACATTTTTATGTTATAAGCATTTAAAGAAATAAAGGCGATGCTCGGTGAAAGCGAAAGCCAATTAACACCCTGATCAGGTTTAGGGTTTTACACCCAGGGACACGGCACATACAGATGTCTCATTACTCTAGTTGCACTTTAGGGATTAAAACCCAAGGACATTTCTAAAGAAATCCCATTTTTAACAAATTTAATAACAAACAAACACACCTCATGAGATAGAATGTGTAAAAAAAATAAAATAAAATAAAATTTAACAAATTCTAATACATGAAATTGAGTAATTCATTAGAATATAAATTGTTAAATTTTAAAGGATTATTTAAAAATAACAATATGCAAAATGTAGTGCATAAAAATAATCTCTACCTCGAAGTGGGTTTTCCAATCCAAGCTCAATTGCTCAAAATGTCCAATTTATAGGATTCCCAATTTAATTCAATATTTAGATACCTAAATTGAAGTTGGAAATTTATAAGGGTTAGCTTAATATTCCAAAATTTATTTATCAAGCCCAAAACAAACTTAAATAGCGGCCCAATTGGCCCTGAATTACTTTAGCCACAAATTTTTAGGGCTAAGGTTTAGCCCAAACCAAATTATAGGGCCTAAGCCCAGTCCAACCTTTAGTTTGCAGCCCACGGTCCAATTCCGTGGGCTGTGCTGTGAAATGCAGAGAGGGGGGTTTCTCTCCTGCCATCAACGCAACCCAAACTACATTCACAATACCCATGAAAAATCATTTGGCCGACGCATTACATTGACAAAAGTGGCACAATATGACTAAGAAATTTATGTAGATTATTCAATTAACAACATCGTCTATCGGATTCAATAACTCAGTTTAAAAGGATGAAATTGATAGAAGAATCCTTATCAAATTTTTCCAGACCATGAACAAAAATCAGAGACGAAAATAAAAGGGAAGGTTAAATTCTGTACCTTCAAGATCTCGACTTTGGATAAACTGAAAGATTCATGCACTGCCTTAAGCCTCAAATGTCTGAAACAAACTTAAATCTTCAACCTTTAGAAGACCCAAATCCATTATAATTGGATTCACAAAGAACAGAATAGAAATTAAAGGAGAGAAGACCTAAACTTACACGTCGGGGTATACTGATGAATAAATCCCTATCTTCTACGCTCGGCGGAAAAGAAGACCACTCCAGCTTCGATAATGCGTCACCCGATCTGAGGGAAAATATGATTAACAGTGCACACCGAAAGGAATCGGATTGAAGTCGAAAATCAAACTTACCTAGAAGAAGTCTTCTCCTTGATCTGCTCGCACGCTAGAGAAGAGATCGAAAATTGGAGGGGAGTCAAGTGGTTTCAATCCCCTTCCTCAGCCGCTGATAAAAGGGAGCTTATTCCCCAAATCTCGGCAAGCAGATTGGGGAAGAAGTTTCAAAATGTTTAATTTAAATTTAAATTTTTTTTTTTTCTCTATGGGTTGGGCTTCAACGAGCTGGATTTTACATAAATGCTCTTGATTATTGAGATTAAGTGAATAGAATTAGTTGCATTTAAATACAGATCTGAACGAGGTTAGAGAAACATGAGGATAGAGCATTCATTCATATGTTGATCATACATGACATTTTTATGTATCTTGTTCATGACATATAGGTAATGATTTATGAAATCATACTATGTATTTAAATACATACATTCTACATTTTTAACACATAGAAGAAGTGTTCGACATTATTTGGCATTAGGCACAAGGTAAAGATTTCTACATAATTAGCTATAATACATTGGTTGATAGACATTACTTAGAACATCTTGATAGATGTACGTAACCTAAAAATTTGTCATAAACGATACATGTAAGAAAGAAAAATGTCAATAAATTTGACAACCTAGTAATATGCATTAATTTATATGTTTATTAATCTTTAAAATTGCGTTAACTAATTAAACTTTATAAAATCTCATTATATAATCCCTCCATATTTTTTAGAAACAAGTCGTAACAGCTCGAATGACAAAAGAAAATTTAAACTGATAAGATGAGTTCAATGCAGGATAATACTATTGTCTTTTATTTTGGTTTTTTTCTTGTATTTTATTTTACAATATCCTTTGTATAAAAATAAGATGGTTAAACTCTTGTATATAATAAGACTTGTAAGATAAATAATGGGTGATAATTGTGATATGATAGTACATTAGTTTTAGTTGCTTGTTTAATCTTTAGAAGTTTCAATGTGCTTGTTATACTCATGTTTTGACAGTTATTTCCTATTTTAGGATGTTTGGTATCGATGTGCATTCACTGTAATGCAATTGTAAAGATTAAGCATGTGCTCACTCATCTCTTTAATAAAAAAATTTAATTATTTTATTTTTTATAATTTATTTAGCATATAAAATATAATGCATTATATTACATATAAATTAATAATATTGTTATATTGTGATTCATTGGAAATTTGAATATTATCTAAAATTTTATACAAGGTAACTTCGACTTACCTAATTACTACTTGAGATTTTTAACCACGTTATAACTCCCCATTTTTACTAATTTAATCAATTAACTTAAAATTATACACGTCTAAACAAGGACTAATTATGAAAATTCAGGTCAAACACGAAACAATTTGACTTTTGAAAAACCTAAAAAATTTGATCAAAAATTTTATTTATTTAAAATTCTAAGATTTTACATTCTTCTCACTTTAAGAAATTTTGCCTCTTGATTTAGTACAAATGCAAGAGAACCATTAAACAAATTATGATACTTTTTGTGCATTTCCAACTCAAGTTTCCAGGTACTTTCCTATTCATTGTAATTTTTTCACAACACACAAACCAAGAAAATCTCGTTATGTTAAAACACTTTAGTTTCCTACCCAAAATTTGCTCTTCCTCCTTATAGGAAACATCCTCTTGGATGGAAACATCAGTTTAGGAGATTACATAAAATGGGCCTGACATGTACTTCTTCAATATGGATATGTGGAAAACATTATAAATACATCCAAGCTACGAAGGCAAATTGAATTTTGTATGCTGTTATCAATCCTCTCAACAATCTGGAATGGATCAATATATCTTAGACTAACTTTCCCTTCACCAGAATTGACTGATATCATGCCTCGAATGAAACTTTAGAAAAACAAACTCTCTAGCATCGAAGTTAACCTCTTGCCTCCAAAGATTGACATAAATTTTGTGTTTGCTCTGCACTGTTTTCATCCTCTCTCAAATGAGTTGGTATTTCTCACTAGTCTTTTGAATCAGATCTAGCCTAAGAGACACCTTTTTCTTTGCTTCAGCCCAACACTAGAGCAAATGATACGCTCTCTCATACAATGATTTCTATGGCAATACACCAATGTTGGACTATGATATAAACAAATTTCACTAATGACATATCATTGATCCAATTGTCACCAAAATTTATGATACAAGCCCACAACATGTTCTTAAGAACTTAGATAGTCTGTTCTGATTGTCAATCAGTCTGAGGATGATGTGTCGTACTGAAACTTTAATTTGTATCCAATGACTTCTGAAGAGCTCTCCAAAAACTTAGACGGGGATCGTAGTTAGAAATGATACTTGATGGAACATTGCAAAAACAAACAATGTTGTCGATGTACAAACATATTAGTTTTGATAAAGAATAATTCTTCTAAATCAGATAAAATGGGTGGACTTTGTCAGCTGATCAATAATGACCCACACAACATCGTGCTTCTGTGGAGTACTCAGAAGACCCATGACAAAATTCATCGTAATCATATCTCATTTCAACTCTGGATAGGCAAAATTGTAGTAAACCTTCTAGTCTCTGATGCTCTGTCTTGACTTGTTGATATGTCAAACACTTGACCACAGAGTCTGCAACATCACATTTCATATCCAACCACTAGTATTGTTGTAACATCCCTATTTTTATTTCATTTTAAAATATCGTGAAACTTTAAACTTTTTCTTTCATAAAATTAGAGTAAGACTTTTCTTTTAAACTGAGTGTTAAATCCATTACTTAAAATCCTTTTACAGTAATAGTCGTTTAAAACATTTTTAGCAGCAGAATAACTTTCATTTTTATCAAGTGTAGATGTGTATTGACCTTCTAAATTTCTACAAGAGAATTTACAATATACAAAAACAATCGCACAAGAATTTAAATACCCGCTCGGATACCAATTGAAAGATCGATAAACCCTTATAGAGGGGAGAGGGGGGGGGGGGGGGGGTGTGAATATAGCGTTCTAACTTTTTCGTGCGATATTTAAATTCTCTAAATCTGTAAGTGATTTATCGAGTACGATTAAATAAGCAATCACAATAAATGCGTAAATTAAAGAGTAAGAGATAGAGATTGTGCACATGATATTTTTTACGCGGTTCGGCAAACACGCCTACGTCCGCACTCTAAGATTCCACTTGGAGATCCAATAAACAATTGGCGTACGGGTGCCAATAAAACTGTTTACAAAGACTAATTTTAAGGACGTCACCCTTTGACTATTTCGGGTTGCCAACCTTTGACTATTAATGGGGCGTCACCCTTTGATTGAACTTACGGGCGTTCAAACAAGTCGTTGACTGTTTCGAGGTGTCACCCTTATATGACTAATTCGTAGGGTGTCACCCTTTTACAATTTCGCACAATATGAGTTTGTAAAGTAAAGCTCAAAAACTATATCCGAACTCTCCCAATAATAACTCGCAAGTTTATGGGTGGGAGAGTTAGATTACAATTGCTCACAAATATGATGAGAAGTCGAGTAGAAATTTTGTCAGCGCTTCACTACTTCTCTCGTTTGTTTTATTGAGCTTGGAGTGCATCTCTATATATAGGCCACAGACTTTTCTATCATCCTAAAAGTATTCGGTCGTCCGCATTCAACCGTTGAAGAATATAGCCATTGAAATTCACTCGTTGAAAAACTGTCCGTTGGCAAAATCTGGACTTTTCGGACGCAGAGTCATCGTCCAAAAAGTCAGAGCAGAATTGTACAGAGTCGAAACTTCTGCATCTGCTACATCCGGTATCGTCCAAATTTGTCGCCAGAATTGTACAGATTCAAAAGCTCTGTGTCCGCGTGCATATGCAAGCATCCGCGTGTGTCCGAAATGTCGCCACATTTGTACAAAGTCTAAACTTCTGTGTCTATGCCCGTCCGTGAGCGTCTGCATGTGTCCAAAAATTTGACACGATTGTACAGAGTCTAAACTCTTATGTCCGCGTGTGTCCACGCTCGTCCGCTATAGTCTGAAAACTTTGGACTGCACATTGGGACGCAATCACGCGTCCTCACTCGTCTTAATTGAGGATTTCGGACGTTGGCCTTCGTCCGCTCTTGTTCGCATGCGTCCAAAAACGCCAACTCCCAGTTTTGGCCGACTTCCTTCGTCCGCACTCGTCCAGAAGCTCACTCCAATATAAACCCTAAACTATACTAAGTCATTCAATGATATGCTACAATACATGGACTCAAGTAAACATGTTAGCACATTAATAATACCAATTTTAAGAGTATTTTCAATAAACACGGATATAATTATTACTATAAAAATGTTAAAATTAATATCCAAAAAATATAAAATACAACTTATTGATTTATTAAATTAATCAACATTTTGGTCATCATCAAAATAAAACTTAGCCAAACAAAAAGGCTAACAATATTTTCTGGTGATGAGAAATATTGGTTTCTGTAATATTCTATGATTTAGAATTCTATATGTATGGACATAGATGCACAGTTTATTTTGGATTTAATTTATATTTCCGCAATTTAACTTTTGCAAGCACTACGTGGATGGTGACCCATCACAAGTGGATTGAGGCTGGAAAAATTATTACAAGTCTTCCGCTAATTTTAACAAGTCTTGGGCTGGACGATCAGGTCCTCTCTAAGGATCAGGTTATTTAGCTCGACGTTTATATCTAGCCCACCTCTGGGTCATGACATAAACAACTTAAAATATTTTGTTATCATAAAAAAAAAAAGATTATTAGCTTAATGGGAAGTAAGATTAGTTGTTTTGATGATGAACATGCTTAATTGCATAGTTAAGGCTAAATTATTTATGATTTGATGATGTAGTTATGTACTTGAACATGTCCAAGTAGTGTTTAATCATATACTTGTTAGTTATACTTGTTTGGCTATATAGTTTTACTCTCATCGGAAATATTTTTAAAAATGGGTATTTGAATGTTCTAACATGTTTTGTTAAGTCTTTATCATTAATGTTAAAATTATTAGGACTTACACATTTTAAATCAAGGAGAAGATGCAGAAGTGGTTGACTTGTCCAAGCTAAGAGGTCATCCGACAAAACTCCTTAGAGCAACTAATGTTTGGAACCTTGCTGAATAAGTCAATTTGGCCATGAAGAGGTTGACCGTAGTGGTTGCCCTACCAAAGCTTAGAGGTCGTCTAGAAAAACTCCTAAAAGCAACGATGTTTCGAAGACATGCTAGAGATGTCGACCGGGCCTTGTATAGGTCGACTGGTGCAGTAGACCAGTCAGGATTGAGGTAATCCAAAAGTTCTCCCATGAGCATCCAATTTCTAAAATATAATGAAGAGGTCGACGGGAAACAATATGGTCGACCGACATGGTAGATCGAAAAGTATTGGTGGTTGACAAGGCTTATTCAAATGTCAAACAAAGGTCACAAAAGGTTGGTCGATTTGTATAGGTGGTTGACCAAGTCTCTAAGCTTTTAAAGGTATTTATAACTAGAAGCAACCTCCATTGTGCAAACCGCCGAATACGATATCTACGATGAAGTGTTGGCAAATTCATTTGAGATATTTGAACCTTCTATTTTGTGCCAAAATCCTAATTTCTCTACTCAAATTGAGAATTACATTTGTGAAAGTTAGGTTGTGTGTATTTAATCTTTTCAAAACTCCTACATACATTGTTGTTGAATGATTAAAGAGTGACATTTAAAAAGAGTCATGTAAGGTTTGATTGATGCTCTGAAACTCAATTGATCATAACCAGAAAGGTTAGAGTGAAAATAATTTTCAAAGAAGAGCCTTGGAACATAGACATAAGCAAGATTGGTCGAACAATGTTAATAAATCGTTTGCATTCTCTTTCCCTACTATCTTTTAATTATTGACTTATCCCTATTTTAGTTTTAAGGTTATCTAATTTATAAAAAATTTATATAGAGACAGCAAATAGAAATATTTTAATTAATGACAAGAAAAAACTTAAATAATATAATTCACCCCTCAATTATATGATATTGAAGCAAGTACTTTATTATCTATAGCAATTATTTTCTTAATGAATGACTTATGCATTATAATATAAATATAATAATAAATCATTGATGCATGTAATTTTTTATGTTAATAATTTATATCGTTTCGTAATTATTTTATTAACGAAGGAATGATATATTATAATTAAAAGGGTAAAATACATTTTGGACCTCAACTTTAAGGAGTCCCTGCAACTATATCCTCAGGTATGTTTTTTACCAAAGGAACCTTAAACTTTTATCCAATAGTGAAATAGACCCTCCAGTTAAAATATTTGTCAACTGGACGTGTCACTGATTCATTGGGTGACCTCTCTCTTTCACACTCACTTTACTTCACTTTTTATAGGCCGGAGGAGAGACATTGATCGGCATTGTTCCAATTTGACAGAGGCTGACGAGATGTAAAGCAGTGAAAATTGGAGAACCTGCCATCAAAACGAATAGAGTAATGTTACCTCTATCCAACAATTAACATTGGAGTATAAGGTCAGACATTGGTTTGCTGGATAACTGTAGAATGAACATGAAATCCATGGAAAGACTGATAGAAAGTTTGAGATAATTCTATGATGAAATCATGAACGGGAGGAAGAAAAGGTGGTAGTGATGTGAAGGTGATAAGTGTATGCTGCTTCGTCGCTGGATTTTGTCCGCTTTGAGCTTGCGGGCTCGCACGAATTTGTTCTCCACTTAGCTCCCGCGCGCTGAGACAAAACGCGTTCAACAATAATCTCCAATCTGTATGGCATAAATTATGTACCCATTATTCTAGTCCAACGAGCTAAATCAAATGTATCTAATAGTACTTAATAAAAATAATAATGACCCTATATATTTATTATGTTTAATTCCACAAATTAATTTCAAATATTTTCAATTACACTAGCATAGTTTCTTCGGTAATCATAGTCATTGACATCCTTCTCAAAGAGTGTACACCACACTTAATATCGTGCCCGAATTTGCCTAATCGAGCATTTATGATATTACTATGATGTACAATTAAAGTATGGGTACGACACCCAATTTTGCAACCAATTATAAATGAAGAATTGTTTATTTCTCTTCAATCACGATACTATATATTTGTAGAGAGATGAATTCTCAACTCATGAGACGTCTCTCTTCGATATTAAAAAGTTGTTTTTCAAGATCGAAGAATGCTACAAAATTCACAAATTTTCTCACTCTCGTCTCGTCTTATAAAAGTTTTCTTATTTAATGTCAAATATTATTTGATATTTAAAGATGAAATTCAAAAAATAATTTTTTATTTTTATGATCAATACATCTTTTCAAAAGTAAATCTCAACCCATGAAATTTACTAAATCTCACTCCAAATTAGTTTATTTGACATATCAAATTAACTAATAATCTAAAAACAGTTTTTTAGATTTTTTATTATGAAAACAATTTTTCATAATAATTTTCATAAAAAGTTGTTTTTATTTGGCAGATCAAATTTACAAGTTAAATATAAATTTTAAAAATAATTTTTTTAGATTTGCATATAAAATAAACAAAACTTTTCAATTTAAAGATGAGATTCTGCTGATCTAATTTGATAACTTATTTTTCAACGAACTTAAATTTCAAATGAAGGTATAATCTCATCTAATGAAATTATTCTAAACAAATTTGATATCAAGTTTCACAAATTTGATGATAAAAAAATCTTAATTATATATTTATTGTTTTATTTGAGTCTTTATAAATGATTAATTATAATTAATCATTTATATATGTTTTATATTCTAAATATACAAATAGATGACAGAAGTTGATAAGGGATCAGCGAATCTATAATTCTAAACTCTAATAATATTTATTAATTAATATAAACTTTTCGTATTAATTAATATAATTATTAATTCTATAATAATTTTACTAAATATTTAAAATTACACTCTTATAACTATAAAATAATTTCTATTGATATAATCATTATATATGAATTTATCCACCATTAAAATTCATAAAAGACATAAGTTTAAAATCTGTTAGTTTCTTATATTACATATTTATCTTTAATTATAATTAGTTCTTAATTAAATAATTAATTATAATATTTATGACTTGTCGCACGCTAATTATTGAATTTATGAACTAAAAAATAAGGTAATCTAAACAATATATTCCATGGTATGAATGTTAGCACTCTCAGCTACTAATTTAATTTATTCTCATAATATAAGGTTTATGAAATGTATTTTATACAAAATTTTACTAAGTAAATCAAATAATAAATCACTATGAAATAGAATTCTACTTAATAAAACAAATTAATATCATACATATATAATCATTATTATAATGAAATATTATTTTTTTGTTTAGAGAAAATTACGAGAACAATTTAATTTCATTTGACTCAATCTTATATAATCATATTTTATAAAATATATTCATTCTATGTCGTCACATATATAATTGGAGAGAACCATATTTCTGAATTAAATGAGTATGTTTATTACTTTATATCAAATATAAAATTTACATAAATAAAAAATTTCCATGAGTTTTTATAAAATATATTATGAAAAGAAAATATAAAATTAAGGAAAAATGACAAATTAACTATCCTCCTCTGTAATCAATGACAATTCAACAAGTAACCTTTTTTTTACTAACAAATTAACTACTGAACTATGTGAAAATGACGCCACTAACATCACTGTCACGTTTGCCGTTCAACGTGATAGTGTTGAGCCGCAGTAGCTCATCTACAAACTATCGCGGCTCTATAGTTTTGAAAAAATAAGACTACAATTTTCATGAACCATAGCGATTCATCTACTAAACCACAGCAGTGTGACGATAAACCGTTGCGCTGTCATATGAAAGTACCGAGATTTATAGTCACACTGCTGCAGTTTCATATGACACCGCCATAGTTTATAGTCACACCCGTAGTGGTTTATCATGCCTCATTCTACGTTCTTAGAGCCTAATATATAAGAATTGCATGTAAGGTTCGGCGAGTTCACCGCGAACCACAAAATCCTTAGCGACAGTGGAAGAAATGTTGGAGTAGAGCTCAGCGGCGAATTTTCATGAACCGCGGTGGTTCATCAAAATAACACTATAATTTTGATGGCACACCGATTAAATCGCAGCGGTGTGATGATAAACCACGACGGTTTTATATGAAGCCGTCGCGGTTTGACTATAAACTGCAGCGGCTTCATATGAAACCACCGCGGTTTGACTATAAACCGCGGAGACTTCATATGAAGCCGTTGTGGTTCGAATATAAACCGCGACGGATTAATACGTGCTTCGTTCAACAATTAAGAAACTTGTGCATAAATAGGCTTCACAAATTTAAGCAAATTGAAATGCGGTCGATCAAAAAGTGAAATGTTGACTCGGGGAAATGTTGCTAATTTTATAGTTTCATAATAATCAATTTTAATTTCATCATCAACAACCAAATTATCAATTTCATTACAAACATATCTTGTACATATGCATTACAACTGCAAACCAATTTACCAGTTCCATTACAACTATATCGTGCACATGTGCATGATAGACACAAACCACATTCTATTACAACCATATCATGCACATGTACACTAAGAATCAGTGTGCTCTAACCACATCAAACATTTGTATTGTTTCTTGAAGAACATCTAATTGTCTACCTCGAAGAAACTATTGTATATGACGTATATCTAGTTTCGACACACAGTTCATCTATTGATCCTTGTATGGTTGCTCACTCAATCTCACTATCTGATATTCCATATTGGATGGACTTGCCGTAATGCAAAACCGAAGCTCCGCTTGCTACCATTTTGGCAGAGGCATGACGACTTTCTATTTTTTCTCGAGCAAGTGTGAACATCATCATAACACTTTATTTGAAATTTCATTTCACTTTGCATCCCTCAACCGATGCTATGGTGAGTTGAATGCGAACCACAAAGTCCTCGCCAAAGGTGGAAGCAATGTTGGAGTAGAGCTCAACGACGATGTTTTGAGGGTTAAGTACTACGGTTTTCCTGGCGAGCAAGAAAGGTTTCGATGTTTTGGGAGCTGTAAAGAGGTGAAAGAGTTGGAGGCTCGGTTTCGGCCATTGTCAGTACAGTTACAAGGCTCCGAGTACTCTGAGTCGCTCCGTTGTATGTGACCGGCTCAGAGCACTCGTAGTTTGTAACTGTCCAACAATGGAAGAAACCTGGCCTCCAAATCTGTCACCTCTTTACCTCTCCCAAAACATCGAAAACTTTCATCTTGCTCGCTAGGAAAACCATAGTACTTAACCCTCAGAACATCGTCATTGAGCTCTACTCCAACATTGCTTTCGCTGTCGCCAAGGATTCTGTGGTTCGCGGTAAACTCGTTGGACCTTACATGTGATTTTTATATACTAGGGCTCTGGGAACACAGAACGAGACACGATAAATCGCTGTAGTGTCATATAAAACCTAGATGTGTGACTATAAACCACGGCGGTGTCATATGAAACCGCAGCAGTGTGACTATAAACCGCGGTGGCTTCATATGACACCGCAGTGGTTTATTGTCACATCGTTACGGTTTACTAGATGAACCGCCGTGGTTCATGAAAATTGTAGTATTATTTTTTTAAAACTATGGAACTACAGCGATTTGTAGATGAGCCGCCGCGGCTCGACACTATCACGTTGAACGACAAACGTGATAACGATGTTAGCGGCGTCATTTTTTCATAATTCAGTGATTAATTTGTTAGTGAAAAAAAGTTAGTGGTTAACTTATCATTAATTGCAAAGGATAATGGTTAATTTGTCATTTTTCTTAAAATTAATCAATAAAATTATTTATTCATTGTATGAAATAAATGTTCATATCATTTAAATGATATGTTTGTCTCTCTCTTGAAGGTTTATTTCATATCTTTCTCACACATTTGATGGTTTATTTCATCACGATTTATAGATCGAAGGAGACATTGATCGACATCGTTCTAGTTCGCTCGTGGCTGACCAGGAATGGAACAGGTGAAGGTTTTAAATTTCCTTAATAGAGTCAGAGAGAGAACCCATGGATGACACTTCTAAATTTGACGTATTTGTTAGAGGCTTCTTCCTACGTCTCGTTCATTTTCTAGTTCAACAAAATTCAGTTAGATGCCATAAATTATATAGGTTAGAGTGTTGGTGGGCCTCTATTGTAACAACAATTAGAAATGAGTGGATTCAAATGGAAACTAACCAAGCTTGAAAAAACCGAAGTTTTTGGTTTAGTTTTGATTTTGACTTTAGGAAAATTCAATTTATAATCAAATTGAAGGTTCTCGGTTCATTTTCCTTAAATCTATCGAATTTGAACTAAAATAATATTAGGAAGTTATTTAAGGTTTTTTTTTGGTAATTTTTGAAAAAATTACAAGACATAATTCAAGAAACATCGAAGAAAACAAAACCCAAAAACCAAATTAAGATCGAACAAAAAAAACTTAGATGCAATTTTCATTTGGTTCCTAAATTTAAGAGTTGAATGGAACCCAACTTCTCTAGTTCCATTCCTAGCAATGATTTACTCATTATTTTTTAAATAAATAAAAGAAAAATTAACACCGCAGACTCTATAGTTTACAATCAAAACGAGTCAAACCCTAAAGAAATTTTGTTAACAATTAAATAGGACATACGAAATAGGACGTGGGACGTCCGTTATAGAAGAGGGACGTCTGTAGTAATTGTGAGAATTCGCACGTGCCTTGCACGTGACCCTTTAACTGGAAAGAATTTGGAGTCCATCCTGAGCGTTAATTTCGATCCAGGGAAGTCCCTCGCTCGATCCAACGGGCAGGATTGAATCTATTAATTTCCAAAGGTAATGGTGGACGACATTTGTAACACCCCGATATTTTTAATTATAGGGGTATTACGAAGAACGTATTCATAAGAATTCCATTTTATTAAGATGAAATGGAATTTATTGTAATTAAAATATATTCTTCCAATAAATTAAAGTACAATATTTGAAATTATTTATAAGTGTTTTAAATTGGTGATTTATTGATTAAAAATAAGAGAGATGAAACTATTAGGAATTTAAATTGTAAATAGATTTATTAAGATTAAGATATAAAGTATGATCGTGGCATTGGATGTGTTATTATGGGGATAACAATAATTGTTGCTATGATAAGTATTTATTGAAATAAGTTGAAATTTAAATTAGTGAATTGAGGGTAAATTAGAGGTAATAAATAAATAGGATCAATTCAATTCATTTTAAATGAAGAAAGAATTAATTAATAGGATTTAGCATAAAGGTATATTAAGAGAATATTAAGTGGGAATGATTATTTACGTTAGGTTAATTGGATATTAGAGAAGGATTAAAATGGAATAAAAACATAATAATAAAGAAAGACAATTAAATTGAAATTGAGATTTAAATGGAATATCAATTAAATTAAGGAAATTAGATTAAAGAAAGGGGGAGAGGGTGTTTGCTGGAGGAGGAATCCCGAAGAGAGAAAGAGAGGTGAGAGAGAGAGGGAGATGAGAGCGGAACCGAGAGATCGATCGGGTTCCGGCACGGCGACGCGAGCGAGTGAGCGAACGACGGCAACGATCCAGCGAGCGAGCTTCGTCGCGGTGGCTGGCGAGCTGTTGGTCCGGCGAACGGCGAGCAACGGTGTGAAGCTAGGGCTCGGACAGAGTGTTTTGGCGATGGTTTTCAGCGGCGATTCAAGGTAAGCCCGATCAATTTCTTCTTTCCTCTTCCGTTTCTGTTGATCGGACATTGGCAGTAGGCGTTCGGCGTTGGTCGATATGCAGGGGAATCGTTCGATGTTCATCACTGGGCTGGGCTTCAATTCGCGATTGGGCTTGTGGCCTGGTCTTTGTTTCTGTTGGACTGAATCGACCCACTGGTTTCTACCTTGTGTTGAACGACAGTGTGTGGCCCAGTTGGGAGGATTGATCGACGTGATTGTCGCCGAAAAATCTGGATCTAGAGCTAAAATCATGGGATTGGTTGACGAATTGATGAGGAGGTTGTAGGTGGTTGCAATTGAAGAAGTTGTCGGGTGTTGGTTTTGATAAATGGCAGAGAGCTTCTCTGGAATAGGTTGAAGGTCGAGAGAGAGTTGGTTGAGAGGAGAATTGTGATGGGAGGCAGGGGATGACTTGGATGGTCCTGGAGTTGGAGTGAGCTGCTAGAGTCGGAATTAGAGCTGCTGTCCAGAAGTTGGAGCTGGAGCTGTCCATGCTAGAGCCGCTGCTGCCTTGAGCGGGAGCTAGATGTCCATGTTTTGCATTTCATCGTCAAGGGTAAGGAAAGGGTAGTGTCGGCCGTCTAAGCCCTACCCATGAGTATAGGATACGTTACTTTGTTTATGTTTGTTATGGATGTTTCTTGGTCAATTTCTGTTCTCTGTTTGTGAATGATCGGTAGACTTTGCTGTTATTATATTGATGTTAGTGTTCTCTGTTTGTGATATTAGTGTTCTCTGATCGTGAATGCTCCACATTAGTGATATTAGTGTTCTGTAGATAATTCATTGTTACTCTGAAGTTAACTTCCTTCGTATTAGTATTGCTAGGGTTATTTGTGATATTCATTGATAGTCCTGCAATTAAATGCTTTACTTCATTGTTGTTCTGTAAATAATTTTCTTCATATAAGTAGTTTCCCTTATTGTAAATGTTTAAGTTTTGCATTTCCTACTATACCGGTGATTCGCAGTCGGTTCTTTGTTTGTTTTAATGATATTAAATTCTATTTTTTTTATTATTAACTCTTTCCTTACTAAGCCTTTTTAGGCTTACAGTTTACTCGTGGTGTAGGTACCCACAAGAGAAGATAGCGTATGGGTTCGACACAGTTGACGAAAGATTTTGCACGCGAGAAGGCTTGCGGTTGGTCAAGCTACGAAAAGCAAAAATAATTGTGTTGTAATTTGATTTAATTAAGTTTTCATAAATTGTAATTAAATGGCGAGTTTATTTCTTTCAATATTTACGCTTCCGCATATGTATTATTTTTGAATTTTTTTAAGTGTTTTCTAACGGCCCGGCTCGCACTCTGATATTTCTTTCATAAATTTTAACGCATTTTTAAAAGGAATGTACGAAGAAAATCCGGGTCGTTACAACATTTTATGGCTGTTAGATAGAGTGAGGGACGCCTTTATCGAGATTGACGGCCATGATTGAATCTGTCATTTTCCAAAGGCGATGGCGAATAACATTCTATGGCTATTGGATTGAGCGAGAGACGTCTCTCATAGAGATTGATGGCCAAGAGTGAATTTGCCATTTTCCAAAGATGATAGCAGATGACAATCCATAGCCCTTCGATCGAGCGAGGGACGTCCCTGGATCGGAATGGACGCTCAGGATGAACTCCAAATTCTTTTAAGTTGAAGGGTCACGTGCAAGGCATACACGTTTTTAAAACATGCAAATTCCCTCAATTAAGATGGATGTCCCTCTTCCATAATGGACATCCCTCGACCTATTTCAGATGTCTCTTGTTGAGAAACGGACGTTCCCTGACCAAGACTATGTCGTTCTCCTCGCAATGAACGTCTCTCGTCTTAAGATGTCATCGTTAGTATGCAACAGACGTCCGTCTTAATACAAGGGACGTCCGCTGTGCAACCGAATATCATTTTCTGAACGCTAAACGACAACATTTCTCCTATCGACGAACGATGCAAATCTGCTTATATAATCGTGAAGGACATCCTGTGCCTTAGATATTGCAGAGAGAAATTTCGACTTCCTCCGACCAACTCAAACTTTCGATATTTATCGTCTGCCATCGCCCGATAATCGTTTCGACATCCGATAACTAGCAAGAGGATGTCTCTCGTTTGTCGATAATTGACGTCTTTTGTCTCCATTCGACGGTCCTTGACGTCAACGAAATGGAGACGTTAATGTCGACGGATTTGGACAAGAAACTTGACTGCGAGGTTTTTAGCGAGAATTTTACATAGTTCAAAATTTTAGTTGTAAATGAAATTTTTTTCAGATTTGACTTGTAGTTGATCTCAAACGGTATGGTATGTACTTTTAATTTCCCCAAATAAAACATGAGAGAGGATTTAAAATTATTAAAATTAAGAGAATAGAGAATTTTATATTAATTTTTTAAAATATAGTTTAAAAGCATGCATTATCCTATTATATATTCCAATGAAGGGGAAGAGCAGAAGCCGTTAGTGTAGAATTTGCGAGGTGGGAAGAAGAAATACTATCCACTGACTCCGCACTTCCAATGACAGTGGGTTTCGATTCTGCCTCTTGTCTCTCAAGCTGCCTGGCTATGTCTACTTCATCTTTTACCTCTGCCTCCTCCATCTCTCTCCCGTTCTTCTTCTCCAATTCCATTTCCTCTGGTTGCTACAGATCTTGCTTTAACGTAGATGCTTCGTCCACCTCGTCATCATCACTGTCGTTTTCGACGAGCTCTGTTAGTCGTAGACGGTGCTATCCTCTCAGAGGGGGACGGTTTAATGAGGATCATGAACTCGTGCGCCAATGGATTGAAGCTGATCAGCCTTTCCTTTCTGACGGTATTTCTTTCTAATTTCGAAAATTATCGGACTCTCCAATAATTGAATCTGTCTGAATTTTTTTTTCTTTTCTTTTGGAATTTTTTCATCTGAAAACTAAATAATTAAGCTCTACCTCATTTTTTGCTCCATTTTGCAATTTCCTCCATTAAGTTTTGGGAAATGTTGTTCTGATGTGCGATTTGATCTCTGAATTTCTCTTTTTTCTGCATGCTCTCATTGAGCAAGAATGTCTCAAAGAATACATTGTATTTTATAGTTGAATTTTGGAATTTGAGTAAGGGTCTAATGACGATGTTTTTGTTGGATTATGATCCAGAAAGGTTTACAGTTGTATCATATAACATTTTGGGCGATAGAAATGCATGGAAACACAGATATCTATATGAAAATGTTCCCCCAAGCTACCTTAAGTGGGGCCAGCGTAAGAAAGTTATATGCAGTGAACTTATTGAATTGAACCCCGACATAATGTGCTTGCAAGTAAGGGTTTTTATTTTTAATTTTTCATGTTTGGAATGTCCATAATGGTATACTGCAAAATTAGCGCCTACTTTTGAAGTTGGATTTGTGCAGGAAGTGGATAATTACTTTGATCTTTCTGACATCTTTGTCAAAGCTGGATATGTTGGTTCTTACAAGGTGATCTTTTACTTTTCAAACTGTAATCATACTGGACACTCATTTTTACTTCTTTCTCTCTCTTTTTAATTCATGGTTTTGAAAGCTTGTAGTAGTTCAATATAGTATCAGTGAGTCAGTCCTTTAAACATAACCCACTCATTCTTGGTTTTGATAGATTGAAGAAAAGTGCGCTTCAAATGGTATATTTTTCCATCTGCTACAGATGGAAAAATATAATATTGTTGGTATGCTTGTGTACTTTTAGTTTCTATAATGCTTTATGCTAAGTGGCCTGATAAAGAGTGACTAGTTCTTTCTTTGATAGATTGAATATCTACTCTTTTGTTAGTTGGAAATTTATGCTCTTCAAAATGAAATTGAAATAAAAATAAACATTTATATTCTTCGTACATTTTTATGATTCAAAGCTTAGAAAATTAAGTAAACCTAGCTTCTTAAATTGGCAGAGACGGACTGGGGATACTGTTGATGGTTGTGCTATATTTTGGAAGTCTGGCAAGTAAAATTGCTATCTTTTACTTAGTTTACCGGCTCATGCTAATGTTTAATAGTGAAACAAATTGAGGAACTGTCTCGCTTTGATTTGCAAGGTTTAAACTATTAGATGAAGAAAGCATTGAATTCAAGAGGTTTAATCTCCGTGATAATGTTGCTCAGCTCTGTCTTTTCGAGGTAGCAACATATGAAATTTCGGTTGGTGCAGTTGAGCTGGTTTATTATTTAGATTGTTTCTCTTGATGTATATTTGTGTCATCTGGTTATGAGAGTTACACAAAATTGTCATTGACCATCTTTTTGAATTTGTAATTCTGTTTAGCAAATTATTTATCTTTACCTACCGTGTAAAGTAAAATGCATTATTATTACAGTTAGAACTCATTAAACAGCCAGTAAATTAGAACTTTTTTTTACCAGCTTTTTATTAGACTTTTAATCTTCTTACTACACTTTCTTTGATGTTATATATATATATATATAAATATATTTTTGCTTCTTTTATTAACTTATTAGGGTTTCATGTTTTCGTTTGAAATTGTCCACTACTTATTTGACCTATTTCTTATGCAGGCAGATGTCTAAAGCAGGATCAAGAAAATTACTGATTAGTAATATCCATGTACTTTATTACCCAAGGAGGGGGGAAGTTAAATTAGGTCAAGTAAGTTGTGATTTTCCTACAGGCATTACTTGATCTCTTTGATTACAAACTCCATGAAGGTTATTTTATTATTGCATAGCTCTGTTTAGCTGTCAGAATAATGACAGGTTCATTTGCTTGTTTGATGGATGATGCTCTCTATATCTTGCAGTTGCAACTGCGAGAATTTGATTGCTCCTTTTTAAGGAGTTTTATGTCTGATTTTTATAAGGAATAATTTCAGAAAAAGACAACCTTGAAATATGATAATCAAATTCGAATTTAATACAAGACGAAACAATAGTCTAAAATCTATCATGTGAGAGAAAGTAGTCTCATCCAAAATTGAAGTGTTGGCTTGGGTTTTGGTGAAAGAGAAGTTGTATACATGTGACTAAATTCAAAAGAGAAATCTTACAAGAGCTTTATCTCCACATTGTTATCTATTATGTAAGGTCCAAAGTGAAATTAGTGACAACATTATGATGCAACGTGAGATGACTAGACTGTTGTGGGTGAAGTTCTTTACGTTTTTCAATCGGTCAATGGGCGTTCACTCTTATATTGAGAGCATCACTAATGATGTTTTTATTGTAAATTGAAGATATAAGAAGATGAAGTTAATTTGGAGACTTGGTACTCTAGCTATTTATAGGGCTATTTGAATTCATCACAATACATTTATATTTGAAGATAAATCACCGAGAATCGATTTATGGGATAATGTTAATTTTCTTATTGCCAAGTGAGCTTATCTAAGTAAGAGTTATTCTTTTAGTGTAATTGTCACAATTCAGAGGTGAGTCTAACAGAAATACCAAGTCGAATGACTCAATCTTCAGAGAAGACCTAATCACCTAACTCAATACTTGGTTCGCAGCGGAAGACTTGAACGAAATCAAAGTCATAATAGTCCACACGAGAAATAATAACATAAATATGTAAAACTCTGTGCATCAAATCTCAAATATCCAGTAATCTTATACAGTCCCAAATGAATATAAATATCCTCACTAGGAAACGAAATTAAATCACTTGGAAAGAAGTAAGAACAGAAGAAAACGACGCCATAACATGATACCCCTAATTGCTCGTCCTACGTGGAAATGAAAGGTCGTTGGGGTGAGTAACTAACTCAATACATAGTTTATACTAAATGCAATGCATATAAAATTGGTTTTACCTTTCTTTAAAAAACCGTGATTAAATCAATTATTGTTACTGTATATAGGTTTTAAAATCATTTAAAAACCTCATTACCTTTACAAAGATTTTCGTGATAAATGACTGAAAGTGTATAATTTCAACTTTTAAAGTATAATGATAAATAGGGTTGTTGAATCCACAGGGAAAATGTAATTTATTAATTTTACTAAGTACTGCTGTAATCAATTCTAACTTTATCTGAATGATTAAAATTTTGATTTTTTGAAAACTAACATAAAATAAATAACAAAATAAAACAAATCACAAATCAAAAACCTTAATTCACTAAAGATTTAGAGGATTGATTTCTTGACTATTTGTCATATTATTTATCAAATTTCAATATTCCATAATTGAGCAATTATTTATAAATCGAAAACCCTAATTTGTTAAACTTCCTTCAGTCTAGTGCTGAGCCAATCTTAATTCCTAAAATCACAATTTTAATATCTCTATAAAAAATTCAATAAAATAAAAGAAGAAGAATTCCTATTTTGGAAAAATATTAAGAAGGAAAAAAGAGAATAAGTATAAAAAAGAGGAAGGAAAGGGGAGAATTCTCACATCGACAAAAGGGAATGGGGGAAAGTGAGGGGAGACTGAAGAGGAATAAAAGGAGGGTGGTGTTGTGGTAAGAGGAGGAATAAATAAATAAATTTTAAAATTTTTTTATTTGGGCTCGGTCGAGCCTAGTTGGATCGAGTCCGCTTGTTTGGCTCGGTCCAAGGCGGGGACTTGACTCGATCCATCTCTTTGGAGCGAGCTAGGCTCGGCTAGCTACTGTAGCGAGTGCCAACCCGCCCCTTAAACAACTCTATCTCACATGTCTTCGATATATTTTTTAATCTTCTCAATTTATTATTTATTAATAATAAATTATAATTTAAAACAATTAATTAAAGAAGGATTGTCAAGAAAAGAATTTAAAAAAATTGCTATATTGTGGGGTATGCGCTTATGCTGTAAACGGTAGAGTAGGGTAGGGTGGGGTGGGAATAATAAAAAATAAGAGAATAAAAATTTTATAAGTGGTGGGCTCATCGAGCTTGGCCCGCTTGAGCCCTCGAGGAGGCTCGCCTGGTTGGATCTCAGGTGGGTCTTGATGTAGTATGCCCTAGGCCTAAAGAGACCCAACAATCCCATGAGTTGTTTATTATTTTATTTTAATATTTTAATTGTTCTATTTTAATCATTTAATTTTTGTACATATTTTGAAGGGATTGTGGTAAATATTATAATCTAAAGTTTGTTATTGAATTATTTTATTTTCCTATGAGTTATTTATCTAGTTTTTCCTAATTTTCTGTTTCAATTACGAAATAAAACTTCCCATGCACTAAATTGGTATCACAACAAAGATTTTCACCTCTACCTGTTTGCTGATGATGTTCAAGTGGTTAACGAATCACCGACAATGAACAACAATTTGAAATTATTGATTAACGATTTGAAAAAATTGAATCAATAGATCAGTAAAATTCATGAAACTCTCTGCAATTTTCCACCTATGATAACTACAACAATTAACAATGATCAACGAAATTGTAGGACTCAAAGATTTGATCTTTGCGAATCAAACGAGTATTGAGAAAACAAACAAATTTCGTTGAGATAGTCAGCTGTGGCCAAATTGGCTGACCATGACGTCCAAATGCGGTCGGAGACCACAGTCGTGCCTTCTTCGGACCAGAACACAACGTTCAAGTCCTGAATTGCGCGCCTCGAGGCGGGGATTGCTCACTTCATCTACCAGCAGCCGATTCACAACCGACAGAGCACCTCCAACGATCGGCGAAGGTTTCTGGCTAGTGCTAGAGGCAACTCCGACTCTGATGATGACTTTTCCGGCAGGCATCTAAGGTTTCGAACAACCCAAGTCGAAATCCCAATAAACGGAATGTTTTTTGTTCGTTAGATGGACCTAATGGTTATCCCGAGCGGCAACAATGAGAAAATTTGCGACGAGGACAAATACGAGTATCTAATTATTCGTCTAACAAAAGACTGTGTTATAACGAAGGCCAAACATTCATGAGTTCAAAATGAGGATGAATTTACATACTTTTGATGGCCAATTAAATATTGAAAATTTCCTTGATTGAGTTTACACGGTTGAAATTTTTTTGGAATATCTAAATATCGCCGAGGAAAACAAGTTAAGTAGGTGGCATATAAACTAAAAGGTTGGGCTTCAACATGGTGGGAACAACTTCAATTTAACCAACAGAGGCAAGGACTATTGTGAGTTCAAACTTGGCCCAAAATGAAGTGGCTATTACTAAGACGTTTTCTTCCTCCAGATTACGAACAATTTTTATATCAGCAGTATCAAAATTTTTGGTAGGCCAATCGAATAGTGAATGAATACATGGAAGAATTTTACCAACTGAATGCTAATTTACCTAAAGCTAAAGATCAATTTATACCTCAATATATTGGTGGTCTCAAATTGATTATCTAAGACCGACTAACTCTTCAATCAATATAGATTATGACAAATGATGTAAATCTTGCAAAGAAGGTAGAAACTCATATCAATAGGTCTACTGCTCGTAATTCAAATAATTTTTGCCGATTAGCAGCAGAAAGTTCTTCTAATCAAAAGGGATCAATGACTATCAGAGACCGTGTTCATAAAGATTCTTCGACACCCCATATTCATTTCAAAATAAAATCGAAAACTCAACTTATACCCGATCTAACACTCAAGGTTGAAATCCACAACAACAAGGAATTGGTAACTGTTGTTATGCATGTTCTAATCTGGGTAAGTGTTTTAGATGCAATCAACTAGACCATCTATCTAATAATTGTCCTATTGATTTGTCAATTTTGTGGAGGAAGATGGTAGTGAGCAAGAACAATTATCAAACAATGACATTATGAATGAGATGAATTTGAAGAAGGTGATGTTGGAAAAGAAGTTGTGTGTATCGATAAGTGTCTGCTACTGGTCCCAAAAAAGCTAGACCATTCACAACGACATAAAATCTTTTGCATTTGATGCCCTATTAGTAACAAGGTGTGCAACGTGATTAATGATAATGATAATAGTGAAAGTCGTATCCAAAGACTTCGTAAAACAACTAAATTTGAAGACAGAGAACTGCCATTTCTTGTACAAAATTGCATGGATAAAAAAAGGACATGAAGTACAAGTTCTCGACATGTGTAAAGTTCCATTATCTATTGGTAAATATTACAAAGATGATATTATGTGTGATGTGGTCGATATGGATGTTTGCCATGTGTTACTCGAGCGACCACGACATTATGACGTTAATGTCACTAATAAGGGTCGTGATAACATTTTTGTCTTTCAGTGGTTTGACAAGAAAATATTGTTGATGTTGCAATCTCTACAGCTAGATACTAATCCTGCTATTAAGGAAGGACAACCATTGTTCACTAACATAACTGGATCTAAATTTTTTTGCCAATTTAAAGAGCCAAATTTGATAATAGCATGATAGGTTAGAAGGTTATTAAAAAGAAGTTAGTTAGTTGATAGTAGTTGTAAGTCAAGTCTATTATATAAACACTTGGTGAAGTTGGGGAGGGGGATATATCGGAGTATTTTGTAGGAAGTTACTAGGGACTCAAAAGCCTAGTGTAATGAAGGAAGTGTTCTGATAGCTATGTTGTTGATTGATAATTCATAATAAAGACTCTGCTCTTATCAATTTGGTATTTGAGCAGTTCGAATTTCAGGGAAGAAAATAATTACAAGATCGGAAACAAAAAAGGAGAATTCAATGGATTAGCAGAAAGAGATTATGAGAATTAAGGATTGTGTGTGTTCTGTGATTTGGTATATGAAATAAGAGTTTTTCTTCTAACAAAGTGGTATCAGAACACGTTCGGCAGTCTGGGATGATTACTCGATCGGAAACACAAAAAGAAAACGTTATGGAATGGTAAAAGGAAATGGCAAAAATGAAAGAGGAGTTAAAAAAAATGGAAAAAAATGTGGTGATGGAGAACAATATTTTCCAGATTTAAGATTAATTGGTGAGGATTTTGGAGAAGATGGAGAACCAACCTTCGACATCGGCGGCCCTAGGAAGTCCGAGGAGTTCTGAAGCAAAGAAAAAGCAACAGGAGGAACATCAGCCATCTGCGAGCAGGGAATTTCGCGAAAACTGGAACTTCCGATTTTTGCCAGGAGCGATCCTGAGGGCTGGTTAAGCAGAGCTGACAGGTATTTTGAAATTAACTGTTTTACAGAAATGGAGAAATTAGAAGTAGTAATGGTATATTTTGAAGATTCTTCTCTTTCATTGTATCAGTGGGAGAGTGGGATTCGACCATTTCGCTCTTTGATAATTTTAAAGAAGAGATTATTGGAAATGTTTGGGCATTTGCGTATAGGAACATGGTGTGATAGGTTGTTTTTGTTGAAACAAAATGACACTGTGGAGGAGTACATAACTCAATTCGAGTCGACAGTTTCCAATCTGATAGGCATTCCTGAGGAGGTGCTTTACAGTGCTTTCTTTAATGGTTTAAAAATTGAGATAAAAAGAGATGTGATGCTGATGAGACTTGTAGGACTTCAGGATTTGATGGAGTCAGCACAATCAGTGGAAGACAAGAATGAATTAATGAAAAATGACAAGATGGTAGCTCGGAATTTTTCAAAACACAATTGGATAGTTGCAACGACTACAAAAATATTCATACGGAACCATCAGTTTTGCCTCCAGTTGCTCTTTCAAGGAATAAAACTGGTGAGATTGGCAGATGATTTCTGACAGATGCGGAAATGAGATTACGAAGAGAAAAAAGGTTATGTTTCAAGTGTAATGAAAAATTTTCAATAGATCATCAATGTACAAGTGTTGAAGATGCAAGAAGACAATGATACAATAATTTTGGATTATAGTTTACCTACGTTCCAAGAGGGGAATTTGATTGAAGAAATAAAAGATTTGGTTGAAATATCATTGAATTCAGTGGTGGGTCTAACCACTCCATATACAATGAGATTATGGAGAACAATTAAAGATAGAAAAGTAATCGTTTTGATTGACCGTGGAGCGACTCATAACTTTATTGCTAAAGGTTTAGTCGAGGAGTTATAGTTGCTGATTTCTTTTTCTGCAGATTACAGTATTCAATTGGGTAAGGACGAATCTCTCAAAAGAGGAGTGTATGTGCAAGAATGTTTTATTGATTTTACCAGAAGTAGAAATTATGGAGGAATTTTTTCCCATTGAATTGGGAAATTCAGAGGTTATTTTGAGCATGAAATGGTTAGTAGAATCAATTGGAGAAATTTATTTGAATTGGAAGCTGTTGGTCATAAAGTTTAAACTGGACAACAAAATAATTTTTATACGGGGAGATTCGAGTCTAAGTCAAACAAAAGTGTCCTTAAAAGCTATGATGAAAGCTTTCAAGAAAACAAAACAGGGTGTATTCGTACATGTCAGTGACAGTATCCTATGTTCAGCATAGGTCACCGAGGAATATCCAGAGGAAATTAGTGCATTACTAAGACAGTATGCACATGTTTTTAATATGCCGAAGGTTACCCCCTGAAAGAGAACAAGATCATGCTATCGTTTTGAATGATGGAGTTGCCCCAATAAATGCAGGCCTTATCGTTATCTGGTTGTGCAAAAAGATGAGATTGAGAAGTTTTTTAATATGCCGAAGGGTTTACCCCCTGAAAGAGAACAAGATCATGCTATCGTTTGACCGATGGAGTTGCCCCAATAAATGCAGGCCTTATCGTTATTTGGTTGTGCAAGAAGATGAGAATGAGAAATTAGTACGTGAAATGTTGGAGGTTGGTATTATCCAACCAAGTTCAAGTCTGTTCTCTAGCCCTATTATCTTAGTAAAAAAAAAAGATAATAGTTGAAGATTTTGTGTGAATTATCGAGCAGTTAATAGAGAGACAGTTAAATGTCGTTTCCCTATTCCGGTTATTGATGAATTGGTGGATGAGTTATGTGGAGCAACACTTTTTACAAAATTAGATTTAAAGTCAGGATATCATCAAATTCGAGTTAAACAAGAAGATATTCACAAAACAACTTTTAGAACTCACGAAGGCTTTTATGAATTTTTAGTCATGCGATTTGGTTTAACTAACGCTCCATGGACATTCAAATCTTTGATGAATAAGGTATTTCGATAATATCTTCGGAAATTTATCTTGGTTTTCTTTGATGATATACTTGTCTATAGCAAGTCGTGTGCGAAACATATAATTCATCTCAACACAACTTTACATACACTGTCTGAGCATCAATTGTATGTCAATGAGAAGAAATGTTGTTTTGCTAAAGACGAGTTGGGGGGTGACTATTGATCATAGCAAAATTCAGGCAATTATGGATTGGAAATCTCTAATTAATATATGTCAATTACGCGTATTTCTTGGATTGATAGGATATTATCGCAAGTTTGTTGCTAGTTATAGTGCAATTGCTTTACCCCTTACTATGCAACTTAAAAAAGATAAGTTTTGTTGATCCGAAGAAGCTGAAAATGCTTTTCAGAGTTTAAAAATGGACATGACTACACTGCCAGTTTTAGCATTACCTAATTTTGATGAAATATTTGTGGTCGAAATTGATGCTTTGGGGATAGGTATGGGAGCTGTATTGATGCAAAACCAATGACCAATTGCATTTTTTAGTCAACAGTTGTCACCACAAAAACGTTTCAAATCAGTATGAAAGTGAATTGATGACTGTTGTTTTAGCTATCCACAAGTGGCGGTCGAGCACCAGAAATGACTCACAAAGTTGTTAGGCTTTGATTATGAAGTACAGTACAAACTAGGAATTGACAATAAAGTAGCTTATGCTCTATCAAGGAAAGAGGACATATCTTCTGATTGTGAGATGCAGGGAATTTTATGTCAGAGCCTTTGTGATTTGCAAGAATTGGAAAAAGAGGTGGATGCTAATCCTAAGTTGAGTGTTATAAAAAATGCATTATTACTTCAAGACCATTCGCAGTTTCAATTGGGATTTTGCCTAATTAATGCTCGGCTATTTTTTAAAGGGAGGAAGGTGATTTCGAAACAATCTCAATATTCTCTTTACATATTGCAGTTGTTTCATGCTGACCCAATTGGTGGTCATGCGGGATTTGTCAAAACTTTTCACTGTTTAGTTGTTGAACTCTTTTGGTTTGGCATGCAGATAGATGTTAAACATTTTGTCAAGTCTTGTGAAGTGTGTCAGAGAAATAAATATGAATCGCTATCTCCATCAAGATTACTTCAACCATTGCCAATCCCTAATGATATTTTGGCGACATTAAAGCTTCATTTACAAAAGACTCAAATACAGATGTCACTTTATGCTAATAAGAAATGTCGTGCAGTGGAATTTCAAGTGGGTGAATTTGTTTGGCTTCGGATTCAACCATATTGGCAGAAATCGATGGTCAAAAAATTGTGTTAAGCTCTCTCCCCGGTATTTTGGTCCTTTTCAAGTGTTGCAACGGATAGGTCAAGTGGCTTACAAATGTCAATTGCTTGAATCCTCTTTGATTCACCCTGTTTTTTATGTGTCTTTATTGAAAAAGTTTTTGCGCCAATTCACTCCATGGTTCCCTTACCAGAATTATTGTTGAATGATATGGATTGACAACTTCAGCAAGAGTCTCTATTGGATGTCCAACACAATTGTGGTGAGCCGAGAAAGACTTTGGTCTTAATCAAGTGGAAGCATCTTCAATTGTTTGAAGCTACTTGGGAGGATTTTGATCAAATTCGTTTTCAATTTCCTGTTTTTAACCTTGAGGACAAGGTTTGTTATTGGGCCGGGAGTAATGATAGTCCTTCAGTACGTTTTACGTACTCTAGGAGAAAGAAAAATGAATAAAAAAATTAAATAAATAACTGTCTTTGACAATTATTGGGTTGGAAGGAAAAATTGTATTAAAGGAAAAAAAACAGGAAGAGTTCAAGGGTGGGAGTTTCTAGGGACTCGAATACCTGGTGGTGGCGTAAAAAAAGTGGAGTGCATATTCTTTGATTTGGTATATGAAATAAAGAGTTTTTGTTTTGATAGTAAGTTGTATATCAACCCCAAAAAGTGCAGTTTTATGATTGATCATCTTTCTTTTCTTGGTTTTATAGTAGGAAAAGATGATTTTCGTGTTAATGATTCCAAAATGAAGGCAATACAAAAATGGTCAACCCTTACAACTGTATAATAAGTACAAATTTTCCATGATCTCGTTACTTTTTACTGGCGTTTTATTGAGAGTTTTAGTGCAATTATGACACTAATCACCAATTGTCTTAAAAAATGACAATTTCAATGGAGCAAAGTGTAAGATGAAAGTTTTGCGTTGATAAAGGTCAAGCTATGCAGTACCCATGTATTAGCCCTTCTTGATTTTGATAATGCGTTTGAAGTTGACTATGACACCTTAGCACTGGCAATTGGAGCCATTTTATCCCATGGAAGTCGGCTAATCGAATATTTCAGTGAGAAAATTACCGACTCTCGACAGAATTGGACTACTTATGAGCTAGAATTTTATGCAGTTGTTCGAGCTTTGAAGCACTGAGAGCCCTATCTAATTCAGAGGGAGTTTGTATTATTCACAAACCATCAAGCTTTAAAATTCATCATTCTCAGAAGACAGATGAATCGCATGCACGCTCGATGATCACCTTTCTCCAAAAATTCATTTTTGTCATCAAATATAAATCAGGCTTGCAGAACAAAGTCGCCAATGCATTTAGTTGTCATGTCTCTTATTTAGGAACAGTTAGGATGGAAGTGGTGGAGTACGAATATTTAAAAGATATTTATGCAACGGATAAAAATTTTGGTGAAATATGGACTTGCTGAATCAACAAAGAATTTCTTTCTAATTTTCTTATTGATGACAAATATTTATTTAAAGGTACTTAATTATGCATTCCTCAATCGTCTTTGCAAGAGTACCTTATCAGAGAATTACATGCTAGTGATTTAGGAGGATATATCGGTCGAGACAAGACAATTTGTTTGGTTGAAAATATGTCAGACACTTTGTTTTGCACTACCCAATCTGTCAAAAAGCAAAGAGCCATACCCAAAACATCAAACTTTACACTCCACTCCCTATTTCTGAAACAATATGGCAAGATTTGACTATGCATTTCATTATTGGCCTTCCAAGAACCAAACGAGGGGTTTCGGTTATGGTTGTTATTGATCGATTTTCAAAAATAGTTTATTTTCTCCCATGCAAGAAAACTTTTAATGCTTGTTATATTCCTAATCTATTTTTTCGAGAAATTGTCCATTTACAAGGAATTTTGCGTTCTATAACGTTTGATAGAGATATAAAATTCGTCAGACACTTTTGGAGAGAACTCTATGGAAATTATTTGACACCTCGTTGAAATATAGCAATATTAGTCATCCTCAAACTGATGGACAAACTGAAGTGATCAATTGCAACGTGAGAAATATGATTCGATCTGTTTGTGAAGATAAACCAAAACAATAGAATGCCACTCTTCCTCATATAGAATTTGCTTTTAATAATATACTTAATTGTTCTACCAAGAAAATTTATTTTGAAATAATTTATATCAATACTCCAAGACATACTGTTGATTTAATTTGTCTTCTAATTTAGAAGAGACTAATTTTTGCTCTAAGTTTGTAGTAGATCAATATCGACACCGCAAATTATTCAATGAAGGTAACTTAGTGATGATACACCTACGTAAATATTTGTTTCCTATTGGTAATTACAACGAACTCAAAGATAAAAAGATTGGTCAATTCCACATTCATCAAAAAAATTGGTGGTGACAACACTAACAAAATAAATTTACCAGTTAACATAAATATTTCCAATAGTTTAAATGTAGCTGATATCTTCGAGTATTATTCTCTTGATGAGCTATATTTACATTTGCATAATTCGGAGACGAGTTCTTTTCAAGAGGAGGACATTGATGTAACACACCTCCCGGCCTAAGGAGGCCCAACAAGTCCATGAGTTATTTATTATTTTATTTTAATATTTTAATTGTTTTATTTTAATCATTTAGTTTCTGTCCCTATTTAAAGAGTTGTGATAAACATGATGACCTAGACTTTAATATTAAATTATTTTATTTTTCTAAAAGATATTTTTCTAGTTTTCTCTAATTATCAGTTTTATTACGAAACAAAACTTTCTCTGCGCCAGGCCTTACATAAGAACAACAATGAAAGGAAAGAGACATGAAGGGATTCTTTTTTGAGATTTGATCGCGCTTCTACAACATTTACTTTATTAAGAGCAAGATGAAATCTAAGTTATTCATCTCTTCTATAGGCCAGAAGCCAAGAATTGTTGTGCCTGCACCATGATTAAGATAGATGCAACAAAGTAATTTTTGTTGTATGTTAATTGATAGATGCCTAGAAAATGGACACATAAAGCAAATGTCCCCAATCCACCTAGGTTATGAAATGGGCTCCATTCTCTTCCTCAAAAGCACTAGGTTCCTTAAAAAAATAAAAATAAAGAGAAACATTCTTCCAATGATTGAAAAATGAAACATAATTAATGGAAGTAGTAGTCCATCCAAAAGCCGGAAGCCCATATTTGCTCTTTATCATTATATGTCACAAAGAATCGGTCTCCAAGAGAATCTATAAAGTTATTTCCCTAATAAAGTTTTGTTCTTAATCTGAAAGTTTCCAATCCCAACTCCCTGCTTGAAATTTGAGATTGATAACAACTTCCCATCTTATCAAGTGACATTTGATTAATAAACTCCATAGAAATATTTAATTAGAAAAATTCTATAAGATTATTTATAAGGATAATTTAGTCAATTAAAAGTTAAATAATTAATTAGAGTTTTTAGTATTAAAGGAAGAGATTTGTAACGTCCCCCTAGTATTCCTAGTACAATATAGTCTGTTTTGGGGCGAATCCCGCATGATTTTGTTCTTGGGGTTAGTTTAAAACGCGTTGTACTAGGTAGGAAGGGGAACCCTACTTATAAACCATGCATTTCTACTCTCCCAATCAATGTGGGGTTGTGCACCCCGACTGATATAGGTTGGACCTACACCTGGGTCATTCCTGGCCTCACAAGACGGACTGCCACAATCTCCCCCTCTTTGGGACCCGACGTCCTCGTCAGCCACACTTCTAATTGAGATTTTGCTCAAATACCATTTGTAACGTCCCTAAGTACTCCTAGTATAGTTTTGTCCTTTTTGGGCTGAAGTCTGCACAATTTTGTTCTTGGGGTTAGCCCAAAACGCATTGTACTAGGTAGAGAGGGAAACCCTACTTATAAACCATGTATTTTCTACTCTCTCAAACAATGTAGGATTGTGTTCCTCCACTCATATGAGCTGGACCCACACCTGAATCATTCTTGGCCTTCACAGGGAGCACTGCCACAAGATTTGATTGATAAACTCCATAGAAATATTTAATTAGAAAAATTTTAAAAGATTATTTATAAGGATAATTTAGGCAATTAAAAGTTAAATAATTAATTAGAGTTTTTAGTATTAAAGGAAGGGATAATAGTGTATGAGGGGATCATGAAAAGTATTTTCTAAAATACGGTTTCTAAGGGGAGATCTAGAAGACCTCTCGAACGACTATATTATCTTTGTAATTTCTTTACAATGATATTGTTAGTGTTCTGTTCTTATTAATTTCTACAGGGTTCTTATCATTGGTATCAAAACATTTCGATAGTTGGAAATATAATCAAATATCGTGTGAGATCATTGAGGAAAATTTAGGTTCTCTACAGGGTAATCCACAGTGAATTTCAGCAGATTTGAGTTGTTTTGTAGAAGTTTGTTGCGTACTAAGAGAAACTTAACGTTGTGTTGGAAAAGTTACAGTAATTGTCCCTTCTACAAGAAGGATTGCGTTCAGCAGATACTGAACCAACGTTCTATTCTAACTCCAATCCTCATATGTTGCAACAAAAGACTGAAGGTTGGTCCAGTAAAATAGAGGCAACAAGTCTACCAGGAAATCATTTGCAGCGGTTTAATTTCAATAGAACCTCGTGCATTCTTCCATCTACAAACGGGGCTTGGACCCAACAAAGGGAGCTAAATTTGCTACTTCTAATCGAATTTTTGGACTCGTCAAGAGAGGAGATGGCTTTGGAACCTATGCCTAACAACCCAACGTGTCTGCTCAGCAAAGATCGTGAAGAAAAGCATTTTCACGAACTAGTAAATAGAGGAGATATAAATTACTAACCAAAAAATGCAAGTGGTCGAAGGAAGACTTGAGCAAGTACAACGAAGATATCTATTTTTTATGACAACGAATCTGGTTATGGCAACAAATCTTTTTATTGCAGTGAATCTAACCGATAGAAGGATGAGAATTTTGATGTGTAGCGAACCCGAAAGAAAATGGTAGAGTAATTATGAGTCTAGTGACAATGCTAAGACTCAGAAATTTCCCTAAAACTAACAACAAATTTAGAAATTCATTGACTTGGACTACCTTACTTCTGACCCTCTAGAAGAAAGTAAATCCAACAATATTCAATGTTATTCCATATCCTCCTTTTTTCCCACTTCATGCATAATATATAGCTAACCTCGAATTTGGAAATTCATAGATTTGGAATACCTAATTTTGACCCTTTAGAAGAAAGTAAATGCAACAATACTTAATGATATTCTATAATCCTCCATTTTTTCTACTTTATGCCTAATACATAGCCAAGTAATTTTTCCACTATGATAAATAATTATGTCACTTCACTCTTTTAATTTTCTAATTTATCATAACATCTTGCTTTGTTATTTTGCTCTCATCAAGTTCAACTGCAGTTTTATTTACTCTGTTGAACGATTAAGGTTGTGATAGGAGGTAATTCAGGTCTAGGTTTGAGCTTTGGTGGGACATGCAAAAGACAAAAAATTGGGTTAAGTTTGGGCTGCTGGTGATTAAAGTTAGAGGTCAGGCCTCATGATGGAAATGACCCAACAAGTGAAAGAGGAAATGGGCAATTCTGAAATTTAGAGTGGGCTTCATGTTACAGTCAATCCATGAAATGAAAAATAACAAGGCTTGGGTGAAACAAAGGGAGAAATCAATGAATTTCAAAGACATCTGGCTCATCCCTTTCAGCAGTAAAAGTGGATAACACCCTACAGAGCAAAGATTCTTCTCTCCTATACATGGATGCAAAGCCTTACCTCTGATCTTTTGTATATGCTGCTGATTTACACCGTATCAAGAGGGTTTTCACTGTCACCAAATTTTACTATATGGAGATGACAATCTAATTGACAGAATCAATTACATCTGCAACACTCTTTTTAGCAAGATACCAAACTAATGGTGCCACAAACTTTTCAAACATTTAATTGACGAGAAGTTGAAGAAAAAAAAAAAAGAAAAGCATATGATCATGCTTCTTGAGGGCAAGATGTTCGTTGGGCGGGGGTATTTATAGACCCCATTGAAATATTTAATTAGAAAAATTCTAGAAAATTTGATATAGGGGTAATTTAGGCAATTGCAATTTAAATAATTAATTAGCTTTTTTAGTATTAAAAGAAAGTGAGAATAATACGTAAGTGGATCATGAAAAATATTTTCTAAAATAGGGTTTCTTAAGGGAGAGATATTAAACCTCTAGAATGTATGCTAGTTTTATAATTTCTTTGTAATCATATTGTTATAGTTCTATTCTTATTAATTCTTATAGGGTTCCAACCAGTTTGGTCTTTTCTTAAATTCCTTTCAAAAAAATATTTCTAACTATTTTATTCAGTATCTTGGTACTCTTATCCGAGAGTTTGAAAAAAGAAAGTGATAGGAACCGAAATTGAAGATCAACTAGAAACATTGAAATTATACGAAAAACAAAAAAATCAAACGATAGCGCAGACGTTCGAAAGGTCTGCTAGCTCTCACAATTGACAATCCCTAAATTTTCCGATGCCTCGACCCCTAACAATTTCCCTTTTTATTCCCCAACCACACACTCGACTACTAAAAGGCTATTCATAAAACTCTAACAGGCCTTATAGATTAATTGGCCCGTTTTGTCTTTCTAATATAAGTAAACCTAATTGGTGGAGATGTATCAATACCCCCTTCCCAAAGATGCACCTTGTCCTCAAGGTGGAAGTTGAGGTTCCTAGGTGGCATCCTCTGGGAGAAGACCCGTCCATTCGATAAGAACTTCCATCTGAGAAGTAGTGCCGTGCAAAGGTTGACGAACTCCCCGTAAGGCCTGCGGTTCCACTATTACTTCATTGTCTACTGTGATAGGAGGAAGACAAGGGGAAACAGTATGTGAACCAATAGCCTTGCGTAATTGTGAAACGTGGAAAACTGGGTGTATGGACGATCCAGGGAGAAGGTCGAGCTTATAAGCCACCGGTCCCATTTGGCTATTATAGGGAACGGCCCATAAAATCGAAGATTAAGTTTCTCGTTACGGCGTTTGGCCAACGATTTCTGACGGTAAGGCTGTAATTTGAGAAAAACAAGATCATTTTCCTCAAATGTTATGTCACGCCGATGACTATCTGCTGCTTTCTTCATCTTTGACTGAGCTCGGTTGAGGTGGTGCTTTAATTCATCTAAGATCGCATCACGAGCGCGAAGGAGAGAATCGACGGACGGAACTGGAGAATTGGTGACACCATAGCGAATCAATGGAGGAGGATCTCGTCCATAAACCACTCGAAATGTAGTGTTGGTTGAAGTGTGAAATGAGGTATTATACCAATATTCAGCCCAAGGTAACCATGAAGCCCATTGCTGAGGCGTGTTCCCCACAAAACAACGTAGATAAGTCTCAAGGCAACGGTTAACTACCTCAGTTTGGCCGTCCGTCTGAGGGTGGTAGGCCATGCTATGCCGTAGCGTAGTGCCTTGTAATTTGAATAACTCTTTTCGGAATAGGCTAAGAAAGATCTTATCCCTGTCAGAAATAATAGTGCGCGGGAAGCCATGTAGCTTCACTATATTAGAAACAAAAGATGCAGCCACTGATGATGCCGTAAACGGATGCTTAAGGCCAATGAAATGAGCATATTTACTTAGTTGATCCACCATTACGAGAATAGAATCCATGCCAGCTGAGCGAGGAAGACCCTCAATAAAATCCATAGAAATATCTTCCCATACTTGATTCGGAATAGGAAGTGGTTGTAATAATCCTGCGGGGGATAAAGCTTGATATTTATTTTTTTGACAGACCTCGCATGCCGTAACGTATTGGCTGATATCTTTTTTCATACCCTGCCAAAAGAACTCCCTTGAAATGCGATGAATAGTTTTAGAAATCTCCCGAATGGCCTCCAAATGCACTACCATGAAATTCTTTGAGTAGGAGAGGAATGATGGCTGATTCTTTGGTCAAAATTACCCGATTCTGAAAATATAGCCGCCCATTATGAATATGATATTCTATATGATCGGGTCCTCCATTCTGTAAGTCAGTATAAATGGCTCCCAATACAGGGTCGGAATTCAATTGCTCCCATGGAATAAGTGTAATGAGGGACACCGCCATAAGTTCTGAATATTGTGGTCTTCGTGATAAGGCATCTGCAGCCTTGTTCTCCACCACCGGACGGTAATGAATTTCAAAATCATAGCCCATTAGTTTGGTTAACCACTTTTGATGGTTGGTACTCACCACTCGCTGCTCCAGAAGAAACTTAAGGTTGCGTTGATATGTTCGAACAATAAATTTCCGATATGGTCGCCACTTCTGTATGGCAAAGACTATAGCTTAGCTCACGTTCATATACTGAGCCCTGACAGGATGACTGAGGGAGCGCTTGACTAAAATAGGCAATGGGTCTGGCTTCCTCCATGAGGACTGCCCCAAGTCCACAGCCTGAAGCGTCAGCTTCGATAATAAAAGGTTTAGAGAAATCTGGTAGAGCAAGCACTGGTACCGTAGTCAGGCTTCCTTAAGACGATCAAAAGCGAGTGTTGCTTCAGAATCCCAATTAAAGCTATCTTTCCGTAGTTGATTGGTTAGCGGCATTGCTATCTTGCCATATCCCGCGACAAATTTTCAGTAATAGCCAGTGAGGCCTAGGAAGCCTCGGAGGTCCTTCAAAGTGCGGGGTGTCGGCCACTGGAGCATGTCTTGGATTTTTGATTGATCGGCAGCCACCCCTTCAGCAGAAATAATGTGTCCCAGATATTCCAGTTGATATTGTGCAAAAAGACACTTAGCTTTATTAACATGGAAATAGTGCTCTTGTAAAATCATGAAAACCTATTCCAAATGCTGCAAAGGAGTTTCTAGGCTGGGGCTAAATACCAAAATATCGTCAAAGAAAACCAAGACGAATTTGCGAAGGAAGGGTCGAAAAATTTGATTCATCACTGCCTGAAATGTGGATGGTGCATTAGTAAGGCCAAAAGGCATAACCAAGAATTCGTAGTGACCCTTATGCGTACGGAAGGCCGTTTTAGGAATATATTCGGAACGGACCCGAATCTGATGATATCCAGACTTCAAATCCAATTTGGAGAAAATTTGAGCTTCGTGCAACTCGTCCAACAATTCATCTATAACTGGAATCGGAAACTTGTCCGGCACTGTTACCTTGTTGAGGGCACGGTAATCGACACAAAACCGCCAACTCCCGTCTTTCTTCTTTACTAATAGCACAGGACTCGAGAATGGGCTGCAACTATGACGAATAATTCCTGTTGCTAACATTTCTTCCACCAATTTTTCCATCTCATTTTTTTGAATATGGGGATAACGATAGGTCGCACACATACAGGCGATTGCCCGTCCTTGAGAACAATAGCGTGGTCATGAGCACGAGCGGGAGGAAGCTCGGTAGGGGTTTCGAACAATTCTTGATATTGACTGATCAATTGTTGAATACTTGTTGGGAGACTTTCTAATTGTGAAGACTCGGGCTCAGTTAGTTGCAAGTTGTAGCACTCCAATAATACCCCTTCTCCACCTTTCTTTATAGCTTTCATCAAGGCTTTTAAAGAAACTGAATTCTTACTAAGACTTGGATCTCCTTGTAATCGAATATTCTGGTTTCACGCCTTAAACTTCATAGTTAACTCAGTCCAGTTCATGTGCCTATCGCCTAACGTTTGTAACCACTGCATCCCAAGGATGATGTCGGAGCTTCCCAATTCCAGAGGCAAAAAATCTGCCTGCACTTCCAAATTTTGCAGCTTTAGTTGAATCGCACGACAAATCCCTTGACTCTTGACTGAGAATCCCATGCCCATCAAAATTCCATAGCTGCTAGTTATGTCCATTGCCAAGTTTAAACGCTGAACGAGCTCCATTGAGATAAAATTGTGGGTGGCGCCACTGTCAATTAGAACAATAACCGATAAACCATTAATGTCACCTTGCAACTTCATCGTTTTTGGTGGTGTTAATCCCACCACCGAATTTACTGATAATTCCACAGTGCTTGGAAATGGGTCGGTCACCTCTACCTCAATTTCCTCTATAACGTCATCTCTTGCATCTGTCTCATCAAAATCGTGACAAATGAGTACTTGCAGTTCCCGAGATTTACAACGATGGCCAATACTATACTTCTCATCGCACCTGTAACACAATCCTTTTTCCCACTTTGCCTGTAATTCCGAATCAGTTAACCTGCAAAATTGGGCTTTTGGGGTTGGAGTGATCGTCTTAACGGAAGATTGATTTCTTCCTTCAACTGGTCAGACTGAGGAAAAATTGTCATGCCTTACATTTGAATTGTGTATTGTAGTTTTTTTTGCAAATGTGCGAGCTGGGCTAGCGGAATAAGATGATCTGAATTCCCTGACCCCATTAAAATTCTTGTTGTTCCTGAGAATAGCGATTTTGTCTTCAATTCGCTGGGCCGTTTGCATGATCTGAGTCAAACCACTAGGTCGCAACACTAATAATTCTGCCCGTATTTCTGTTTGTAATCCATTAATAAATTGAGCCTCCAACATGTGATCTGGAATGTCCCGAAATGGGGCAGCCAGCTTTTCAAATTGCAACCTATACTCTCGGACTGAGCCCTCCTGTCATACCGCCAATAGTCATTCTGACAACGTTCCCTCATGTGAAAAACGAAAACGACCCAATAATCGTTCCCTTAGATCCACCCAACTTCAAAACGTTTGTCTTTCATCCTCCCATTGATACCAAGCTAAAGCCTCTCCCTCAAGGTGCACTGCTACTGTATCAATTTTTTCGATCTCCGTTAAATGTTGAAGGGCAAAGAAACGTTCAACCCTGAATATCCAATCATCGGGGTCTCCATTTTCGAACACTGGCATTTCCAAATTTTTAAGCCGACTATCCCCGGCTAAAACTCCAAGTACCTCCTCCGACTTATGGCAAAAAAATGAATCGTTGTCCACTACCCGGTTCCTGTCATTTTGCTCGCGACAACCCGGGCCTTGCTAGGTTGGCAGCCCACTTTGAATAGCTCTATTGTGGGTTGGATTTTTTTCCATAAAACCTTCCTGGCCCAAAAAACTTTCCTGGCCCAACCTTGTGCCATCATGAAGATGCATGTCAAACCCAACCTCCTGGCCCAGCCTTCTCCCCTCGTGAAGATGCATCTCTTCAGCAACCTTGGAAGTCTCTTCAGCCACTTGAGACGTCGCACCCACCCGCGACGCTTCAGCCTGGACCCGACTGGACAGACTGACTCCCAGCAAAGGTTCGCTCCGTTGCAGAACAGAGCGAATCTCCACGCGTGACTCCCAAACGCCTGCTTCGACGTGCGGTTTGCGGAGCCCTCCCTGATCAGTCTGTATCGACAGAGACCTCATAATTAGAGCAATATCTGCCTTCAAGGATTTCAGTGAGTTTGAATCCGCTGCCTTCAAGGATTTCAATGAGTCTGAATCCGCCTTTAGCGCACCCATTCCTTGAGAAATTTCGTCCCGCAGATTTCCCAATTCGTTTCTGAATTCCTCACGGCCGACTAAATTTCCCAACTCCACTTTAAGTTCTTCCCGGGTTACTCTTTCTTCTCCAGCCCCTTCTTTTGTTTCGCCTCCTTCCCTGCCATAGTCTAAACTTTTGACGACAGCTTTCTGCACAATTCTCCTTCCTTAAAAAAAAAGATGCTCTAATACCAATGATAGGAACCAAAATTGAAGATCAACTAGAAACAGTGAAATTATACGAAAAACAGAAAAATCAAACGATAGCGCAGACGTTCGAGAGGCCTGCTAGCTCTCCCAATTGACAATCCCTAAATTTTCCGATGCCCCGACCCCTAACAATTTTCCCTTTTTATTCCCCGACCACACACTCGACTACTAAAAGGCTATTAAAAAAAACCTTAAAAGGCCATAAAACCCTAACAGGCCTTATAGATTAATTGGCCCGTTTTGTCTTTCTAGTATAAGTAAACCTAATCGGTGGAGACGTATCAGAAAGATAGTGAGTTGGTATACTATCAAGTACTTCATGATCACATTCTTTAGGCAAAGCACTGCAGACCTTTTAATGAGATATAATGCATTATACAATCATTTGAAAAATATTTCACATTATAACCTATGGCAAATTTTGGTTTGTTAGGAATTGTTTTATGTCCTGAACGTAGGAAAGAATCATTTGGCAATATACCAATCTTTAATTAAATTGTTACATAGATATAAATATGTTCTTGAGAAATGATACATTGTACAATCATTTGAAAAGTATTTCACAGTATAACCTAGTGTCAAAAGTGGGTTTGTTAGAAATTGTTTTATGTTCTGAACATGGGGAAGAATCATTTGGCAACTATACCAATATTTAATTAAACGGTTTCATAGATATAAATATGTTCTTTTTTTTCATATTACATTTTTAACCTAATGTATGTTTCTTAATAAAAAACGCACACGCATATTATGAGTTTATTTGATTTGTTGTTGGTTTTTTGATTTTGTAGATTCGTTTGTTGTTATCTAGGGCGCAGATCCTCTCAGAGAAATGGAGTAAAGCTCCATTGGTTCTTGCTGGTGATTTTAATAGCACCCCACAGGTATCTTTGCAATTTTTACCTCTGTATTTCCACTATTATCATTTAGTTTATCTGCAAATGCTTCTCGTTCTAAGTTCTCATACTTTATCTGTTCATGACAGAGTGCAATATACAAGTATATATCATCATCAGAGGTAAACTTCAGACTTTCATGTTTGATCAACATTAACGGCAATCTATGACTGAAATTGGTTCTCGGCATTATTCCTTTTTTTTGTCTTTCCAAAGCTGTATTTTTTCTTTCCTTGTAAAGGTTTTCCTTTTTATAAATGTATACTGATGGGATTTAAAATAATTTTGGATAGGAATTAATCCGATAAACTACCATTTACCTATGCTAGAGTGCCTAAATAAATAACACTTGTAATTAATATTAGTTAGGGGGTGATTATTGTAACTGTTGGGTAGTTATTTGAGTAGGGATTGAGCTGATTAATATGTGCATTGGGGGAGGTTGGGGAGGGATTATCAAAGAATTGTAAAATGAAGTATGTGTGGGGAGATAGCTTGGAGTCTCGAAATTTAGTGTATTTGTAGTTCATTTTCAGTAAGAATAATCAAGAAGAGGTATTTCTTGAATAATCATTAAGAATCAATCTAGATTCCTATGATTTGGTATCACAGTAGAGATTTGAAGAGAATTTGTCGAGACTTCCATCATTGGAAGAATTCAAGAGAAAGATTTCTATGATTGAAGAGCAAGTAGAAAGATTGCCAGCCATGGAGTGGGATTTATATATGTTATGTAACCAGATGGAAAGGTTAGTATCGAAAGTGGACGAGAAACTATGTTCAGCGTTAGTGTTGACATTAGAAAAGTAGGAAGACGAGAAATTGGAAGGGGCGAAGGATTACTTTCATTGTAAAAAGGAGAAAAACTTCCAAGAAGATTGAGAGCACTGATCCAGGAAGAAGTTCCGAACTTGTCCAAAAAAAAAAACAGCGTCTGAACTTAGGCATGGATATTGTGAATATGAGTTTTCCTCGAAAACGAATAATACCATCCGAATATGAGAAACCTTCAACAAATGTGGGGCTAAGAAGCAGGGTACTAATCAATGAAGAAGCCTAGGAATCATCAATATAACTGATGGACACTTCCTTAATTCAGTCAGGTTGAACAATAGAAATAAATTGGTAATTTGGTTTTGTTGAGTACGTCTGCTAGCCACTGTAATAGTAGGCCCTTGTTTGTATTCAATGGTGAACTATTTCTATTGTAACGGGGTTGTAATCCTTTGCTCCAACAAAAAATTAAGAGATTGGTGATCTATTTTTATGATAAATTCATGACCTTTTAAGTAGTGATGCCATTGTTGGTCTGTCGAAATGAAAGCCAAATGCTTTTTTTCATATATAGACAAACCCAAATTTTTTGTATGAAATGGTCTACTCAAATAAGCTATGGATTGCTGGATTTGCATGAGAATAACTCCCATACCCCCAAAACAAGTATCAGTTTCAATAATAAAAGGTTGAGATAAATCAGGTAAGGCTAATAACGGCTCTGTTGTCATCACGTGTTTCAACGATTGAAAAGCAGTGGTGGTTGCTGGGGATCAGTGGAATGAGTTTTTGCATAGCAAGTTTGTCAATGACTTTACCAGAACTCTATTGCTATGAATAAACTTGCAGTAGTAGCTTGTAAGACCCAAAAAGCCACGCAATTGTTTAATTGAAGATGGAATAGGCCAAGATACCATGGCTGAAATCTTCTCGAGATCAGCCTTGACTCCAGCAGTCGAGAGGATATGGCCAAAATAGGTTATTTTTGCTTGCTCAAATGTGCATTTGCTTATCTTGGCAAACAAAGAGTGTTGTGTTGTCTTAGCAGCTGCAAAATGGAGCGTAAATGATAATAATGAGATTGAAGAGAAGGGATCTAAACTAGTATATCATTAAAGAAAACAAAGCACAAATTGACATAAATATGACCAAAAAATGTTGTTCATAAGTGTTTTGAAAGTCACTAGAGCGTTTGTCAAGTCAAACGGCATAACTCTGAATTTGTATAACCCATGGTGGGTTTTGAAAACTGTTTTGTGACCACTCCCGTCTCGAACAAGAATTTGGTGGTGGCTGGCACGTAATTCTATTTTGGAAAAGATGGTCGAGCCGTGAAGCTAGGCAATCAATTTATTGATGATCGACATTGGAAATTTTTCCTTAATTGTCATAGAGTTAAGTTGCCGGTAGTCGATGCAAAAGTGCCACTAGTTGTCTTTTTTCTTCACAAGGAGAACCAGAGAAGCGAACGAGCTATTGCTAGGTACTATAATTCCTTCTTTAAGCATTTATTGAAACAAGCCAATCAATTTCAGCTTTGTGAAAATAAGGGCATCTGTAAGGAGATATGCGAAAAGGCTTAAAAACTGCCAGTAAAGGAATTGAATGATCCTTAGATTGGGTCGGTGGCAAACCCATCAGCGAAGCAAAAACATCGTGATAGTCGTTAAGAATCTCCTAAATGCATTTTGGAATAGCTGTGGAATCTATTGAAGTAACGGAGTGACAATGCATCGAAATACAGAATGTTTAGTGGCGTACCCAATGGGAGGACTTGGCTGAAGTATCAGTCAACAACGAAGAAGCTGAAATATGGGGCAGAATAACATTTTCTCCATCTAGCATGATATAAACAATGTCCTTCAGTAAATCAAATGTGACAGGACTAACATAATTAATCCAATCGATGCCTAAAATCATATTACTTCCTCCTAGCGGCAAAGCTTGTAAAGTGAAAGTGAAGAAGCGACTATGCATTTGCTAGTAGACGGAGAAGTGATCACCGCACTAGATAGTTTATCCTCGTTGGCTATCGTTACTGTGTGGCAATGCGTAAAATCATGATCAAGATGCAAATTTTTGGCCAACAAATCATCTAAAAAACTGTGGGTACTACCGCTGTCAATTAAAATTGATAGAGAATGAACTCCAATAAAGTATGCAATGCGGACTGTTGAATAAGTAGTACGTCCAGCTAATACATTGAGAGAAACTGCAATGTCTTCCTATTCTATAACAGGTAAAGTGTTATCTGGGGTTTCCGGGGCATGTGAGCTGTCTTCAAGAGAGTCAACCATTAGAAAGTGTATGGAATGGTTTTTACAGATATGGTTAGGGACGTACTTCTCATCACATTTATAATATAATCTCAATTTGCGTTTAAATTGCAGGTCAACATGTGAAATCCATGGGTAATGAAAATGAGTTGGTGTTGTAGTGGAGGAAATTTCTAGGGCAATAAGGTTTGAAGGTTGTTTGTTATCTGGCCATTTAGAGGCAATGAAATTCTTTGAGATTATTGGAAGGCGTTGGAGGGCTTGAATTGCTGATTCTTGTAAGAGGGCTACTTTGAATGCTTGAGATATGGATGAAGGCTGAGAAATTTTAACTATTGCTTTAATTTCTTGACACGAGACGACCTAGAAAAGGAAGCACGTGTTAGAAACCCACGATGAGCGACAGGGGAGGAGATGTAGACCCTTGATCGGATCCGGGAACTATCTAACGTGAGGTTCACGGATTCTAGATTTTCGAAGAAAATCTACCAATCGTAGGCAATGGTTCGGTTTTCCCTCGCTCAAACTCCCAATGGAAATTTGAAAAGGGAAAACTTACGAGTTAGCTCAAGCACCACGAGCTTGCTAACAAGGAAGTCCTCTACTTCGTCTCGGATTCTAAAATCCGGGGTTGACTCACGACAGGGTCGGGATTTCTCTCACGGAGGAGAAAGCTACTATTATATTAATTTGATCAAAAGTTTTCCAATGCATTTAATCCATGGATATTTATAGGCCTAGGTGATGATGAGTAGGGGATGATGGACGGCCGAGATGAGGCAGGTGGTGGCAATATGCATGATGTGCACGTGGCAGCTCCTGGTTGTTTTCTTTGGGTGGCAACATGCAGGCCCTTGGATGAATGTGGAATGAATGGCCAAGATTAAAGCTGGTGGGAGATAACATGCATGGCGTACACGTGGCAGCTCTTTCCTTGGGCTTGAAATGGATTGGACTTGGCCCATCAACCCATAACTGAATCATCACCATCTAACCTAACCAACAATCTAAATGCATGAATGAGTAAAGCTTATAACCATGCCTTACCCTCACAAAATAGGCTCAATGTTTGCCATGAAAATAAAATAAGAAATAAAAATGCAGAATTGAAAGGTTACACGTTTGGAATGCCGGGAAGACAAATTCCCGTCTGATGAAGCTCATAACATTCACGTGTGTCCCAAGTCAAGACATGCACAGGTTGCTCCCTATCCGTTGGGACAACATCCCAAATAGAATCATCCTTGAAGTTAATACCTGCAAAAGAAACAAGATCATCAGTAATTTGGCTAAGTGACAGTAAGGACTTTGTTTGCGATCGAGTAATAGGCCTTGGCCCCCGAGGCATGTCATTTCTTCTCGGAGTCCACTGGTGAATATGGAGATGAAGTAAAGTCTCCGACATACAAGGCAGGGAAGGTTGTGCCAGCAATTTGAGAGACTTAAAACATTGAATATATTCCCTGACAGTACCTGTCTTGAAGAGTTTAGTAAATGACTCTAGGGCAATAAGGTTTGAAGGTTGTTTGTTATCTAGCCATTTAGAGGCACTGAAATTCCTTGAGATTTTTGGAAGGCGTTGGAGGGCTTGAATTGCCGATTCTTGATGGATCTAACAGTTCGGTTGTCAAAAACTGCAGCGGGTTGGAAAATGTTCTTGATTCGTCGAACTTTGTTGACCTCGTTTCCTTGATAGTTTCGTAGCTTAGATGATATCCTTTCCTTGTATATTTAAATCTCTCGGACTATATTAGTTTGTAACTGTATTAGAGAAATCAATTGAATATGAGATTCCAATTCCACAGTAATAATGTAAATTTTCTATATTAATGTCTAAATGCAAGGGTCATATCTAAAATTGAATCTGGTTTACTTGCAGCTAAATATTATGTTATTTGACAGAAGAGAGATGTCAGGACAGACACATTGTCATCCTTCCAAAGTTGTAGGCGTCAAGGAGACTAGTGCACCATATATCTTCTTAGACGGGTATGAATTCTTTACAGCTTGTTCTCATGGTACCTAACCTAGAGTTCAAGTTTTGAATGTTTTTCTAGTCAAGATAAATAAAAACAACGTTTTTGATTGCTCTACATTATCATATTCTTCAAAAGATGCTGGACAAATGAAGAGGTAAAACTTGCAACTGGCGATGTTGACTGCTACCTAGCGGTGCATCCCTTCAACCTTAGGAGCTCATATGCGACAGTAAGGGTATGTGATTTTGCTAATTTGTAGTTTGGAAGGTTTTACTTTGATTTAGTTTTCTTGTGTATTTTTTTTGTTCGTCTTTCATGGCCCTCTTTTTTTAGTAAAATAATTCTCACCACAGGGCTCTGCTACAACTCGATTATCCAATGGCGAACCTTTGGCTACTTCTTTCCATTCTAAATTTCTTGGAACAGTAGACTATTTATGGTAACTATCTTTCCTGAACACTGAAATAATGATTGTATGACCTAGATACTAGCATAGATGGTTGATTGGAAGACACTAACATTTTTCGTGAAGGGTTCATTGTAACTACAAATTGGGTAGAACATACACCAAAAACTGGGTTGAGAGACGATGATGACATAGAGTTTGTTAACCCACATTTCAGGCTTTCTCTTTGCAATGTATGATTCTAAGGCATTACAATCTATCTGCACTTTCAAAACTGGTGTTCACGGTGGCGGTGACTTTGTAGACCCCCCACACACAATGGGTAGCAGCCCTCGTAGTCTGGTGAGTTCCTGTACCCAACACGCCGGAGGTAGGAACCCTCCCACAGCCTGGACGACGGTCATCCCTAGAATCGAGGCAATTTTGATGTCAATCTAACAGCTAATTGGGTAGAATTCACAATTTATTTTGAGATGGGAGAGTGACCAAAAGCTTTTAATCCACATTTCAAACTTCTCGATAGCTTTGAAAGATTATGGGTTACTTGATTCTATGGATGACGGTCATCCCTAGAATCGAGACATTCCCTCGGAGCCACACATTAAGGTTAAGTTTTTACCTCAAAAGATGATGATGCATCACACATGATGAAAAATGAAATGATAAAAATTAATGGTTGTAGAGTTTCCTAGATGAGATTTTAAACTGAGAAGAATTGACAAAAAGCAGAAGTTAATCTTGAAATTAGATGTTTGGATTATCTTGTTTCAATAAAATGCTATTCTTTTTTAGGACAAATAATTAACTATCAATCTTTAGGACAATATTAATTTTACTATTGTAAAATTGGTCAATAATTCTAAGTTTTTTTATCCTTTGAATTTTATTCTTTCTAATTAGAGGAAAATTACTATAAACTAAGTGTTTCTCTTTACATTTTTATGAGAAGAGTTCTTGATCTTTTTTCGATCAATGTATTTTGTTTCTTATAAAAAAATAATAATAACAGTACAATATGGCGTGATCATGGTGTCAATTTTGAGAAGGTTCTCAGACCATATCTTTCTTACCATACGCAGGTATTCAGATGACCTCGTTGCAACAAGGGTTCTTGATACGCTTCCCAGTGACGTTCTCGAGAGAATAGGAGGACTTCCATGCCAGGTTAGATAGAACACTTTCAAGTTCCGGTAATCGATCTGATATGTTGTAATGGGAAAGTAATGACCGATTCAAATACGTAATTTTACGCATATGAAGTCGGTCTACATTTTCTTTCCATGAAGTTGAAATCTGAGAAGGATTATATTAGAAGTAAACATATATGCTCAAGGATCATGTTTAAAATATACATGTATTTTATAGAAAACTGGATTATATTAGATAGTAGAGGAAAAGTAGAAAGAGTAAATATGCAATTCTCTCTAAGAAATACAAAACAACACGGTCGTCAATCATTGATGTACATAAATCTCTAAAGACACAACAACAGTTAGGGTTCTTGGTTTAACGTGGTTTCTTCCCCTTTCACAGAAGCTGGGTAGTGATCACTTGGCGTTGGTTTCAGAATTTGGTTTCAAACTTTGAACAACCACTACTTTTTTCCAAATTGTTTCTTATGAATAATTCTACACCCATCGGAGTTGAAACTCTAATGCGACTCCCACGGGGTCAAGGTTGTCCAGGGCACTGGACACCCATCGGATCAAGACATTTGCCTTTAGTAGCCTTGTTGGTGTATAAACTTCAATTTTTGTATTTCAATTTCCATGTATTTCAATTTTATTTTATAGCATTGTGAGTCTTACAACTCATACCGTCAACGTGAACATGATCAAGATTGGTCTTTTGCGGAAATATGAAAAGTCTGATGCATGATTGTTCTTGGCAAGTTATCATAGTCGATTTGTAATAATGCATTGTTTTTTTTAACTTTGAATAATTTTTATGTTTGGTCGGTATGCTATGCTCGCTTATTAGTCTATGTTCTATTGTTCTTGCGCATTGTCGTATGCACTAATGAATAAATGATTGCCACTCCTGTGTACTATCAATTCAATTCATGAAAGTTTTGGAAAAACAAAATCATACCAATTACTATATACAAAATTTTGAGTGGTTGAGTTGAAATTGCTTTGTTTTGTCAATAATAGGGTGAGTAGTGGTCAATTTTTCTTTATCATTAATGAAAACAATTCAGCTCTCTTCGGATGATAATACTAGTTACTTTCTTAAATTAAAAAGATCAAATAAAATAAAGTATGCAATGCATGGGTACTGTCCCATTAATTAATTACACGTCACTAAAATATGAAAAAAAAAAATAATGTTGTATCTACACTTAATGTATTATTTTTCTGTCATTTATTTACTACTGTAATATAATAATTAATCATAAAAAATTATGATATAAATATACAATTGGGTAAATGACAAATCAACTATCGTGGTTTGTAGTCAATGACAAGTCAACCACTATGGTATTTTTTTTTAACAAGTTAACCACTAACGTATAGGAAAATGACAAACCCAACATCGTGGTCACATTCTCCGTTCATCGGCGTCTGAGAAGAAAGATGATGCGGCATCTGGAAAGAAAGACGTCCAAATCTTAAGACACCGCAATTTCATAACAAGATTTCTGGTGATCTGTGTGTCTACTCGATTGGTTCGAACAATTTATAAAATTTTGATATTAATGGCAGCTTGCAATTTTGGAACTTGATGATATTAGTGGTGATAACTGGGCGTTTGTCCATGTAAGCATTTTTCATTCAACCTTTATACTTAAATCCCATTTTTTATTTACTTTACACGCTTGCAATACTTTTATTCCCATTAACGTAATTGATTTAACCATTCGAGTTTAAAAGTAATACCAACCTTGGCCCATGATATAAAATGCTTTTGATGACGATGTTGAGTTCCGTTTATCGCTTTAAAACCTTTTTTTTTAATTCGTCTCTTTCGATGATGCAGAAATGCCGTATATCGTAATTTGATTTTTGAGAGAATTTTCTAGAGAGAGTTCGTTCGTTGTTTTTTAATCAATGTGTCATTCTCCCTCTAGTGATTGAAAGAAGACACTCGTATAAAAGGCAACTCTCCATACATGCCCTTTCGTTTGTGCCTTTTCAATCACGTCTCTTCAACTATACGTTATACACTTTTAATAAGGTTAAGGTGATTGAATTAAAACCCAATTAACTTAATGTCTTTAATGCTTAACAACCATCACATTAAGCTCTTTAATATTAAGTCAATGTAACATTAATTAACATGGACCACATTTACATAGATTATAATTAAATAATCTAACAATCTCCCATTTGGGCTATGTTATAAACTTTAATATCAATTGATGTCCCAGCTTTTACTTTTCAGCTGCTTCAGCTAATTCCAGTTGACATAACTCGAATTCACAATTAATTAATATAGTGTATTTTAATGTGAATTATATAAAGTTATCTTTTCATAATGAATTGCATAATTGAATCATGGCAGACACATGTGAATTATGTCAACATGATTCTTTCCATGTATCACAAACTATACAATTCATTAATTCTGTAATCGAGGAACATTATAAACCCATCATATATTATTCATAACCAATCATTGTACATAACCATAATATGGAATAATAAATAGACATACAAAAACATTTCCTTTCATTGAATTCATAAGTGTTATAAGATACAAGCTACGCTTTTACAATCACATAGACTTGTCACCTAAACCCATCTTTACAACATGTTCTTTAAAGGTTTTAGGTGGCAATCCTTTCGTCAACGGATCAGCTATCATTGAGCTTGTACTTATATGCTCAATGCACACCCTTTGTTTTTGTATTTCTTCGTTGACTACCAAGTACTTTAAGTCCATATGTTTTGCTCCTTTCGAGTACTTGTCATTCTTTGAGAAGAACACAGTTGCAGAGTTATCACAATACATTTTCAGCGGTCTTTCTATACTTTCGACCATGCTTAGACCCTGAATGAAGTTCCGCAGCCACAATGCTTGAATTGTAGCTTCAAAACAAGCTACAAATTCAGCTTCCATAGTGGAAGTGGCAATCGTAGACTGCTTTCCACTTTTCCATGATACGGCTCCTCTAGCTAACAGGAACACATAGCCAAATGTAGATTTCCTCGAGTCTACACAACCGGCATAATCCGAATCTGAATATCCAATCACTTCGAGTTGACTCGATTTTCTATACATGAGCATGAAGTCCTTTGTTCCTTGTAAGTATCTGAGTACTTTCTTTGCAGCTTTCCAATGATCCAATCCTGGATTACTTTGATAACGGCCCAACATCCCTACTGCAAAACTTATATCTGGCCGTGTACATGTCTGGGCATACATCAAGCTTCCTACTGCTGATGCATATGGAATAAGTTCCATTTTCTTACGTTCCAAATCATTTTTCGGACATTGCATCAAACTGAATTTGTCCCCTTTTTGAATTGGAGCAACACCAGCGGAACACTTATCCATTCTAAATCTCTCAAGAATTTTCTCGATATAACCTTTCTAAGACAATCTTAGTAATCTTTTCTTTCTATCAAGGAATATTTCTATTCTAATAACATAGGATGCCTCACCCATATCTTTCATTTCGAAATTCTTTGAGAGAAAATCTTTTACATCATGTAACATCCCTTTATTGTTTGCAACAAGTAGAATCGTCAACGTACAATACTAGGATACAAAACTTACTCCCACTGACCTTCATATAGATACACCGATCAACAGTGTTCTCTATAAAACCGTATAACAAAATGGTATCATTAAACTTAATGTACCATTGTCTGGAAGCTTGTTTCAATCCATAGATTGACTTATTCAGCTTACATACCATCTTTTCATTTCTCGGAAAGGAAAATCCCAAAGGTTGATCCATATAAACCTCTTCCTCTAAGTCACCGTTAAGAAAGGCGGTCTTTACGTCCATTTGGTGAATCTGCAAATCATAATGAGCCACCAAAGCCATAACTATTCTTAAAGAGTCTTTCTTTGAAACTGGAGAGAAAGTCTCTTTATAGTCAATGCCGTCTTTCTAAGTGTAACCTTTGGCGACAAGTCTAGCCTTATACCTTTCGATATTACCTTTCGAATCGCGTTTGGTTTTGTAAATCCATTTACAACCAATGCATTTCTTTCCTTCAGGTAACTCGACAAGCTCCCAAACTTTGTTGTCATCCATAGATTTCAACTCTTCTTTCATAGCATTAAATCATTTCTCAGAATCATTACATTCCATGGCTTTATTGAATGATTCTGGATACTTATCGATGCTCAAGTCACATTCTTCTTCTAGTGAATAAACCACATAGTCATCAGAAATTGCTGGTCTTCTTTCCCTTACAGACCTTCGCAATTTCGTTACTTGTGGTTGATTACTTATGACTTGGTCAACATTAACATGCTCATCATTAGCTCGTTCACCTTGCGTGGGTTGAATATCCATTTGTTGTTCCGGTATGTTGTTAGACTGTGATACAACATATGGCACAACAATTTGATGAGAATTATTGGGTGTCGTTTCCGTCACCCGATTCTCTTGGATATTCACATTTCGTGAATCATCACTCCCACTGAACATGTCATTCTCAATGAATCGAGCATTTCCAGATTCTACAATCCTTGTACTATGCTTTGGACAATAGAAAATATACCCTTTAGACTTTTTCGGATAGCTGATGAAGAAACCACTAATGGTTCTTGCATCGAGCTTCTTTTCATGTGGGTTATAAATCCTAACTTCTCATGGACATCCCCAAATGTGTAGATGTCTCATACTAGGTTTCCTTCCCATCCACAATTCATAAGGAGTCTTAGGAACTGCCTTACTAGGAACCCTATTCAGCAGATATGTAGTGGTTTTTAAACCGTGCATCCACAACGATATAGGTACATTACTATTATTAATCATACTTCTTATCATTTCGATAAGAGTACGATTTCACCTTTCAGCTACACCATTTTGTTGTGGTGTACCCGACATTGTGTATTGTGCACAAATGCCATGACTTTCGAGAAACCTTGCAAATAGACCTTTGTTTTGTCCACTTTCATCGAATTTTCCATAGTATTCACCACTTCTATCCGATCTCACTACTTTTACTTTTCTGTCTAGCTGCCTTTCCACCTCATTGATGAACACTTCTATAACGTTCATCGCTTGAGACTTTTCATGCAGTAGATATATATAACTATAACGTGAGAAATCATCTATAAAGGTGATAAAATACTTTTCTCCATTCCAGGAAGGAATGTTGAATGGACCACAAATATCGGTATGTATTAATTCCAAAAGTTCTTTGCTTCTTATGGCAGGGTACTTTGATATGTGTTTAGTTTGCTTTCCTTTAATGCAATCTATACACACGTCCCAGTCATCAAAATCTAATTGAGGTAAAATTTCATTTTTCGTTAACCTCATTAACCTTTCTTTAGATATATGACCTAGACGTTTATGCCATAAGAAAGCTGAACTTTCGTTTGTTGCACCTCGCTTTAAGCCAATTATGTGATCAACGTTAAACAGAGATTTCTTAAATTTCATATCAAGATTAAAACAATACAAACCATCATTAAAAATACCATAACCATAACAGTATTTTTGTTTGTACATTGCAAAACTACCATCACCAATCTTGAAAGAAAAACCTTTACAATCCAACCTAGCAACAGAAATTAAATTCCTAGCACACTCAGGAACATAAAGACACTCTTCTAGATCCAGGTGGTATCCGGTATCCAGGATCAGTCTATACGTTCCAATTCCTTCAATGCGTGCCTTCATTCTGTTCCCCATATACAGGAACTTTTTAGTTCCGTTTATGGGATGGATCGAAAGAAATCCATGCGTAACATGAAAAACATAAGTAGTAGCACCAGAATCCAACCACCAAGTATTATTAGGTACTTCTATAATATTTGATTCAAAACATACTGAAACAAATAATGTACCTTTCTTTTCAAACCAAGCCTTTCTTTTAGGACAATTTTTCTTTACATGTCCGGCTTTGTTGCAGAAGAAGCATCTAATTTCTTTATGGATCTGACCATCATTAATCTTTAATTGGTCATTTCCCTTCTTCTTATTCTTTTTACTCAGTGGCTTTGATGTGCTACCTTTGGCATCCTTCTGCATAGCTAAGTTGACGGTATGAGACTTTAACTTATTCAATCTCCCTTCCTCTTGAATGAGCATGGTCTTTATCTCTTGAAAGTTCCACTTTTCTTTAATGGTGTTATAGTTCACCTGGAACTGGCCAAACTCAACTGGAAGTGAGTTGATGATGAATTGAACCAAGAATGATTCATTCACATCCATACCCAACGTCTTAAGCTTTGCAGCCAAATTGGCCATGCTCGTTACGTGATCATGAATGGGTTGAGACCAATCAAATTTCTTGGTCGTCAACTCACTCATTAAGCTTCCCACAACAGACTTGTCAGTAATGTCTGATTGGAAGTATGCCTTAATCTTTGACATGAATTCCTTTGCATCATTCACTTTAGGCATCGATGGCTTAACATTTTCAGCCATCGTCATCCTCATCAAGCCTAAACATAGCCTATTAGACCGCTCCCAAGCCTCATAATAAGACTTGTCAGCTTCGGAAGTGGTCTCAGTAATAGCTGGTGGTCTATCATTAACTAGTGCCAGGTCCAAATCCAATACACTCAATTGAAACTGGATTTGTTCGGACCAGTCAGCATAGTTAAGACCATTGAACTTAATAGACGAATTACCAGAAGCAAACAAATTCATAGTAGCTGCAAATGACAAACATGCTCATATATCAATACATTGAATAATCTATCCTAACCAGATCCCAAATAAAGCATATAAAATTTCATTAAGTTTATCTTTGGGTAATACTTAAAGAAATACACAATTCATGATATTATAATCTTTAATTGACTTATAAACATATTTAACACAACATGTTTAACATCTTTGGATGTTTAAACACATCAATTAACTATGTAAACACGTCACTTTAATGTTATCATTTATAAACACTGGTCTACCTTTGGGTGACCTAATAGTTTATAACTAACAAACACATTTCAATAACATCATAATAATTAAATGAATAAATTACACAATTTAATATTGATCCTTTCAAACTAGGTCACTTTGGTGACTACATAGTTTCTATACAACAATATATTAATTGTATAAACATTTATTCACTCAATTTCTTTAATTGAACTGTATAATTAGGCGTTGCGGACGACTATGCAGACGTTATAATGGCGTCCGCAATTTCTTACTATCGTCCGAAACTGCCTATAGCGGACGCTAACCTTACCGTCTGCTGCGTCCGTGTGATGCGTCCTCATGAATCAAAATTACAGATTCAAATCGGACGCATGGCTTTAGTGTCCGCAGCATCCGCGTGATGCGTCCGCATGAATCAAAATTACAGATTCAAATCGGACGCACGCTTTCTCGTCCACACAGTCCGCATCAATCATCCGGATGAATTCTTTATAGATTCATATCGGACGCAAATTGTAGCTTCCGCAACGTCCGCATTATATTGTCCGGATGAACCTTTTTACAGATTCAATGTGGACGAAACTTGCATGCGTCCGCGTCGTCCGCATCCTTTCATATATGCGTCCGCATACACATTTTCAACATGAATCTTGCGTCCGACTACACTTCAGGTCGACCGCACCTCAATACCCATCGTCCGCATGACGAACAGTCCGATGAAAATTTAACAGAAACAATTTTCTACCTATTCTTTTTCTATGATTTCATCCATAAACATTTCATGCATAACTTTCCGAATATAAACAATCAATTTTCGTGCATAAAACCTATCATGGAATCAATCTAATCTAATTTCATGGTAAATCAAAACGTATGTTTTAACCGTGTGCTCTGATACCAATTGTAAGCATTTTCCATTCAACCTTTATACTTTAATCCCATTTTTTATTTACTTTACACGCTTGCAATACTTTTATTCCCATTAACGTAATTGATTTAACCATTCGAGTTTAAAAGTAATACCAACCTTGGTCCATGATATAAAATGCTTTTGATACAATGTTGAGTTCCGTTTATCGCCTTAAAACCTTTTTCTTTAATTCGTCTCTTTCGATGATGCAGAAACGCCGTATATCGTAATTTGATTTTTGAGAGAATTTTCTAGAGAGAGTTCGTTCGTTGTTTTTTAATCAATGTGTCATTCTCCCTCTAGTGATTGAAAGAAGACACTCGTATAAAAGGCAACTCTCCATACATGCCCTTTCGTTCGTGCCTTTTCAATCACGTCTCTTCAACTATACGTTATACACTTTTAATAAGGTTAAGGTGAGGGAATTAAAACTCAATTAACTTAATGTCTTTAATGCTTAACAACCATCACATTAAGCTCTTTAATATTAAGTCAATGTAACATTAATTAACATGGACCACATTTACATAGATTATAATTAAATAATCTAACAGTCCAATCCTCTAGTCGCCGTCAATTCCATCTCCATTTGGTAAATCCCCATTCCTCCCCATAATCTGCAAAAATTCCTTTGGTTAATTACTATTTTGCTGGTCATGTAGTTTGACCATCCAAGAATGGGTTGCCATGATATTTTATGGCTTCAACGCTGCTGTAAGATGCTTTCTTCTGAATCAAAAACTTTCTGCGTAAAAGCAAGCCTCCAATAAAAGTTTCCATTTAAATCGTCAAACTCTTCTTCTATTTTTACTCATGATTCACTCTTTGACAGTGTGAGAGTTTCAAACGAACTTGGGGCTAGGAACGCTCAAGCTGCGAAGTTTGCCGTCTTCGTCATCTCCTCGACGACAGTGGCGATCGGAGTGGTGTCTCACAAGACACCTCGAATTTCTGCGGTGTCTGTGCAAGACACCGCGTATTCGCGGTATCTTGAGACGGTGTCTCGTCAAATTGTTAACGAAAAACATTACCGCGATGTTGGTTTTGTCATTTTCCCATACGTCAGTGGTTATATTATTAGAAAAAATATCATAGTGGTTGACTTGTCATTGACCACAAACCACAATGGTTGATTTGTCATTTACCCTATACAATTAACGAGATAAATGATAACTGTTGGGGGAGCTGCCACTTGAAATAGGACCGAAAGAAGAGGAGAGACTAATGACTATTAGATTAAACCTAAAACATGAACAAGGCACACGCACGATGGAAGAAGACAAGGGAAATGTGGCAAAAACATGAAATGTCCAAAAGGAGCAAGAAGATTAAATGGGTTTTATATAACATAATAATAAAAATAATACTTTAGTAATAGGAACGTGTCAGAGGTGGAGGTGACAAATGAGCCGAGTAACCCAAACTCGAAAATGTCTGACTCACTAGAGTCTAACGACGAGTCTGTCTAAAACAAAATTTCAGCTCGAGGCGACTCACGAGTCATGATTCACGAGTTAAACAAACAGAGCCGGCTAAACGAGCCTAACAAGCAAAATATACATAAATATTTTTAATTTATATCAATACAACGTATATTATAAAAAAAATTTATTTATTATTATAATGTCTCACTAAAAATGTAAGAATTAACTCTCTAATTTCTTCAACATTATCATTGGCATTTTCAATTATAATTACATGAAACTATAATAATAAAACTAAATATTTAAAATAAAATTTAGATAAAGCTCTCAAGCACGTACATTAACCATCTCTAAGTCTAATCAAAATTGTTACATAGTTAAATTAAATATAAAGTTTTTAATATGGATCACTTATACATTTTCTTGTTATCGTATACCGTCCATAGTATGTAAAATGAGAATTGAATTTATTAACATGTAAAGGGGCTTTTTTTTAAGAAAAAACGAATTTGAAGAATTAATTTTATTGAAAATAATTAATAATTAATTTTTTAAAATTATAAATTATGATAATTACAAATTTATTGAAAAAATTATCTTAATTGTAATTATCATTATGATAATTTTACACAGTATGATATAAATTATCATTATGATAATTTTACATATTATGAAAATATTGATATAAATTCTTATATATTTAAAGAAATGTCAACATGACACATAGTCTATGTCAAAATGTGGGCCATAAAATTCCACTTGTCAAGGTGGAGGCTCAGACACTAACTACGCAAGTAGCAGCGACAAGTCTAGAGATAGAAGTGACAGAGGCAGAGAAAGAAAGCTTGTAGGACGCATTTATAGGTTTCACAACTATTGGGATGCAAGTAAATATATTATTACATTTACGTTTTCAAGTGTTATTTTAACTATGTGAGTTTTATTAGTAATATGTTTCAATTGTTATGCAAGAGTCTACTGTGCAAGGTCCACATATATGAAAGTGCGCTGCAAATGATGAGTTGTTTTAATGGACATGTTGGTCCTAACTATGTTGTAATGCATATTTTCTTCTTTTTAACTTGTTGTAATTGACATGTTATTTAAACTGTTTTAATGAACATGTTGAATATATTAAATTGTTATAATGCACAAACACACCAAATCAGCATACAAATACTCATTTTGGAAAATGCAAATATACATTTCATTTCATTTTAAAAGTTTTACACTCTACTAAAATGAGAGAAATCCAACCTCTTTTTCAACGGAGTCAAATGGAGTGGGCCACCCCCATTCCATCAGACGTTACAGTTATCCTTTCGTATTTGCAGTTGTAGAATTGAGACTTAGATATCCTTTCCATATATACACTTATACTATTCCTCTTTCTCTTTCTTTGAATATTTAAGTGCATATTAGATATTTTCTTTTCCTTTCTCATCTTTCTCTCTCTAAATGCATGCAGAACAATCATGCACCTTCTGAGATAAAAAAGAAAGTTGCATGAAAGATTGAGAACATCGATACTAATCCACCACTTGAATATGAACTTCCAATCCTCATCCAATGCAAAAATAAAAATTATATTAGTTTTGAATGATTAATAAGTTTTGTTTGAATGATAGATTGGATTGATGAACTATAAGTGAAGTATCATTAGCATTCTATTCTCTTAAAGTTGAGTGTACAATTATTAACAAAGTATTAGTATACAATTAATTAGTAAGCCTACACATCAACTACCTACGTTGATGTCTTGCTGCGAGATTTCCTCTGTAAATCAATGACCCCGATCATGCAAGTGGGGTTCATGTATATGTCAAAACATTTATTGTACAGGGAGGGGAGCCCCATCTGGTAGATCTGCATGAAGGTTGAAGCCAATATTCCTACGATTTTTGAGCAGCCCTAAACCCCCACTAGTACAACAAAATATGTCGTGCGGGTTGAAATGGAATGAGGAAAATAAGCACATAAGTGGAAAACAATATAAATCTACAAAAGTGAAAATATATATCTCTCTTTATTTGTTGGCGTCATAACAATTGCAATTGTTTCTAGCAGCATGGTCTTGTATGGGTAGTGAGCGTGCATGTCAATGGATGATAGAAAACACAATTGTGATGGTTGTGTCTGAAAAGTAAATCACGCGTTAGAACTGTTCAAACATGAAGTATAACAAAATCAAGAAGTTTACTTACATAAATCTACCTTAACAAATCTACCCCAACGTAATAAGCAATCTTTCCATTTGAACTATGTAAAATATTCTACTTCGTTCAACGTATGGGATTGCATACAAAGAATGCAAAGATGAGAAATAAAATAAAATTTTCTAAACCACTTAATTGAACCTAATGTAATTCTCACCATATTTTATGTCGAATCTTGCTTTGGGATGATGAGAGTAGTGATGTAGCACCCATTGTCTCTCTGAAAATGAAAGCAAGGAGAAAAATTGTAAAACCCCGGCTTTTCATAGTACTAAGTATGAGATTAGTTTGGATGATTTGGATATGCTGAGTATGATTTGTGAAAGAGTAATACATTAAGTGGTTAAGTGATGTATATTAAGAGGTGTGGTCGATCAAGAGGTGAGGTGCGGTCGATCACAGTCTAAGCAAAATAGTAAAGATTCGAACGAAAGAGGAAGCAGTTGATCATTGTGTGAGTTAGTGATTGACCGAGTTTGAAGCAGTTTTGTGAAGAAATGTGATTTGCAGTCGATCATTGCATGAGGGGGCGGTCGAACTCGGTCAGTACATATTGCCAAGTTTTGATTTGCGGTCAATTAGGTGTTGTGGACAATCAACTGGTGTTCACCAAAATTGTATGGAGTCGATTTTTTTGAATGTTGGGTGGTTGATCACCTAAAGGGTTTGATCGACCAGGAAGCTAAAAAGTCACTAGAAATGAGCTGCGATGTTGTCAACTGATTGGAAGAAAAATAAGTGCGTTCCATGTGGTTGCCTTGCCAAGCGCTACGACATGCTTAAGTTGGCAATGGAAGGAGTTATTGCATAAAAGAGGGTGAATTCTTGAGAGAATAGGGAGAGTTCTATAGAAAAGGAAAGGCCGTGAAAGAGAAGGAGAAGTCCGAGAGAGAGAGAGAGAGAGAGAGAGAGAGAGAGAGAGGAGAGCTTCAGAGGAAGAGTATATGAGAAAAGAAAAGAAAGTCATGGGAGAAAACAGTGGGAGCTAAAGAAAGGGGAAATAGCTGAGAAAAGAAGAAGAGGAAGAATAAGGAAAAGAGGAGGGAATGCTTAGAGGAAATCTCAAGGAAGTGATACCTTTCAATTTCTTCAAGAATAGAGTTAAAAAATGTGTTTGTTTTCCCATTTTGGGCTACATCACAAGAGGTAAGTTTAATGTTGTTTGATGCTTGTTCTTGATAGATTGAGGTTATTAATAAGTTGATGATCATGTTAATGCTTGAGAATAAGTTGCTGCTTTAAGGATGTATTGATCTTGATGGGTTGCTTGATAAAGGTTAAGTTATGTAGGTGTTCTTTGATAATGTTGCTATGCTGTTTAAGGTTTTGCTATTTGATTTGTTTTCTGTCCGATAGCTATTGTCGAGGAATAATGTTCTGTTAATTAGGTTCTATCATTTATTTTGGTTTGTTAATAGAATATGTTGATCCTGTTAATTGAATTAGAAATGAGGCTTGTATATCATGATGTTAGGTTTTGATCATGCCATTACTTGGAGATGTATTGTTTTGCTCTATTATTTGATGTTGCTGACAAGAATCTATTGTTGACATTATGTTTTATAGGTATTGAGGATCTTATATATTAATAATATGCTAGAAATATGAGTGATTGTATGCATTCATACATGTTCATGCATCATAAACTATAACGTTCATGCATCATGATTTATAAACAAACATGAGAAAAGTTTGAGTTAGGTTAAAGTTCACCACTCACTCCTAATCTATTGAGAAGAAAGATAACGGTATAAGTTCACCATTCTGGTATAAGTTCACTATGATGTATAAGTTCACCGTTATGATCTAAGTTCACCAGTATGGTACAAGTTCACCAGTATGGTACAAGTTCATCGTCATAGCACAAGTTCATGGTCGATCAAAGTTCATCACCTTTTTTCTAAGCAACTAAACATGAAGAAAAGAAAAGAATATGTTTTATATAATGCATATCATCATCATTATGTATATCATTTCTTGCTAAGCATTAGGCTTATAGTTAGTGTCTTGTGATGTAGGTATGCTCGATATCAATGATAGAAGCAGTTGATGAAGGATTTTCCGTTGTGGATCTTGTGGATGACTAGGCTAAAAGATGATTGTATATTTGTAAAAGGATTATTGTTTTAAGTTAAGACATATTTTCGAAGTTGTAAAGACTTTAACGTAAATGTTTTAACAAAAAAAATTTATTTATCGTATTTCCAAACGTTTTTATTTATAAAGAAAAGTCTTTAGCTATGCTGTGTTTTATAAAAGAAAAAGTCTTTCAAAAGTACGTGTTTTAAAATGTACAAAAATTGGGTCGTTACAAAAATATCCTAAGCATAAAGTCCAAAATACGTAATGACACAATATGAAATAGTTCCTACTGTAACCCCTACAAGAAAACTAAATGTTTCCAAGTTTTTTTTTTAGTATTTACATGAACCATTCTAAAAAAGTCTCCATCAAGTCTACTGGCTGAAATGAATATTTTCATATCGTCGGACTAATAAGGCATGAATTATTTCAGACACGTAGATGACCAAATCGAAGACATATCACGTGCAAAGTTTGAAGTGGTGTATTCCACCCAACACTTCTATCGATGGAGGAATGAGAGCAATTATCTATTACATCTTGGCAAGCACAACATAAGGAAAAGGTTGACATGTGATAGAAAGAGCTCTACACATTTGAGACACATTGTTATATCTCATACAAATAAACTAAAAAAAATAATTAATCCATATATGGACTTTGTGTATAAATTAAAAAGAGGATGCTGGAGGGGCTGGTTGAGAAAGCGTTGGAGAGGATGTTGGAAGGGTTGCTCAATCATGTGCATGCCTCCTTATGGGCTAGAGCACGTCCACAAGAGTCTCTTGATTAGCACTGAGCTCTTCAATTTACTTGCTCATTGCCTCTATTCTCACCTCCATTCTTTGCATGCTCTCCTTCACTTGGTTCTCCATTCTTTGCAGGCGCTCCTCCGCTCGCTCCTCCATTCGTTCTATTCGGCTACCATATGATGCAAAGTCAAACTCTCAAAGCAACTGAAGATCTTGTTGAACCTCTTCACGTAAAGTGAGGTGACTCAGGAAGGGGTGGAGACATAGGTTACGGAGTATCATCTTCCATGGGCTGCAAAGGCGATGATACATAATGTTCAGCTGAGGTGGATGGAGGTTTTCCTGCCAAGGTTGATAGAGATTGTCTGGTTGAGGGGGCTGGAGGCTGGGTAACCTTGGATTGAGCCTTAGAGGCAGACTTGTATACTTATTCCCCTTCGACTTTGCTGATCCTCATACGACTGATTATTTGTTATTTTAGACATCAACGAGCTTCTCTGTGATTTTCGGCTCCTCATCCGAGACTGGTATCCTATTATGCTTAACAATCTTCTAAACAAGCCAATTATATGGCAGACTCTTGGCCGAGATGTTGAGGACGTCGTAGATGTGAATCAAAATCACATACCTGATGTTCACCCTCTTTCGGTTGAATGTCTTCTCCAGCATATAGAGATCCATGCAGCTAACATGGTCTCTATGCCCATCCCGAGGTAGAATAATGTGTGTCATGATTTTGTGGATCACTTAGGCTATGAAGTTCAACTCCTTAGACTTTGGCTTTTTAAATGCTTCAATCTCAGGTTTGCAGTGCTACTATCAAAACACTGCTAAACCTTTTCCTTATCTAATGAAAAATGTATTCCTAGATACGTGGTAATATTGCTCACTTAGCTCCTCTATCGAACATTCAAGTAGCAAGTTTATATCATTTGGAGTCAACCTCAACTCCTGTCCCAACATATAAGTACTGACCTCTAATGGTTGAGTGGACAATTCCAAATTGGCATAAAAGAGTTTGATAATCTGCTCATGATAACTTCCACTCAATCTACATAAACCCATTTATCCAGCACTCTCAACCATGTTTTCTATTCCCATATCAGATAATGAATCAAAATTTACTCTTCTAGATACAATAATTGAACGATGTTTAATATCATCTTTATACCTATCATTCCCTAACTTAGTCCTGAAGACTAATGAGTAGAAACAATTTGTTGTAGGTTGGAAATAAACCAAATAAGATATTGGTTGTTATTGAGTCTGCAGTTGAGATTGTGCTTCAGGTTAGGGTCGTGTTCTACCCTCAGGTTATGCTTTGCTTCAAAATTACGGTGAACAAAGTCAGTTGTAGTTTGACTACGGGCACAAGTCGATTGAGATTCTGGTTGAGGTTGAGACTTAGATGGAGCAACTTTATGCTTGAGAGTCAATTTCGTAAGCCTAGTAGAATCCATTGGATTGGATGAGACAATGAGGGTTAGGATTAGGGTTTGGAGTTCGCTGAAGACATTGTTCTGACTAATATGCTTTATCCGGAGCAGAATGTGAAGTTATATACTATGCTAAAGAAAGACAAATATCTGTTGTGGAAAATACTCTTTTTGTTACGGAGAATACCCTTTCCATAGGGTATACATGTCTTTCGCTGAGGAAAGCAAGTCCTTGGATTAAGACTTACTTTTTGTAGCAGAAGGTTCATTTCCACTACGGAAAGGGTATTTGTTGGAGCAGATACTTGCATTTTGTTGCGGAAAGTAAGTCCTTAACTAGAACTACTTCATATGTAACACCTCGTGGCGTTAAAAACCTTTTTTTTCATGTACATCGTACATAAAAATCATGCTTTTAAAAACATACACAACGAAAATCTTTAAAATAAATCTAATTTAAATCCAACGTAGTAAAACTCATCATTTAAATAAACATAAGCATTTATAAAATGTTTTTACTTAAATCTTAACAATACTAAACATAACTTTAATAAAATGCTTCATGACACGTTATTACAATCCTCTTTCACTCCAATATTCACCTATGGGTCAACTTCACTTTGACAGAGATTTAGCTTCACCCATGAGAATTTCTCTTCAACAGCATTATCAATTGTTCATATCATCATGTTCCTCAATAATTTAATTATTATTTAAATCATAAAGTTCACCTATGAGTCTAATGCTTAGTAATAGATGCATAATAAAAAACATGACTATGAGATACAACATGTAAAAAATTGTGTCTTTTTGAGTCAACATACATTTTCTTTTTCTTTCACTTTACAGTCCAATCATTATGGTTAATTCGGTCTATGGGAGAGAGTGATACCATTAGATCCACCTCATGCGAGACATCTAACTCAAACCTTGCCCATAAAAACTATTTACGTTTATTTGGTTCGTTAAATTCATATTTTTCTTATCTTTCTTAAAGAAAATGTTTTTCATGAATGCATGAAATATACAGGTAGCATAAAGATAAAATCTAGCATGCATGACTCTAGTAGTAGCATATTCTCAACATGACTCATCATAATAGTAACATAAACAGTAAGTAAATCTTCAAAAATATATCAACGTAAATAGTAAACAACCAGCATACATCATATTCTCGAACATAACTCATCATAATGGAAATAGAAAACAATGAACAAATCCTCAATGTTATATCTCGATGTAAATAGTAAACAACTAGCATACATCATATCCTCAAACAATAGCCGTAGGCATCACATAATAACGTCATAAATTCTACATTTCCTTAGCACTTTGTGATGCAGGCCAAAAGCCAAGTACCATCAACATCACTTACTATAAATCTTTAATGAAGGTCTGACTATCCTAACTCTTTCATACATTGAGTTTCCTTAAAGTAAACGAAGGGTTGGTTAATAAAAAAATAAACTCTAAACACTACAGATAGTCCGAAACAACTTTAGAATCCTTACAATGGGTAATTAGAGTTTCGACCGAACCCTTCTTCTGCGGTAAAAATCCCATGGAAATCGTATATTAATTTTATCTTTTCCTAACAATCTAAAGATCGAATAGTAGCTAGCTAAAAATCTGGAAAACAAACTTATTTGAAATCTGCTTGAGCTATAACGAACACGTGAACAACCACTGGGGACATCCGCTACAACTCGGTTGTCCAATGGCCAACAACCACATGAGCCATAACTCTAGTATTCTTGATCAGTAAAGCAACCACAGACACTAACACTTTGCTTCCACAGAAGCTCCAATCCCCAAGTTTGTCCATCAATCGTCATCTGCCATATGTGCATATCCATTGCAAAAATCCCTTCTGCGAATGCCCATGCTCCTGCAGATATCCGTGTCTCTGTGAAATCCATTAAATCCAATGGTGACGTTTCACTTCGTGTAAAACTTGTCGCGGATACCTTTCTTTCAGTGAAAGCGAACGCTTATGCTCAAACACTAATAATGTGACTCACTAATCAAATCAATGTCGTTCCAACACCTGAATTCGCTGCCGCGAAAACATGCTAAACGTAAGACGACGATGTTCCTATTTACTTTACTCCGATCAAACAACATCTTTCCCTTCCACAGAAGAATTGTTTCTAAATCCAATGGTTCACACTCCTTCTGCTAAACCAATCCAACAAACTAATACCCTTTTGAGTCCAAGTAGCATCAAACACTCTTGTAGAAGCATATTTCTCCATCCAAAATGATCTTAGCCGTTCCTAAATCACATCCAACGTTCCATGTAAAATTTGAGATTTTAAAATAATTTTAAAATGCTTCGTGTTATTTTTGGTCAAATGTGGAAGAGCTGACCGATTTTGTCGCGTAGCGGCGACGTGTAAGTTTTCTCGTAAAACAGTCAAATTGAATTTTTGAGCAAAAATTTGTTTTCGGAAATCTTTTTGGTAAATTATTTTCAACTAATAAATTGATTTAGTTAGCGATTTGAAAATGGGTCAAATTTTGAATCGGATTTTTGAATTAGAATATAATATATAAATTAGATTTTATATATTATAAATTAAATAAATTTTTTTGTTAAAAGGAAGAAAGAAGAATAAGAAGCAGACTCTTCTTCTTCTTCCTTCTTCACCATGGGCGAGAGAGGCCGAGAGAGAGGGAGGGAGTCGAATCGTGGTGGTTCTGACTTCCGACGATGGTTTCGTGTTTTCGTCGTTTGCATGAGTAACATTTGTGAAAGTGGTTTTCGTTTCGGTAAGTTTTTCCTCTCCATTTTTGGATTCGAAGATTAGGGTTTGTTGTGGTTTTGGATTCGAGATTGAAAACTCAAATCCGGGGGAAATCTCTGGTTATTCTTGATGCATTTGAAATTTAGGAAGGTTTATTGTTCATTTGGAGGTGAAACGGAGGAGTACGGTGTGCGTCTCTGGTTGAAAAATTGCGTCATAGATCGACTAGAGGCTGGTGGTTGACCAATCGCAAATTTAATCGGCCAGGCAATGACCAAGCTATGGCCGAACGACCACAAATCAGTCGATCGACTGCAGATGTTCAGAAAATGGACAGATTGCTTTCAAACTGTTCCAAGTCGCTTCTGTTATTTTGGAACGCGTGTTTTTGTGCTGCTCTTGTCCCAGTTGGGTTCCTAGACTTGGCATAGAGCCCTTCCACCTATATTTGTGACTCATTATTGGAAATTCTTATCTGTTGACAGAGTTTAGGCTCGATTTGGTTTGTGGTCTTCGAGCCGGCTTTCCACTAAAGTCAAACTCGATTGACTTTAGTGGAGTCTCCACTATTGTTGAGTTTTAGATGGTTGCGAGTGTGTCAGATCGACCGCCGTGAAGTCTCAGTTGACCATTGACATGTCTTGTCAAAACTAAATGGTCTCGATTGACTGTTTTTGAGTCAGGGCAAGGCTGCAAGGTTCCGATTGACCCTCGCTTTGCCTTGACGATTGGTGAGTGGTCTTAGTTGACCACTTTGATGCCTTGTCGACCAGGGATGGTTCGGAAGGCTTCTGTTTGCTTAGTGGATTAGGTCAAGTGCGTTATGTTCCACCTTTCATCACTGTGCCTTGTCAACTAGTTGGAGTTGCGGGTGGTTTGTTGAGGTGTCGGGTTGACCATGGTTGTGTTGGGTCGACTGCACTATTTGTTTCTCGGAGTTGGGTATAGCAAACTCCATTCGGCTTCGTCAGCCATGCCTTATTCCTAATCGTGTAGATTCTCAGCTTGAGGTATAGGGAACTCGTCGTTCCTCGTTTGAGCAAGGAAGTCTGGTGTTGATCCTTCCGATCGGTGTTGGTTTATGGTTTATGATCCTTGTTGTATTCCTGGATTTTGGTTTCCGATTTGGGACTCGTGGTTGTCCCTAGAAACCATTTTGGATTCTATTTTTGTTTAAGACTTGTCTATTATCCTTGTATGTTTGATGAGATGTTGACATTGACCTTGTTATAGGTCCTAGAGATGTCAGTGGTGTGACCTGCCTTCCAATAGCGTGTGGAACTGGCTAGTCAATAAGCGTGTTGTGGTCGTCATTGAGGTAGAGATCTTTATTCTTCCTTCACTGCATTGAATCATGTTTTCAAAAATTGATATTTTGTGGGGTACCACACTCAAAAAACCGACGGGAACTATTTCGAAAGCATGTCAGTTTTTATGTATACGTATGTTTTGTCACATTTATATTCTGTACATGGTTTGATTCATATAGTTGTGCATATATGTTGGGAGGATGAATCCTCTTGATGCTTTACGTACTCTGGAGCTAAAGCATCACGAGGCTATCTCGTGCAATCTTCTACTGCGAGAAGATTGGTTATTTGCTACATACATTGGGAGGATGAATCCTCTTGATGCTTTAGGCACTCTGACACTAAAGCATTACGAAGGTATCCCGTGCAATCTTTTGTTGTGAGAAGATTAGTGGCTTGCGTGCGAAATGGTGATGGGGCATTGATGACATGGTCTCGGGTTTTGAGTCCAGGAAAGTGAACATGGGGATGGGGCATTGGTGACATGTCCTCGGGTTTCGAGCCTTGAAAGTGAAAATGGATAGGGCGGTGATGACGTGTTCCTTGGGGTTTTGAGTCCTTAAATCTGGCTAGGGGTATAGTCACACAGAGATGGTAGATTGTTTTTTGCTGAGTTTTGCTTATCCTAGTACCGTTTCATTTGACGGGGGGCGTGATGGCTCATAGCTCTGCTCGTCGGTAACCCCCGTCAACTTGAAACCTATAGGTATTTTAGTTGAGAAGCAATCCTCACCAGTAACCTCATCCGTTTATTCGATTGTACTGGTTGGGTTGTCGCGGAGCTTGCTACCCAACAATTGGAGTGACATGCTGGATTGATATTCTCTCCTACCTCATGAGGTGTTGCTATTGACGGATAGCCACCTTTCTATAAGATATGTCAGATGGATCATTGAACGACCACCCCCTTTGATTTACTGATCATATTTACATTGACCTACGGCTCTTCGGCACATCCGGACGATCATACGAGTTATGTCATCATGGAGCTTGCGCACCAACAACTCGGGACATGTGCTTGATCATTGGATTACCATCATTGTATTTCCTCTATCTCACAAGATGCTGCTCTCGACAGATGACCATCTTTCTATGGTGTGTGCTGGATGAGTCCTTGTGTGACCATCTCTTTTCACTGATGACGTTTTCGTGTGGAAAATGATGTTAGCATATTTTTGTGGTATAGTTGTCTATGTATACAGTGAGTTTTGATAAAGCCACATCGAGGGCTATGGGCTGGATTTGATAAAATGATAAAGAGGTTTTCAAATGATTTAAAATCTATGTACGGTAAATGAGAAGCATGAAATAGTTTTTAAAAAGATGAGAAAAACAGTTTTTAGCATGCGTTGCATATAGTATCGATTTCCCTACGGAGTTTGTCACTCACCCCTCAGACTATATTTTTCCCTAGGTTAGGGTGTAAGTTCGGTGCACTGGCTTTGCACGTGTTGTCATGGGACGACGCTAGAGTTCCCCGGTGGGTGCTTCGATCTTCCCGTGGATGGGTGGATGTTTGTCAGTTCAATCCCTTCGTATTCAATATGTTGGGGTTTCAGTTTTGGTATTGTTTGATTTAATTTATGCACAGTACGGTTATTTATTTATGCTATCATATTTCTAGCTGATTACTCTGTGGACCCTAACCCATGTGATTTGGGTTTGAGCTTAATTTTTAGTTAAGACTTCCGCTTCTTTTATGCATTGAGATGGATAACTGGGTTCATGAAAAAAAACGGGTCGCCTGACCTGGCGGTTTTTTAAGCCCGTCTTCAAGTTGTGATAGTACATCTTGCATTTAATTCTTTCTTTCACGATATTTCCTTAATCTCAAAATATAAAATATAAATTTAACCCAATAATTAAAATTTTCCTTACCATGGATTATTATACATTATTCTTTACTAATTCTGGTACACTCGGCTTTCCTAATTTGTAATACCCCGGTACTAACTTTCTCGCGTATGCAATGTAATCAAATTTTGAAAATAATTATACATTGCCTTGTGTGTGTGTACTTGTTTATTCATGACATGTATTTTGGGGGAAAGATTTTAGGATGAAAGGTGTAATTCAAAAATGTGAGAAAATTTCTGTTCTGGGCGTTTTCGGATGCCTGCGAATGACTTTCGGACGAGACTTGTTGTCCGCAAGTGATTGGAGCGCCAGCCTTGGAACTTGGGATGAATCAGGATGCGAATTCGAGTCCTGACCTTACTATATTCTAGACGAGTTCGGACGACGTGCCGACGAGTCGGGCCTCGTCAAATTTAACTCTGTCCAAGTCTGGGAACCTTCGGACAATTGTGGATGTGTGCGGATGAGGACGAGTATCGTCCGATTTGAATCTTTCAAAATTATGGATAGATGCGGACGATACATGCGGACGCCAAACGGTGTCCGAGAGTCTACTGCGGACGGTACAGACGAGGTTAGGGACAACTTTTCTAGTTCGAGGCCAAAATTTGGCCTGTGAAATTTAGCCTTGTGGACGACGTGCAAACAAGACCTGTGCATCCCCACTCATCCGAAAGATCGAAGAACAACAAAATTTTAGGGATTTAAATCAGACAACTTGTCATGTAGTCCATTAATACACGAGATTTCGACGAAGAAAAATGCTCCAGACAAGAAAATCGCCACCTCCAGCTGCGAGTAGCCCAACCATCATCTCCCCTCTCCGAGACGCATGATGGCCTAGTGAGCTCTCTTTTTATCATCGATCTCCTCTCCCTCACGCAGTCAGATTTTCCTTTCCTCTTTTGCATTCTTCTTCCTCTTCTTCGATAGTTACTTCTTCTCCGGGTGGGAGTGGAGTTGTTCAGCTGGCCCTGCTAGTTCGTCTCTCAACTAAGGTAAGGAAATGGGTAGTCGTTGGCTTGAGGAAGCCCTATCCACAAGTATAACGTGTGTGTGTTGATTATGCTTTGAGTCTGAAAATATTTTGTCTCCATTGTTCCATCTATGTTTTGCTGTGTGTTGTTACCTGTTCTTTTGTTCTATTGTTCTTTTGTTCGGCTGTATATTTTTATTATTTGTCACTAGTGGTTGAGTTTGGTTGTACGCTCTGGATGTTAAGCTGTGAACTTTCATATTTGCTCAATGATTGAATTGGATTATAGTAGAGAAAAGTTACGAGACATGAACTTCATATTAACCGTTAAGCAGAGATGAGCTGAACTAAAAGTTAGCATTTTCTGTACTGTGAATGTTTTGTCCAATGATTCTGTGATATTTCTCTGTCATTATTTCCTTGCTAAGCATGTTAGATTGTTGCTATATGATAACTCAAGCATGTAACTTTTCTGCCGTTATATTGTAGTACGAAAGACGTGCTCTGATGTAAATTTTGTTGCTGCTACATAACTCTAATGCATGACAACTTGTTGTAAATTTCGTTACTGCTACATGATAACTCTAACTAAAAACAACTCAAAGCATGAAAATCTCTGCTGTACATTGCTGCTGCTGCTGTTATATTGTTGCTTGACACATGAGCATTTTCTGCGGTCATTATCTTGTAAAGCATGTAATTCGCCATCATTAACCTGCAAACGTATATAGTTAAACTAATTAATATGACTATCAAGCATTATTATCCAGCATGTTGTTTAGCATCTTTTAAATCTTCAGCATGTTAAATCTATCACTTGAATAATCTAAGCATGTCAATTACCTATTGTAAGCCTGTCAAATTCCTATCTACATATTATCAAGCATGTTCATTAATTAGTAGTCTACTATTGATCGCGAAGTAGTTAAACACGTTAAGTTGCATATCAATCTTCGTAAACATTAAATTTACAATTTCTGCATGTTGATTTACTATTAATCTTTGAACATGCCTGCTAGCTAATTTACCATCTCTTGTTTTCCAATATTTGAATCAACTATGATAAATCCTCAAGCATGATATTCTAATGCCCACTATACTTATTATCGTTGGCTAATAGCATGTTTTGGATGTTGTTTCTCTTATAATAGCGCTATGATTAGGTTTCATTCCCTTCGTGTATCTGTAAACTTCTGTCATTCATTATTGAATTGTTATTTCATTTAATTTCTGTTATTTACCTTCAACATATGCATTGTTTAATTGTCATCATGCATCATGTTAATAGAAACAAATAGGGAGTGCCACCTTGGGGTGGTACTCACATGCATTGGAAAAGGAAAAACGATAAGAAAATGCTAATAGAAGTAGAAAAAGAGAATTAGGGGTGGATGGGTAGTGGGCCTAGTCTGTAAACTAAGCGAAGCCCCTCCTTCATAGGATACGAGAGTTCTAGTTTATAAGAAAAAAGGTTAGGTACGATCACTATGCCATTGCACAAGAAAAACCTCTCAATTCCAGCTTGAAGTACGAGTAAAGGACAAACGAACGAATGTAAAGAAAAGGTGCTTTGGGTGGCCCCCATTCCATAAAAGACTAAAGAGAGGTACATCATAAGCATAACCGCCATTTCTTTATTGGGCCATTGGCTCACGTCCTTACTTGTGGTGTAGGTAACGAAATGGTAATACCCGGCGTAGAAGAGAAGACCTTCCCCGTGGAGCCTGCTGAATATCCAAAAGAGACGAGACTGGAGTAGGCTGATCGCTAAAAGAAAGAAGAAGAACATATTTTGTAAGGGTTAAATGGTAAACACGTTTTGTAAAAATATTAACTATGGTCCTAACTCGTATATTTTTAATACGTGGCAGTTAACCCTGAACTTTAAGAACGTTTGATTTAAACTTCCCATTTAATAAATGCTTTAACTAAATGGTATTCAAATTCGTTTCCGCTATTTAATCTCGTTTCCGTTGGATTTTTCAAACAAACCAATTATTTAATTTCTTACGATTTAAATGAGTTCAAGAAAAAGGTAGAAACGATCATGATTTCGAAAAAGGCACTCTGATCTTAATTTAAAGAAATTTTCAACAAAATCATTTATTTTTATTTTTCTAATTCCAATACTTATTTAATAATCTAATATTTTAAATCATTAATTAAAATTCTCTAATTGTGACAATAATTAATCTATTTAAATTCTAAATTGTCGCATTATAATTGATCGTGTGAATTTTTGGGTATCATGTCATATATGAATCTGCTACGAAAAAAGGACTTTATTCGTTGCAGAAAAAAATTTAAATTTTTAACAAAAAACGTGATAGTGATGTTTGTCTCGTTCATTTCTCATAGGGATGTAATTGGTTCAGTTCGGTTTTATAGTGAATTGAAACCGAAGCGAATCAGTTCGGTTTTGAAAATAAAAAATCAAAACCGAACCGAATCTATTGGAAAACTGAAAAAAAAACAATCAAACCTCGATTTTCGGTTTTCCTCCGTTAGGTTTTTGGTTTTTTCTGTTCAGTTTTTGAAAAAACCAAAAAAAAATTGGATTTTCTTAACTTTTCGGTTTTCAATTAGTGTAGACAATATTTGGTATGACGTTTATGTATCATTTCATTTGTTAATTTATATAATTTATTATTTTAAATATTTATATTATATCATGATAAATTAGAATTATATAAATAATTAGATTATAATTTTATTATTTATGAAAAATTTGTAAAAAACATTGTAAAGTATAGTTGTAAATATTTGATTCTTGGAATTAAGTTAAATAGGTTGGTTTAAGTTTATTTTGGTTCGGTTTGGTTTTACTCGATTTTTCTTCATTAAAATCGAGAACCTGACCAAAGATTTCATTTATATTCGGTTCGGTTTTCAATTTGGTTTTTTTTCCTTTTAAAATCGAACAGAACCGAGTAAAATCATTCGGTTCAGTTCGGTTACTCGGTTTGAACCAAACCAATTTTCACCCTTAATTTTTCATAGTTGAGTGATTTAAGTGGTTGTTACGATGTATTACGGAATTTACAACATAAATAAGTGTTGTTTATTGGGAAAATGACAAATCAACCATCATCCTTTATTTTCGGTGACAAACCGACCACTATCTTTCTTTTTCTAACAAATTAACCACTGACTTATGGAAAAATGTTAAATCCATCATCGCTGTCCCGTTTGCCATTAAACGTGATGATGTGGCTCTGCGGCAGTTCGTATACAAACCGTCTCGGCTCCATAGTTTTTAAAAACTATGAGAAGAAATGTGATGAACCGCGGGGGTTCATCTAGGAACCGTAGCGGTGTGTCAAGACATCATGGCGGTTCGGTATGAAGCCGCCGCGGTGTCTCAACACACCGCTACTGCATCAGCCTAAACCGCAATGGTTTACTTCGAATTGTATAAATACACCGAGAACTCCTCACGATTTTCTCTGACAATTTGTCAGCGATTAGTGAACCCTAGAGAATTCTGAGAGCTGAAGTGAACTGCATTTTGGTGAAGTTGAAGAATTTGTTGAAAATCAAATAACGTCTTGGAGTGTTGAGGAATCTATGATTAACCGTCAAGTTGAAGTGGGGCCCACAACCACATTTTTGGCCAATCAGGTACGTGAAATTGGAGATGAAGCTGCAATAATTTTGCACTCCTGTCTCAGCAAATCTACACGAGGAGGATGAGGAGGACCTCCGTTCATTATACCAATGCAGTAGTGATGAAGACATAGACATGGCCGAGATTAGGTCTAAGCGCCCACCACAAGCAGAATGCAGCTTCGCTGGTATGGGCCTTGGCAAAAAGTGTAGTTCACTGAATAAAATTAGAGAAGAAATTGATGATTATGAGTTGAAGAATGGGTACAAGATAAAATTCACCCACAATGACACACATCGGTTGAGGGCTGCATGCCAGGAAGAATGCAAGGTGAAATGACGTTTCTAATAAAGTTCTACAACGACGTTCATACTTGCTTAAGAAATATGGAAAGCCGCCATGCCTCTGCCAAATGGGTGGCAGCGCATTACTTGAACAAATTAAAAAGTCACGCCTAATGAGACATTTCTTCCATAATTGAGACTGTCAGGAAGAACTTCTATGTCAACATCACACCTAGCCTTGCAAGAAGGGCAAGAAATACGGCTAAAAAAATTAACGAAGGGGATGACAATGAGCAATACAAGCTCATATGGTACTATGCCGAGGAGATTTGGAGGTCTAATCCTGGAAGCTCGGTGCGCATTGACCTAGACATGAGTGCATTTAAAAGGATGTACATGTGTTTGGCTGTATGCAAGATGGCCGTGTGGAACTGTGTTATACCGGTTATTTGTTTGGACGGTTGCCACTTGAAGGGAGTGACTCCGGGCCAGCTGCTCACTGCTATCACCATCGACAGGAACGATAGAATGTATCCGATTGTTATAGCAGTGGTTGAAGCAGAAAATAGGGCTTCATGGAGCTAGTTTCTGGAATTGTTGCTCGACGATCTAAACACCCCATCTGGCAATGGATGGACAATCATTTCTGACCGACAAAAGATGCGGTTGATTGTTTTTACCTTCTGTGTTTATATTATGCATTTTGGACCAATGTTTGACTCATACTATGAATCTTTGTAGGGGGTAGTGCCAGCTGTCAGAGAGGTGGCAGGGCAAGCGAATCATCAGTTTTGCATCCGACGCCTGTATGGCAATTTCAAGAAGAATTTAAAGGCAGATTGTTCAAAGATGCAATGTGGGCCGCATCTAGAGCCACAACAATGAGACAGTTTGAGAGAGAGATGGAGAAGTTATTTTTGCTTGACCCAGCGGCTTACAACTATTTACGAGGAATAGATGTTATATGTTGAGCCAAACATGCCTTCTGCTCCATCCCCAAATGCGACCTTAGCCTCAACAACCTCAGCGAGTCTTTCAACGCTTGCATCCTACCAGCCCGGGACAAACTGATTTTAAGTATGTTCGAGATCATACGAAAGGCCATTATGGGTAGGATCGTGAAAAAAAATGAAAAGATGGCTCGCTTGACAAACCGGCTTGCCAAACTACAACTTACTGGTCGAAATTGGAGTGCCCAATTTTCACGAGCTACCCAGTTTGAGATCAGCAATGGTAACGAACAGTACTCTATCGATTTGGACAGGCGTGCTTGTACCTGTTACCGGTGGGAGTTGACCGACATCTCGTGTGTCCATGCAGTCCTATGCATTCACTTCATGAGGAGATCTCCTGAGGAATTTGTGCATGCGTGCTATCACCGAGAAACATACATGGCGATATACTCCCACTTTGTCTGCCCTGTCAATGGACAAATCGAGTGGCCTCCTGTGACGAATCTTGATCCAATTATTGCACCACCATTTAAAATGCTTCTAGGAAGGCCGCAAAAATGTAGAATACAGGATGTGGATGAGGCCTCAAGTTGGACAGCGCTGCCCAGAAGACATATGAACATGACATGTGCCTGGTGTAGGGGTGTGGGGCATAATTCCCACACATGCGAAGGTGAAGGCGAGTCCAGTGCATGTGGCGGCAGAGGAAGGTCAGAGGGCACATTTATGGGTTTCAGAGTCCCCGAGACAATTCTTGCCATAGTCCCCGAGACAGTTGTTGAGATAGTTCCGGATATAGTTCCTGAGACCCAGGTGAGCCCATTATCACATTTACGGTTTCAAGTATTATTTGAACTATGCTAACGTCATTTGCAATGTGTTATGCATGAGGATGATGCGTGAGGTCCACAAACACAAACATACACAAATGTGGACCTTAACCTTCCTTGGTACATTGGTTTGATAAAAATAGGTTTGATATATATATGCCATTGTAATCAACATTATCGTTGTAAAATTTGAATTGGTTTGATCAATTTGAATTGATTTGATAAATTTGAATTGATATATTGGTTCCATACATTTGGTTGTTGAGGGTGAATGGAAAGTGATTATTATGCTAATGTCTAGGGACCAACTGTTAATTTGAATCCGTCTTTCAATGCCATGACGAGCCATTGCAATTTTTTTGAAACGCTGCAGCGGCTTGCTAACAAACTGATGCAACCTGTCCACAAAGCCACAGTGGCGTGCTACCAAACTGTGGCGGGTTGTCAACAAAGCCACAGCTGCTCGTCAGAAATCATTGTGGCATGTCCAAAAAGCCACAACGGTTTGTGATGATTAGTATGCTTGTATATTTCAGTGTTATGCACAGCTTGTTGAAATTGTTGCAATGAATGCGATGACCATGCTTACTTGTTTGTTCATGATGAATGGAATCGTTTGAGTCAATTTCACACTAAAAAAATTAAAAATTTTGCAAGAGTTTTGCTTGTTTTTAAGTCTATCCCCCCTACAACATCAACAAAAGCAGATATGCATTTCTCAACCAGATATTATCCAAAATATAAACAGAAAACGTAAAATGAGATATTTCTATCCAAACATATATATCCACACATATATATCCAAACGTATATATCCAAACATATACAAGTTTTCTATCCAAACATATATTTGTTAAGCAGATATTCCTAATTTGCCTTCTTCCTACTCCGTTTTGGCCTCAAATCCTTGATAGCAAAAGCCATTTGCGTGTCCAAGAATACGTTTGGTGCATTGGTGTACAACGGACCCTCCACGTGTTGAACCTCGTGCTCATGGAATTATACCTTGTTAGTGCACACTCGGATCAACTTCATCTCCTCACTCGTACACTGAAAGATGTCGTACGGGCTGCAATGCAATGGGAACAATTGCTGGTAAAAAAAGGGAAAGCAATATGAATTTACACAAGGGAAAATACATTCCGCTCTTTGTCAGGGGGAGCTACGATGATGGAGATTGCTTCAGGCATCAATTGCTGGTAAGCGAATTGAGTGTGCAGGTCAACAAAGGACATAAAACACCCCTGCTTTGGGTGTGTCTAAAATGTAAACAACGTATTAGAAACCATGGAACATTAACGACAACCCAGAGAAGCAAGATGGTTACTTATGTGAATCCACCCTAATGTGAGTAGCGATTTTTCCTGTTGAAACGCGAAGGCATCTTCGTCGTTCACCGCATAGCACTGCATATAAGTTCGGATGAGTACTAAGATAAAAGCTGATAAACTAACATAAACAAAAGGCTTCTCACTGTGTGTGGCGTCCCGACTTGCTCTGGGAAGATGATATCAATGATGTTGTAATCAGCATCAATCAACTTTCCTGCAAGAATTGCGCACGTCTATAAGTTTTTCCGAGTATTTACCACAACATACTTCTTGAAGACGTCCATCAAATCCTGAGACTGCAACAAAAATGACAAAAGGCCTTCAGACTAATAAAGCATGAATAAGTGCAAACATACATATAACCAACTCAAAGACGTACCACACACATAGTTTTAAGGGCTTCAAGTTGTGACTCACTTGTCTCCTACACCTCGGCAAGCATGGCTGGAGGAGCAGGTTGGCGTCTTACGACAATGGTGCTGCAAATCAACGACATGATATTACATCAAACACAAATAAGGTAAAGACTCAACTTTGCGTACAAAGTAAATAACTTACAAGTGATCTGTGCCTTCTGCTTCAGAGGATGATGGAGAGGCTGTTGTACGGACTGCTTGCTGCTCTATTCTCTGAAGTGCTGCCAACAACTCACGATGCCTCTCTTCTGCTCGCTCATGCCTCTCTTCTGCTTGCTCCTCCACTTTTTTATTTGGACCTGTGCCATTTGAAGGTGCTCCTCCATCATTTATATTTTGGTCAGCGCCATATGATGGAGTTCCTCCATTCTTTTCATCTAGTTGGACGTCTCCGTAGGCATCGAAGTAAAATGAGATGTCTGAGGAGGGGGCGAATGCATGGCTACGGAGCATCCTCCTCCATGTGCTGCAAAGGCGATGCTAGAGGCTGTTCCACCAAGGGGGCTGAAGGCTGAGCCACTGAGGTGGGTGGAGGTGCTGTCGGCTGGGACACTGAAGGTGGTTGCTTCGGGTCTTGCGTACCAATTTTCCTCCAACTTTGCTGACCCCTATTTGCTCCACTTTCAATTTGTTGCACACGTCAGTGCCTGTCTCTTCAATTCTCGGCTCATCCTCCGAGATGGGTACCCCATACTGCTCATCGATCCTCTTGATGACCGAGTTGAAAAGCAGATTCTTTGCCGAGTTGTTGAGCACCTCATGCATGTGACTCAAGATGACATATCCGATGTCCACTTTTTTCTTAATTAACACCTTCTCCAGCAAATAGAGATCCATGCAGCTAACATGGTCTCGATGTCCATCTCGAGGCAAAATCGTGTACATCATGATGAGGTGGATCACTCGGGCTATGACATTCAGCTCCCTGCCCTTTGACTTCTTGTACTCGGCAATCTTGGGATCCCGGTGCAACAATTTAAGCACTGCTAGTCCTTCTCCTTGGCTGATGAAAGATGGATCCAGAGACATATGATAATATTGATCGCTTAGCCCCTCCAGTACACATCCAAGCATTAAATTCAGATCGTTGGGAACCAACCTCAACTTTCGTCCCAACATATACGTTTGTACCTCTAATGGCTAGGTGGACAGTTCCAAATTTGCGTAACAGAGTCTGACAATCCTCTCACAATAACTTCCCCCCATTCGGCACAAACCGCCTAATCCAGCATTCTCAACCAATTGTTCAGTTCCCATTTCAGCCAAGGACTCTAACTTTACTCTTTTCGAAACAATAATTGAATAGTGTATTATATCATCTTCATACCGTTCTTTGGCATACTCTGTCCTGAATAGTTCAGACTAGAAACCTACTGTAACGGGTTGGCACCGGACCACTGACCCTCTGGTTGCAGGTTCGGGTTGAGGTTGAGTTTGAGATTCTTCCATGGTTTCTCTAGCCTCCGCGGTTTCTGCGTGTTGCACTGCCGCGCTTTGGACAGCTTGCACCGCGGCGGTTTGGACAGAAAGGATCACGGAGGGTGCTCCTTCTTGCACCGTTTCTGCTTTTGGTATCGATTGCGACGGACCACCTTCTCTTCGCCGTCATTTTCTTTGCTTGGGAATACATTGGTGTTGTTGGTCTGAGCTTGTTATTTGCCGAGCCGAGGTTTTCGTTGTTTGTTTTTTGGTGAAATGGTCGGAGCCCTCGATCGAGTATGTATAACGACAGTGGATCAAAGACCGATGCACGACAAACCATTGCAGTTTAGGATGACGCCGCAACGGTGTCTCAATAAACCACTGCGGTTTAAGCTGACGGCGCAGCGGTGTGTAAAGACACCACGACAGCTTCATACCAAACCGCCGCGGTGTCTTGACACACCACTGTTGTTCCTAGAGGAACCGCCGCAGTTCATCACATTTACTCGCATAGTTTTTAAAAACTATGGAGTCGCGACAGTTTGTATACGAATCGCCACGGTGCCACATCATCACATTTAACGGCAAACGTGACAGCGATGTTGGATTTGACATTTTCTCATAGTTCAGGGTTAATTTATTAGAAAAAAATAGATATTGATTGATTTGTCACTAATAATAAAGAATGATGGTTAGTTTGTCATTTTCCGTTGTTTATTTATTAGTGAATAAGTTTATAAATAATTATAATAATAGATATATTAGTGAATAAATGTTACCTCAATAACAACATCCTAAAATTAAACCCCAGGAGCAATTGTCGAAGGCAGGAAACAGAACTCAACTCTTTACTGTTTCAATTCAGCTCTGGGAACTGAGCGATAATGGAAGATTCAGCAGCGATTCTTTCCCATCTTTCATCTCTCAAGGACATGCTCGATCAGGCGAGCTTCTACACCTTTTCGTTTTCCCCCGATTCTTCCCCTGTGATGATGATCGGCGAGTTTCTCTGTTTAATCTGCGTTTCTTTAGGTGAACGACGAAATCGAAGCAAATATTCAGATTACGCGCGACATTGAATCTGAGATTCTCAAATGCTCAGAGGCCGAGTCTGTTTTGGCTTCCAGAGAGTCAGAGTTGACTAAGTCGCTTTATAGGTTGCAGTTTGACATTAATGGATTAGTGGCTGTTGCTGGTTAGCTCTAGTAAATAGTTAAAAACTTCACATTTGTTGATTGATTCCATGATTTTACTTGTTTGATGAAATTCTACTGCTGATGGAATTAGGAACTCGGGATTTATTAGTTTGGACTTGGATCATAAGTGAGAGTTTAATTTAATAGAGTTACATTTCAGGGTAAATATCAGTTACTTTGTTTTCTTGTTTAATTGGATTTTTGATGCATTGGAATACTAAGACTGATGATTTTTGACAATGACGAGATGGCTGTGGTGTTCTTCGATTCCCCGGTCCACTACATTGTCTGATTGTTTTGTTGGAGTTAGACTCTTCTATCTCCATCTTTATCTATTTGAGTGAATATAGCTGATTAGTGGGGTCTGTCTTACTCCGTTTTAAGGACTGAATTAGGTGAAGGTTCTTTCTCAATTTCCTCATACCTCCCTTTCTGCATTTTATTTTTAATTTTTATCTCCCTGATCTAGCCATTCAAGTGTCAGCTTTCTATTCTTCCTTCTTAGTAAGAATGGTTGAATGCGTTTGTACCTGTTGAAACCTTTATTTCTCATTCTTTATGTGCGTAGGCAAAAGCTTTACAATATTAAGGCGACTTGTTGTAAAGATATACCAGATTTGAGCTTTTGTTTAATTCCCTCTTTTTCTTTCCTTAATACGAACCTTTGTGCTTGTTGATAAAGGAGAAAAGAATGTAACGGCCATTATGGGTTTAGAGTCACGTTGATTTACTTGTTTTTCTGTTTTCCTTATTTTGCATGTGGCTCATTTTATTTTACAATTTAGTCTTTTCTCCTTCTCATTTTAGTACTTCGACCTAATTGTAAGCGTAATAATGCCACATCTAAATATTGATAACCTGGTTCTAGAATTTTGTTTCTCTTTTCATGCAGCTGATTCGAGAACTTGGGTAAAAAATTTGGAGAAGGAAATATGTTGTCTAAGAACAATGCGTGATGACATTGTCACTCGTTTGCATGACAAGCGGTATTAATAACAGCCTTAGGTGTAACTATCAAACCATTTCATCCTATGATATGTTCTGCATACTTATTTTCGAACATGCTAGAGATTTATTTTTCTCTCTCTCATAACTAATAAAATCTCAGACAAAACAAAACGGCTGAAGTAATAATCTTCTATGAGTATGAACTAGCGTAGAAGATGCATCTATTAAAGTTAATCCTTACATTACATGTTCCAAACCATGCCATAAGCTTTCTGTAGAGCCCTTTTCACTGTTGCATTGATACAACTCTTATCATTGACAATTTTCAATTTTATGTCTATTTGGCTTTTTGTCTATATTTTAAAATGATGATTGGTTGTTGTATGGTTTCCTTCCCTGCAGTGAAGAATTCTATATACGCTGCCAAGCATTCCAGAGAGATATTGTGAGCAATGATAATGAGCAAATATTGGCTTTAATATCAGAGAAAGAGTCCCTTGAAGATGAAATTCAAAGATTGGATAAGAAAAATTACGCTTTGAACAATTCATTGTCGGCACTTGTGGATGATATCCTACAAGAACTTCACACTTCCAACTCTGGTACTGTGTGGTGCTTGGTTTTATAATTTTCTAATACATATTCATGTGATAAAGCCTATTGAACTGTTGTAAGTTTTAGAATTTTCTTTTATTCTTCTGCAGATTAGGGGATAGTAAAATAATTTTTGCCCTAAACTTAATTTTTCATGCACTTTTCTGTAATGCAGCTATAGATGTTCATATACAAGGTCAGAATCGAGAAAATGAAGAGCTGATGAAGGACATTGATAATTTGAAGAGCACATTGCTTTCAATCATTACAAGTAATGATGGCACATACTGAAGTAAGTCTGCTTATTACTGTAAGTCGTAGTTTCTACTTTCTAGGCTGCCCTCATCTTTGATATGTCTCTCAATAAAACATCTCTTGTAAGACCATTAAGGCTCCCTTTGGAAGGATCAGTGTTTATATCATAATTGTCCTATTTTGGTATATGTTCTCTTTCAGTAACGGCAGCTTCGGTTTTGGCTTCGGGGCAAGCTCAGGAGGTATTTTCATGGCTCAGAGCATTACGTTTGGCACCAGAGTATCATCCTACTTTAGCAGAGTTTCAGGATCCAATTTCGTACATTTTTAAGATCGAAAAAGAGGCTTCCAATTATTGAATTTGCAAAATCGTGCCCCTTGTTCTTCCTTCTCCCAAAGAAAACCGCAATTGCTCATCTTAATCGCTCACTTGCTGCTCGAGCTGCCGTTTTGGAAGGAAGTAATTCGAAATCTCAGCCCATTTTCACTACTCGCCAGCAGCAGATCGAATTTTGCCCGCGAAAATCATGCCTGTGCAGAAACCCGTTTGGCAGAGCGGCGAGCACTACACGTTTGATTGATTTTGAAGCTAAAGCAAAGAGTTTCGAGAAAAATAATTTGAAGAAATGTGGGAAGAAAGATGGGCTTTCGGCCCTGGAAGTCGAATCTCTGAACTGGAAGGTTTCAGTCGATAAGCCATTTTCGGTTGAGTACGCTAACGACATGCCTGGATCGGCTTTCATGTCCATTGATGGCGGAAAGACTCTCTGCTGACTTTAGGGGAGAATGCTTGGAATATGGGGAGATATCTCGCTCAAAACACTCTTCTGCTGAGGTTTATGAAGGAGGAGATTCCTATGGTGTATATGGATGGCTATGATGTTTGTCAAGCCGAGCAATCCTCTCTCACCGTGAGTTCACGCCATATGCATGCATAATATTCTCCCTTGTTTGTGACATTCCCTGTACATAAGTACACCACATGGATGTAAGACTATTTAAACCATAAAAAAAAATACTCTTCCTCTACCATCTGGTATTCTCTCCTTTCTCAAAAGTAACGTGGTATCAGGCCTACATCATCATCAAACACCAATGGCCTTCCTCATCACCATTCTTCCGTGGATCGATCTTCCTTTCAGCTTTCCTTTCTCTCTTCCTTTCCCTAGGGCTAATCAGAATCTGGCTATAAAACTAACCTCCCATAATTACTTGGTGTGGTAATCTCAGTTCCTCAATGTTTTGGTTGCCGATGACTTGCAAAATTGTGAGGTTGACGAAGGATACATCTCATCATATATAGTTGAAAAAAATAATAAAAAAAAAGAAAGATAAGATTTCAGCATCTTCCTTCTTTGCAAAAAGTTGTGGAATATGTTTCCCACAACTAGTTTCCCACTCAGTAAAATGATAAACTCTCCCTATAACTAGAGGGAGTCTCTCAAGTATTTGCATATGAAAAATAGAGATAAAGAAGGAGAAGAGAGAGAAGATGAGAAAAGAAAATAGTGATGATTATTTTTTAGGGAGATAAAAGCAAGAGTGAGGGAAAACAAGTAGAATGCATTTGTACTCATTGCGAAATTTAAAAGTGGTGATTTTCTAAATTCGGTCCTTGTGAATTTTCAATGTCTATTTTTGTTATTATTTCTCTTACTTCTTTACTATTAAATTATAAAAATGTGGGAAAAATAGTCTTGATAGTTGTGAATCATATCTACTATCATTTTTTGTACCAGTTAGTGGTGTAATTGTACTATGTAAATAAACTCTATCTAAGGTGGGAGCAAGTTTAGTATCTTGGTATTGTATGTTGACGATATTCTTCTTGTTGCAAATGATAAAGGAATGTTACATGACGTAAAGACTTTTCTCTCTAAGAATTTTGAAATGAAAGATATAGGTGAGGCAACTTATGTAATTGGAATAGAAATATTATGTGATAGATAACAAGGTTTGCTAGGATTGTCTCAGAAATGATATATCGATAAAATTATTGAGAGATTCAGAATGGATAAGTGTTCCGCTAGTGTTGTTCCAATTCAGAAAGGGGACAAGTTTAATCAAATGCAATGTCCGAAAAGTGATTTGGAACGTAAGAAAATGGAATCTATTTCATATGCATCAGCAGTAGGAAGTTTAATGTATGCAATGGCATGTACTCGGTCAGACATCAGTTTTGCAGTAGGGATGTTGGGCCGATATCAAAGTAACCCAGGAATGGATTATTGGAAAGCTGCAAAGAAAGCCATTCAGTATTTACAAGGAATAAAGGAATACATGCTCACGTACAAAAAATCAAATCATCTTGAGGTGATTAGATATTCAGATTCAGATTATGGCAGATATGTAGACTCGAGGAAATCTACATTCGGTTACGTGTTCCTATTAGTTGATGGAGCCGTATCATGGAAAAGTGGAAAGCAGTTTTTGATTGCTACTTCCACTATGGAGGCAGAATTTGTAGCATGTTTTGAAGCTACAATTCAAGCATTGTGGTTGCAGAACTTAATTCAGGGTCTAGGAATGGTCGACAATATCGATAGATCGTTGAAAATGTATTGTGACAATTTCGCAACTGTATTCTTCTCGAAGAATAACAAGTACTCGAAATGAGCTAAACATATGGATTTAAAGTACTTGTCAGTCAAAGAAGATATACAAAAACAAAAGGTATGTATAGAGCATATAAGTACAAGTTTGATGATATCGGATCCATTGACTAAAGGATTGCCACCTAAAGCCTTTAAAGAATACATTGAAAGGATGGGTTTAGGTGACAAATCTTTGTACATATGATTGTAATATCATAATTTGTATCTTATTACACTTTTGAATTCATTAAGGAAATGTTTTTGTATGCGTGTTTATTATTCATAGAATGGTGTATACAATTAAAGTTGTTTATGAATAATAAGATAAACTTTATGAAAAGATAAAGTTTAAAGGTATATATATATATATAGTATTCCTCAATTAAAGAATTAATGAATTGTGTTAATTTGTGATATATGGAAAGAATCATGTCGTCATTATAGACTTGTGACTGCCATGATCCGATTATACAATTCATTATGAAAAGAACAATTGATAAATGTACATTATGGTATACTATAGAAATGGATTGTGAATGCAAGTTGTGACAGCTGAAAAGTAATAGTTGGAAATCGATTTTATTAAATTTAAAATAACATAGCTTAAGTGAGAGATTGTTAGATTATTTTCTAATAATCTATAAATGTGGTCTATGTTAATTAAAGTATATTGACTTAATATTAAGTTGCTTAATGTGATGATTGTTAAGCGTAAAAGAATTAAGTTGATTGAGTTTTAATTCCCTCACCTTGACCTTGTTAAGTAAATAATGTATGGTTAAAAGAGATAAGAATGAAATGACATTTACGTAATTCTCTATAAAGTGAAGGGCAATAAGATAAATTAACAAGGAAAGAAATTAAATCTTTTAGTTGAGATTCGCTCGGATGTGGTGTTTTCTCAGCTTTGAAAAGAGAGTGCAGAAACACGTGAGAGAAGGGAAAGAGAAGTTAGAATAGAATTCTCTCTTCCTTTTCTATATTTTCTTCTTTTGATGCGAACCTAGGGTATACAAACCCTAGACCCAACAACTTATGCGGAATTAGACGGATCGTCTCACGATTTCAAGATCAAAGGGTTGGAACTACGATCCTAGCCAAACTTGTCGACTAGAACCAGAGTATTCTGAAGAGGAGCTTGACCCTAACTAAACCTGACGGCTAGAACCAAAGCTATCAAAAGGTTTGATCTTTCAAGAATCCACTTGAAGAGATCAAGTTCTTCGCAAAGAACTCAAGAGAAGGAATCCTCCCACAAAAGCAAAAGCTTCAATTTTCAATTTGATAAAAGGTTCTTTCACAATTGTTCCATAAGGTGCTTTTATAAGCTAAACATAAAGTAGATCTAATCCTAAGATAAACTAGGATAAAATAAATTCAAACGTAATTTAAAAAAATAACTTAAAATAAGATAAGATCTAACTAATTAATAGCATGTGCACGACATGTGCTCAGTAACTGATTAATGACATGTGTTTGGCATGTGCTTGACATGTGCTTGAAAATGTCTTCCCGACCTATTTATGTTCTTGGGCCTGTATTTCCTCCATTACGTCATCTCCAATACTTAATAAGTTTATTGTTCTTGGTTCATGGATCACAAACTCTTTCTCTTGTATTTCTGCCACTAAAAGTTGAAGCTTTTCATTCATCTTCTTTGTCCTTGCTCTAGTCATTAGGCCTCCTATGTCTCTTAACGGATCTTGGTCTTTGTGTGCTACTTGGATCACATCATCTTTCTTCTCTTTGAATGGACTACGACAGGAAGAGAGAAGTTGGAAAACGTGATATCTCTTCCTCACACACTCTCCCCTTCTTAAATGACACACTCTCTCCTTCTTAATGATGACCCTCTCTCTTTCTCATTAACAACACACATTTCTCTCTCGCATTTTTTGCTTCATCTCTTTGAAAGTCTTCTCTCTCTAAACTCCATCTCCACCCGAGAAGAACAGAAGAGGAAAAATTAAAGAGTTCATACATTCTCCCTTAATCATCAAAGAGAGATATTAAGGAAAAAAGGTTCAAGGACAGAAAATGTTTTCCAGATCAACGTTTACATCAATGAAAAGCATGGATCAAGGTAAGTATAAATGTTTGTTTATCCATACTTAAGCATAACGGTTGGTTGAATCAATCGACGTTAATTGATTTTGAGAAAATAAAAGTATTGTTCGTATGAAATTATGAAAATAAAGAAACTAACACGGAAATCTTGTTCTGACCCCTGACCTCCCTTCCAACACATAAATTTAGCCACAAGTTCAAAATCCCAGATAGAATTTCCATAACAGAAATTTCAACTTTAATTTTCATTACCTGAGAAAATCACTTTCCGTTGAAGACTCGCCTGAGTCGTACGCATAAACCTAATGTTACACCTCGACCCTTAAAGAAACGGATTCATCCATTAGTACCGTTCATCAAAAATACCAAAGCATTTAGAAAATTTATACTTACCTGAGAATGATAAAACCTGTTAGAGAGAACTACCCTCCACGTCTCAATTGGTCAGCCGAAAACACTCTCCCCGAACCTATATTTACACCTACCCTCCAAGAATAAAATTTATCATCTGTTCGATAAAATTTTGAGGAGAAAGAGAACCGTATGCTAAGGAAGGCAAACTTACCACTGCTGGTGAGCAACACAGTCAATACGGCGTCGGAAACTCCACCTCCCACTCTGACAGTTTGCAGGAGACACTTGTTGCGAAGGAATCACTAGCTAACGTTTTGAAAAATCCTTCCAGTGATTCTAATGACTAAATTGATTCTTTCTTTTTTAACATTGGTTTCAGCGGAGCAAATACGGAAGAATGACATATATAAACCATCTAATGGGATTCGTCCCGATAGTCACATTGTGTGTCGATCCTTTTAGGGTGGTTCAATTACGTAATATATGGCCATTTCATATCTCAGACGAAATAAAAGCAAACTATCGTAACTTTAATGACAGAGATGATCCAGAGATAGACTTAAATATAGACATACTAGAAGGGAAGAGGAAGGACTTAAAATTTGAGCTACAGCAATGGCGTGCGAACAGCCATACATCAAATTCAACACCGCTCTAAAACCACTCTTTTAGGATTGCACCCATTGTTAGTAGATCAAATATAAGCTACTAGTCTACCGAAAATCTTCTCAGAAACACAGAAAAAGTTAAGAGGGTTTCATAGAATTTCAATGGCGGAACCCGAATCTGCAGGGATTGTTGCAGAGATCTGGTTTTGTTCTCTGAACACAACTTTCTTCATCTTCATCAACCACTCGAAGAACTCCATGGCGTGGTCGTAGAGGCTGAGAGCAAAGTACAATCCAATCCCACCAATGATCCCATTTGCTATGGAGTACGTGAGTGGCATTAGAAGCATTGTTATAAATGCAGGCGCTGCCTCCTTCATGTTCCCCCAGTCTATGCCCTTCACCACCTGAAACATTAATAATAACATATGTTTTAAAAAAATGATAATTTAACTCTTCACGTTATTTTTAAGCGTCAAAATATCTTAGAACAATGACATTGTTGAGAGAAGAATGTTAATGTTAATGTTTCTTAAAATGAACGCAAAATTAATGTTGGTATGTGACTTACCCTCATCATCATCACTCCGACCATGACGAGCGACGGGCCAACGGCCCACGGCGGAACACTCGTCAACAAGGGAGTGACAAACAAGGATGCTAGAAAACACAACCCGACAGTCACGGCTGTTAATCCCGTTCTACCTCCTTCTCTGATGCCGGCCGATGATTCAACGTATGTAGCAATCGGAGAGACCCCCAATGCCGACCCAATAACAGTTGAGCCAGCATCGACAATATAAGCCATGTATTCACCTTCGAAGCTCCCTTCTTGGTTTAGAAAACCTCCCAATTCAGCCATGGAGTACAATGTACCGGTTGTCGCCAATACATCGACGTAGAACAAAGTTGCCAAAGCTATCCAAACTTCACTTCTGTTGAAATTGGCAAAGCTTATTGCCCCAGCAGTCGATTTGATTCTGTGAAAGTCGACGACTTTCTTGAAATAATCATAATTTTGGTTACCAAGTGGGGTTTGAGGAAAATATGAAACATCTGTACCTCTAAATAGAGAGATTATTGTGACTAATACAATACCATATATCATGCTTCCCTTTATTTCCTTCATTAACCCGTAAGACATGATAAAGAAACCAAGTGATCCGAGCCAAAATTTTGGGCTTTGCATTTTTCCTGAAATGCACTCGCCGGTTTCTGGGTCTATCGAAGTGCAAGCCGAGATGGTCACCAATGTTGACGGGTCGGGCCCGACGAGGCCCACCCCTTGGTGAACTTGGAGACCCACAAAGGCAATGAAAAGCCCAATTCCGGCGGCACAAGCTAGCCGAACCGGTTGCGGCATGAACTTTGCGAGCTTCGAACGTAGCCCAAGAGCTGAAATGGCTAAAAACATGCAACCTTCGACCAAAACAACAGCCATTGCGGTCCGATAGGACATTGATCCAGACCCATGAAAACCCACTAAATTGTAGGCCAAATAAGCGTTGGGTCCCATTCCAGGTGCGAGTCCTAAAGGGAGATTGGCCAGAATTCCCATTGCAAAGGACCCTATCATTGCTGATAAAACAGTGGCTACTATGAGATCACTTTTGGTCTTGGCGAGACAGTTTTGGTAGCCTGGGTTTGATTTGAAGACACAATCTGGGGTGATGGTTTGGTTTGCCGCGGTGGAGCAGTCGGCTGCAGAGCAAGTTCCGCCAGAGTCAGCCAGGATGGTGGCATTTACGGTGATGATGTATGCCATTGTGACAAACGTGGCCAATCCAGCTCGTAACTCTTGAGTGAAACAGCTCTTTCTCGCCTCTAACAAGAAGTATTTTCCGACCAAACTCTTCAAAACCAAATCGTTCAACCTCTTCTCGGTGGTGCAATATGATTTTTTGAGATTTGAAAGCAACCCACCTCCCATTTTCACGCATAGCTCACTGCCCCCCATTTCTCACGCTTTCTTTCTCTAGATTGGAGTTAAATACACACATTGAAATGTTTATATTAAGAAGAAGAGGAGAGAGAAAGAGAGAGGAATCTTGAAAGATATCATGGGCAATTGTGCATCATGGAGAGAGACAGATTATATGCATCACAAGGTTCCTTTTTTTCTCAAGTTTAGTGAAGTGGTGTTGGTGTGCGGACCACAATTATGATGATGACACCTCTCATGTAGAATTAAACAATGCAATTTGCATCCCAATGCCTGTCCTTCCGTATATTTTATTCTCTGACAAACCACTCTATCTATATTTTCATCAACTTCAATTATTTCACTGTCCTTGACGAGTTCTGCAGATTGAGACTTTCCTCTAAAATTTTTGAAAAATATTTATATATTTATAAAATATTTTATATATTTATAACTTATGATAATCACTCTCATCAACAATTGCCCAAATCTTGATCGAGAATTTTAGTTGGTTTGAGCAAAAAAAATATTTAGTTTTTCATATTTTTAAAATATAAGATAAATATTTTTTTAGGGTAAAAAATAGAAGATAATAATGAATATATGATGATTATTTTAATTAAGAATTAATTAGTTAGTTAGTAAAGCTCCAAAATCTGTGAAGCTGGCCTCTTGACAACCAGCCGAAAGAGCGAAATCATCAAATCTCAATATCCTTCCCAATAGCCATGTTCTATGGTACGACTTACAAGTATTAATTGAATTATATAAGATTAATTAAGACTAATATCATCATTAGTGACTTTAATTCATCAAATTATATTTTTTTATTCTAGATTATCTTCCAATCTACATTTATATTTTTTAAGAAAAGGCAAAACTGTCGTTTATTTCTTATTTAAAATCTTAATTTTCTTCTTTTTATAAGCCATGACGTTAATAATATTTCTTAAATCATTATTTTGATTAATTGTACCTTCCCATCCAAAATTTGTCGATTTCATTCCTGATAATATAATTTTGGTTGTTGTATGATCACATCTCTAATATACGTACCCCCAATATAAATGAAATAAAAACAAAACTACCACCGATAAGAAAAAATACAATTAGAAAATCTCAATATCTCGTAATTTCCTATTTTGTTTGTAACATTTAATCATTGATGTGATAATATATTTTACTACAACCAGAGCATAAAAAAAAATGTGTATATATATACCTAATAAGAAGTTACCAATTTGTTTTTACAAAATTCATATAAAAATCATAACTTGGTTGATATATTGTTGAGAATCGAACGTGAAACGGAAAAAGAAAACTGCGGAAGCAGAGACACCAAGATTTACGTAGAAAATCGTAATGGGAAAAAACCACGGGCATAGAAGAAATTCACTATTTGGAAATCAAGGTACAACGAGTTTTGCGACTCAAGCATCAATATATAGAGAAAGTAAATAACTCTAATATTGAATATGGGTCCGACTCGGCCCAACTAGAATTCGACCCACTCTGAACTCTAACATGTATGATGTATCAATGGGTGATTTACACATAAAATGTGATAATATTATATTTGCACTCTAATTATACATTGTTATACTCGCATTAGCAAATAAAATGACCTGAAAACAACTTGAAATAGTTGTAATTAGAATTACAAATATAATATATTTTAGAGTTTTTTTACTAAAATGAGTGATAAAACAAAATTATTACGTTTTTTTACTATAACGTTTCTTTGTCAAACTCGTATTTTCTCAGTAATTTGATTTCTCTAAAGTGAATTTATTCATTTTTTTTGTGATTTTCATTTAATTATAACAATATAAAACAAAATGAAATCACATTTATGGTGCACTTACTTATTTGTTAGAATAAAAATTTAGATCCTTTACCAGAAAGCAGTTCCAAAAGTCCAAAACCAAAATCTTAAATGATCTCCCATCATTTTGCATTCTCTTTTAATACTCTCTTTTTTAATTCATGGAATCTTTTCCATGCATTGTTGGGTAGTGAAAAATACAAATTGAATTTGGTCTTTCTGTTTCAATTTAAACATGGGTTTGATTAACACTTCATATTTTCGTAAATATTTACTATCCAAAAAGATTTTTCGAAAGCTTTCAACGAGAAAATTATCATTCTTATATGAATCGATATGATTTAGAGGGGAAAAAACCCGAGCTTCTGTCCGCTTTGATTGAAATGTGTTACATGGAGTTTTTACTCCAATCATGAATAAAAACAAAAAAAATATATATATATATATATTTATTATGATAAAATGTTAACATGACCCAAAAAAGTGATGCGTTATGAGACAATTCTTACACGAAAAGTGTAGAATTTGTGATAGTAGATATTATTGTATATATATGCAATTTGAGAAGAAAAAAATGGTTGAAATGCGTAGCTATTGACAGCTTTTAGGAGAGACAAATAAAATAATAAAGGCCATCAAAAAAATTAATACGCATAAGGAATGCGCCAAGAATTTAAAATTTATAATGCCTCTTTTAAGACTTTGAATATCAACAGTGGGTTCTTCTTTTGAGAGGCAAAGGAAGAGGTAAAAAGCCAGAATTAAACAAGAAAAAATGGGGGGAGAGAGATAGAGAGACAGAGAGAGAGAGGAGGTAGTAGAGTTGATTTTGGCATTTAGTAGAGAAAAGTAAGAAACTTTTTATGGGGGAGCTGAGTGTTGATTATGACGGGATGGCTCTTCCCTCGTCTCCAACCAATACCATTGAAAGCAACGTTAATCTTTGGTCCACCCTTTGCTTATAATATGTCACTTTTTTTGAGGATTGTGATCACTAACCAACCCATGATCATGTTCTTCCCACTTCTTCACTAACTCTGATGTTCTCAATCATTTCATATCTCTATCTCTATCTCTCTCACATACACAAGCAATTTGCTCATTACCCGTTTTGATATGATGGTGATGTTTAAGAATAGAAGAATAAAGTACAGCATCTACTAACAAAAACTACCTAGATGAAAAAGATGTTGTAATAGTTCTAATGTGTCAATCATAATTTTTCTTCAATTTAGAGTTTTTAGTTATTTTGATTAATAAATCTTAGAGAAGAAATAATAAGTTATAATACATTAGTTGATTGTAAAAGGGTTAAACTAATTTATTTTATTATTTTTTTATAGAATAAGAAATTGATTCCCACCTTTTGTGGGAGGGAGTTACACAAGGAGTTTTTGTTTTTCTTTCAAACGCAGTCTCAACACTTACAAAACCAAAAGTGATTTTCCATATGAGAGTGAGGGAGAAATTTTTGAATGGAGTTGGTTTTGGTTGTGAAGTTTGAAGCTTGGGAGACTATGATAATTGAAGTGAAGGTAAGAAAATCTCTCCACTATTTTTTTTTCATTCTTTACATGGAAATCAGATCCTTATATTACTAGTTGGATTCAAAAGGAAATTAGAAGAAATTCAAATGTGTAAGTCTCCAATATCCCTATATTCATTGTTTTAAAGGGGGCGTTTTAGGTTTCAATAGAAAAAAGGGATTTTATGTTAGATTTCAAGAAATTTTGGATGAAAATTGTATAATTTTTCACAGTATTGAATTGGGAAGTTTTCATGTCGGATATTTAGAAGAAATAAAGGAAATTTTGGTGAATCCGAGGTGTTTCCACAATGTAGATGTCGACCTGGACGTGGGTCCGACTATAAAATTGGCAGAAGCGTCGGTTGAGAATCGGTCAACTAGACCAGCTCCCGATAGACCAAACCAGCTCCTGGTCGACTAATTTAGTCAACTAGGCTAGTTGTACATCCGTTTCAGACTATCGAGACATTCTAGGGTTGACTAAGACTTATTTTATAGACATATTGTTGTGGCGTTATTTCTGTAATGTCCCTAAATTGGTTCCTATCCCCTTTATAGGTTCTAACAAAGTTTTGAAAGGTTTGGAAAAACATGCTGATGGTTGAATATTATGATAGGTTTTATGGCTTGACGCCAAGTTTGGATCACCTGGATATTTGAGCTTGGTTTTGGTATACTCTGGTTGAGGTAAGAGTTTATTTTTATGTCAAGCATTGAATCGTTTTATAAAATTTAATTTGGGACATGTTCTAAAAAAATGATGTTTTCATTTTGATGGCTTGTCGATTTTTGTATTGTATATATATTTTCACTGGACAATTTACTTTTGAGCATGCATAACATTTATTTTATTGATTCTCTTGATTGTGTGAACCAAGTTTAATTGACTCATGTGAGGATCCTGTTTTCGTTACGTACATTCGAATGTCGGAGGATGTATTTGTTGTGTTGTTGTTAACTAGAGTAATGAGAAAGTTAAATATGTCATGTCCCTAAGCTCAAAAACCTAAACCTGATTAGAGTTGTTATGGTTGTTGTGATCGCTTGAGTATCACTGTTATTTATTTATGTTGCTGCCGATGACATAGTATGTTCGGAGTTCGTGCTTTTCTCTGTTTTCATTGAGTTTTTATCGTTTAACAGTAGGGGCTTGTTTAATGAATGTACCACATTATAGTGGTCTTCTTCAAAACTTGCCCTACTGTAACGCCCCTTTTCATAAATGCTAATTTTCTTATAAATTTCTTTTTTTTTTAAATCACAATAGTTAACACTTGTCACTTAAATACTATTTGAATTAAAACCATACTTTAAATCAACTACTGTAGCATCCCCAAATACCTTGAACTTTTAGTTCAATTTCGTTACATACTCAAACATTTTTCATAAACTTTTAAATAAATTTTTAAGTAGCAGAAGTCTTTTCCTTTTTAAATGTCATAATATGTCATAATGGGTGTACAAGAATATCTAAAATCATAACTTGATGATTTGAATAAAAATTCGTAATTTTAACAAAACGTATCATTCTTAATAATTATGTATTTTTTTTAAACATTCATCAGCCAATAATCTAATTACATTTGATCGTATGGGCAGATAATCAAAACATTGATAATATTATGTTAAGAGTCCTTAGTTTACATTATTCAAAAATCAAAATGCCTAATTCCCTTCCATTACATAAATTACATTTTATAAACCAGTTCCCTCTTGTAGATGATGTTGTCACAAGCCATTCGTATAATATCCCAAATGCTTCTTCCATAGTTATCTCTATCATATCAATCCAGACGTATGTCCTCATTTTCTTCTACATCACAGGTTTACTATGAGTCTAAATACTCAGTAAGCAATAAAAAATGAACATGCTCATGATTCATAAAATGATACAATATGTTAGTTTCAGTTCCACTTGTCAGTTTTATCGTTGGGTACAGTCCAGGGATGAATTGGCACAATTCAATCCACCTCTTGCGAGACAACCAAATTCAATCCCAACCACATTCAATCATTTACGTATTTTATTTCTTTTTCTTAGTCTTTCGTATCGGTTCATGATTCACAACAATAATCTCAAGCAATAGTAACAAGCAATTATTTTCAAATAAAATGTCTAAAACAGAGACCATTAAATTCTATGTAATTAACAGCAATATCACCAACCTAGAAACAAGCAATTATCTTCAAATAAAATATGTAAAACAGAGAGCGGTAAATTCTAGGCAATTAACAACAATTTCAAACAATATCCGAGAAGTAAATAATAGTTAAACAATCTCTAAGCAATTGCCTAATAACCTATGATGTATGATGTTAAGACAAAAACATGCAACTATTACTTACCTGTTTCCTGCCTTCTCTTTAAATTTCCAAAGAGAGAGAGATAAAAGAATTCCTTTGGTCTATAGTAGAAATCAGTTTCTGGTGGTGTTTACCTTCATAGTGTACCTCCTTATATAGCTAGCAAAAGGGAGAGAGAAGATGCTTGTGTTAATTTTCTCTTCGTCTGTAATTCAGTGTTAATCCTCCTCAGAACATCGCATCTTGCCTATTCGTAGAATCATAGCATTAATCATGATTTAGTGATGTCACAGGTGCTCCACACCTGGCGTTTCGTCGACTCCAGGACATCCAAGTCGGATAGACACAACTGCAGATACATATTTTCCTTCAATTTTACCTTAGAACGATGACGTATCTCTCATTATATAGCTTTCGTGGATGCGTTCCCTTTTGTGGAAAACATGTGTCATCATATAAGTAGGTGCTAGCTCCTTCTTCGAATGCCTACTTTTGCGATATCGCTGTTCAACATGCGCCACCTATCTAAAACAAAGCCGTTCACTTTTTATTACGAGCGTCCTTCTATTTGTGGACGCTTACGCACCCGTGAATCCGCTGTTCAATGTGCACTGTTTATCCAAAACGGTGACGTTTCCTCTTAATAAAATGCTACCGTGGCAACGTTCACTACTGCAGACATATTTTATAACCTAAAAACGATGTTTTCCCTTATACTCAGCCACATTCCTCTCATAAAGGAATCTTTCCCATTCGTTGAAGCATCTTTCTTTTAATCTACATGTCCTTCTTAAATCATAGTACTTGATATGATGGCTCTTATTTCTCCCACTCAGTATCTTTCTCTCACAAAACATCTTTTTGCAGAGCATCTTCCTTCTCTGCTTTCTTAATCCAGTGGCTACAATTCACCAATTATTTAATCCAATGCTAATCCTTCCTGAGCACCTCTTCCACATGTCATCTTTCCTCAGAACATCTTCCTTCAATGTCTTCTATGGCTCTTCTTTACTATGCTAAAACGACAACAATTATTTATTTATTAAAATTTTTGTAACAACTTTCTTAAACACAACCGATTGTTTTCTTTTATTAATTTACCCTTATATTATTTAACTTAACAAATGTTGTTACTCTTTTTTTTGTTAAACCAACAATATTTATTTATTAAATACATAATATTACACAATAAATATTTAGATGTTACAATTCCCTACCCACTAAATAAAATTTTGCCATAAAAAATTGCTAATTCAAATAGCTCCAAGTACTCTTCATCATATCTTGTTTTCTTTCCCATGTTGCTTTTTTTGTGAAATGATTGCTCCATAAAACTTTCACCAAAGAGATCTGTTTATTTCTTAGTTTTTTCATATAAAATACCTATGGGTCTTTTTTCATAATTTGAAGTAGATTGAATCTCCACTTAGCACTTGTTCTGGACCTCATAGGCACCTTCCTAGTATTGATATATGAAATACATTGTGAATTTTCTCCATTGAAGGAGGTAGTTCCTATCGATACGTCACGTTTCCAATCGTTTCTATAATACTAAATGGTCTAATGTATTGTGGTGAAAGTTTTCCTTTCTTGCCAAATCTTATTATTCCCTTAAGTGGTTAGACCCTTAAAAATACTATCTCTCCTGGTTTGAATTTTAATTCCTTTTGCCTAATGTCTGCATAGCTCTCTTATTGATTTTGGGCAACTAACATTCTTTGACGAATAAGGGTTACCTTATCCATAGTTTGTTGTAAAATTTCTTATCCAAGTAACTTAGCTTCCCCAACTTCATTCCAATATAAGGGGGATCTGCATTTCCTCCCATATAGTTCTTCATACGGTGTCTTTCAAATTGTTGTTTGGTAACTTTTGTTGTAAGTAAACTCTACCAATGGTAGAAATTTTGTTCCAATTGACTTCAAATTCCAATATACATGCACTTAGCATATCTTCCAAAATTTGGATTGTCGTTTCTATTTGTCTATTAGTCTGAGGATGGAAAGTTGTGCTAAAGGTCAACCTAGTGCCCATGGCTTTATGAAAATTTTTTCAAAAACCTGCCATAAATCGATTATCGTAATATGACATAATAGATGTTGGTATTCCATGCAACCACATTATCTCCTTGATATATAATTTTGCATATTGATCCAATGAATATGTTCTTTTACTGGAAAGAAATGAGCCGGCTTAGTTAGTCTGTCAACTATTATCCATATTGTATCATATCCTTTCGTAGTTTTGGGTAAACTAATTACAAAATTCATAGCTATTTGTTCTCATTTCCATTTTGGTATGGGTAAGGATTGTAAAGTTCCAACAGGTCTATGATGTTCTACCTTAACCTGTTGACAGATTAAGCATAATTTTACATGTTGAGGAAAATCCCTTTTATGATTTTGCCACCATAAATGATCTCTTTTATCCCTATACATTTTGATACTTCCTGGATGTACAACGGTTGTTGAGGAGTGTCTTTCACATAATATCTCATGACATATTTAATTATTATCAAGAACATATCATTGTCTTATAAATCTTACGACTCCATCGTCCGATACCGAAAAATTTGAAACTTTCTTTGATATTTCTATTTTGAACTTTTCACACTCTGGATCCTCATTCTGAGCCTTCATAATTTTTTCCAATATCATAGGTCATAAGGTAATGATTGACGCTAGTGACATGAAAATTACATTTAACTCAAATTTATCAATTCCCTCTTGCAATTGTGTACATAAAGAGTTCCTCATTCCTGACTTTCTACTTAGTGCATCAGTAACTACAATGGCTCTACCTGGGTGATATTTAATTTCGCAGTCATAATCCTTTACCAATTATAACCATTTTCTTTGTCGCATATTTAGTTCCTTCTCAGTGAAAATAAATTTCAAATTTTTATGATATGTAAATATATCACATTGTCATCCATATAAATAATGTCTCTAGAGTTTTAGAGCAAACACTATAGTAGCCAATTCCAAGTCATGGGTTGGATAGTTTTGTTCATAATTTCTCAATTGCCTAGATGCGAATGCGATTACTTTTCCTTTTTGCATAAGCACACATCCCAATCCCAATTTTGAAGCATCACAGAATATGCAATACTTACCTTCCTCTGCAGGAAGTGACAAAACCAATGCATTTGTCAATTTTTTGTTTTAGTTCTTGAAAACTATCTTTGCATTCTTCTGGCCACCAAAATTTTACATATTTTCTTGTTAAACGGGTTAGGCGTATCACAATCCTGGAAAATCCTTTAATAAATCTTTATTAGTATCTGGCTAATCCTAGAAAAATGAGCACTTCACCAATATTCCTAGGTTGCAGGCACTCAAGTACTGCTCGTGTCTTGGTTGGATTCACTGAAATTCCATCTTATGATATTACTTGGCATAGAAAATTGACATGATTAAGTTGAAATTCACATTTAGGAAATTTGGCATATAACTTGTAATACCCAATAAATTCCTCTGTTTTATGTAATATGAAGAATTTTGGGAAATAAATATATTTAACTGTGAGTCGATTTTTTGTGGTCGAAATAATACCGTGTAAATGTATGAAAAATATTGTGGAGTGATTAAAGTATAATTTTTTGAAGGAAAAAGTTCATTTTGGGTTTTTGGTTGAAGGGCGGTCGTGGTTCTCGATCGAAATGCATTACAGATTTCATTTTTGTGGTTTTTGGACACAACACGGTTAAGGGTGCAGACGTAATACACGGCCGAAAAACAACTGATTCTGAATCTGTCAAATTAGTCAATTTTTCGGTAGAGTCATCGGTCTGGACGAGGTCTCAAAGTCCAACTGAAAATGCAAAGCAGAGGCGAAATTGGGTTTTTGGTTGCAACACGGTCGAGGGATTCGGTCAACTTACTCAACCAAAATTGCACAGTCTCGCAAAATGTATATTTTAATCGGCTGGTGTTTTGTCATTTTTTCTACAATTATCCCCTCAAATGACAACCCAACACTCTCCCCCACGTCTCGGCAATCTCCCCCTTCATGGTGGGTGACTGGCTGCCATTCCCAGTAAGTCCTTCACATTATTAAAGCATGGCTAACAAAAGCAACACTCTGCATTTCTATTTTATGAGTGTGGGAGAATTCTTCTGGTGCATTTTGTGAGGGTGAATTTTCTGAGTGTTGAGGTGAGAGTGAAGGAGAGATTATACCCGTGCTTGTGTGTGTTGGTGAATCGTGAATGTGTTGTGAGCTAAGAGCTTTGTTGTTGCTGCTGGAGTGAACTTCTTTGCTACTGCTCTCCTTTTTGCGTCGTGTGTCTACAAAGATTGTGAGGTAAGAAATGGGTAGAATCTTGACCAGTGGAGGCCCTACACCACAAGCAGTGTCTCTCTTGTGTTATTGACTAAATATATCCCCTGTGAATGGTTTAATATTGCTTCTGTATAGATAGCTTTCGGTAAATAAATGCCTAATTTTATAGATGGATTGACAATGCTCTCTGTTAAAATTATAGTCTCTACCAAGTTAGTTCTCTGGTATACGAAGCATGAATGAACTGTGAATTGGGTTGTAATTTTCTCTTTGGTTTGTTAGATTGAAGTTACCCATGGTTAGTTTAACTTTAAATTTTAGTTAGCATGATTGGTCCTCTGTGGTTACTAACCTCTCTGCTACTTTGGATTAATTCACTGGATAATATTGTTAAATGTTTCATAATTTATGCAGAATCTGTAAATGGTTGATAGTGCTCTGGTTAGTTAATGTATGGTTATTGATTGTTAGTTTAATACTAGTTGTTAGTTTCTGCCTTATTTAGATTGTTTGTAAAATTTGTTGCTTTAGAATTTACTCATTTCTTATGCAGTTAAATGTTGCATAATCTGTGGAGATAATAGGTTCATTGCTAGCTCTAGCTTGATTTTGAGTTCGTTGACAGTTCATTGTTTAGTTCCCTGCCGTCAAGTATAAAGTCTTATTATACCTCACACACATGCTTTGTCTGCTAGATTTTAGGACATCAAGTATATCACTGTTGTTTTTCTTTAATTGCTGTGAATATTTAGGACATCAAATATAGATATTACTGTTGTTTCCTTTTATTTGCTAAGCACATTTAGGATGTTGAACATTGTATTGTTTTCATTAATTGTCGAGCATGTCTAAGATTCCGAATAATATAATTATTATGCTGCTCTAAACTCCACGTTGTAATGACTTGTTGATAATAAAATAAATTGATTAGCCTATGGTTAGATAGCTTGAAATGTCCCGTTTTGGAGTATCTCACCATGATATAGCATGTTACTAATTATTTTCATACTTTCTTGCTCTAGTTAATTGTCTTCGCATTATACTGCTTCGTGTAACTTTTTGATATTTCATTCGTTGATTTTAATTAATTGACCTTTTCTTTCATATTGTCTTCTTGATTATCATCGTAATATACTGTTGTGATTGTTGTGTCGCATTGACATACATCATGATAATAGAAACCCTTAGGAATGCCATGTGTGGGTTAGTATTCATATGCATTGCAAGAAAAATGGATAAAGGAAATGAATGTAAGAGAAATTGGAGGTTGGGAGGTGGTTCAGATCGTAACTGGGTAAACTCGAGATTATGTCATTCCCTTGTCGGGTAGCGAGAGCCTGTCAACCCAAGGGTTAGATGGTGACTAGCAGCCACTCTCCCTGTGACGGAATCCCAATGTCCCAGCTCGATGTACGAGTTAATGTATATGATAGTGAGTGAAGAACAGTTTGGGTGGACTCCATTCTGACATAATCAGTTACATGCATACATCATAGTATATCTCATTTCTTGTTAGGCCTTGGCTCACAGTTTGCTTGTGGTGTATGTGATTGTTAGGATGTGGTTATTCCTAGAGTGGAGGAGGCATTACCCGTTGATCACTTGGGTTACCCAACTGAATCGACCTGAGAGGGTTATGGCTCGAGTGAAGTAAAAATGCTAATTTGAAATGGGTTGATAAATTATAAACGTTTTGTAAAACTATTAAGTCACGTTTTGATTGTCAAACCTTATTTTGGATTTAATTATATTTTCGCTTTTACTCTGATTTATCTATGCATTCTTAATTTATCTCGCTCACTTTAACTATTTCCTCTCGTATGTTTTAAATAAATAAAAAAGAAAACTTTTACACGGTAATTAAAAAGAAAAAAGTAAGAAAATTAACGCAGGGTGTTACATAACTGGTGTTTTTCCAATGTTGACAAGGTCATTCGCAAATGTTTCTTATACTATTCTTCCATTCGGGAGTAGACTAACAACCATTGATAAAGACAATAATGAGTTTGTCTACGATTCATATGATCCATGAATGCAGTATGAGTAGTGGTTAATTCGGATGACATTACCAAAAATTCACAATGACCATATCGGGTTCAAAAAGTAGTTTTTGAAATATCATTCTTCTTTACCTTTAATTGATAAGATCCTAATCTTAAATCAATCTTCGAGAATATACTTACACCTTGTAATTGATCGGATAAATCATTAATTCTTGCTAGAGGATATTTATTTTTTATAGTTATTTTGTTTAATTCCAGGTAGTCGATGCACATCTGCATAGAGCCATCTTTCTTTCTTACAAATAACACTAGCGCCCCCCATGGTGAGAAGTTGAGTCGTATAAAACCTTTATTTACTAATTCCACCAGCTAAGTTTTTAATGCTTTCAATTCAACTGGAGTCATTCGGTATGGATTCTTGTATATAGGAAATGTTCCAAAGTACACATCGATAACAAATTCAATATCCTTGTCTAGAGGTAACCCCAACAAAATATTAGAGAAGTCTTGTACTACAGGAATCTCACTTAAACCTTTATTGTTTGGTATACTAGTATCCTTTACACTAGCTAGAAAACCAGTACATCCACCTTTCAACAATTGTTGGGCTTTTAATGTCGTAATAATTGGTAATTTGGAAATATTTTTCATGCCATGAAAGGTATATTCTTTACTATTTGGAAGTTGGAACTGTACTGTTCTATTTCTATGGTGGCAAAATTCTTAAAGAGTCAATCCATCCCTAAGATAAAATCATAACCTTGCATATCTAAGGTCTGGATATATATCTATTATTTATAGTTACTAAACAATCTTTTAGAACATGTTTAGCATATAGACATTCTCTCAATGGTAACATTACTTTATAATCATGTGTGCAACTTTCAAGCAAATATCTTAGTTTATTACTAACCATGGTTGATGCAAATGAATGTGTAGCTCCTAAGTCTATTATTGTATAAGCTGTCATATTACCAATAAAAATAATACCTGATACCAGAATAGGGTTGTCCACATTATCGGATTCAATGGATGCAAAAACTCATGAGTTAGTCATTCCCTATGTTAGAGTAAGTGACTTTAGGCTTAATTATTTTGATGATGAGTGATTTATTTGTTAATAAGTTGTTTATGAATTGAATGAAGATAATATGTTTATAATTATGATTATATATGATCTTTATTAGAAATATCTTCTAACAATGGTGTTAATTGCTACTCATATGTTTATCTAAATTCATGTAGCTTATAGGTTGATTATTGGAACTTAGAAGATTGAAAATGTCCAAAACACGGGGATCGTGTACTGTTCCGCAGCAGATCATTATTTTTGAAAATAACGTTATTGTATTGATGGTCCACCACGAATTGGGCACAATTCATCCTAGATTAACTACGATCTCCCCCGGATTGACTACGATTCACCGCTGATTGTTGTGCATCATTCTGCGTTCCTCTGGCCTAGTATATAAGACTCGACTGTGCGTTCTAACGAGTTCACCGTGAACCACAAAATACTCGGCCACGCTTGGTGCAATGTAAGAGTAGAGCTCAACAACGATTTTTTGATGGTTAAGTCCAACGGTTTTCCTGTCAAGCAAGACAAAGTTGTCAATGTTCGTAAATTTAGGAGTTAGAAAGAGGTGATGTAATACCCTGAACTTTTATATCAAAATTTAATAAGGATAATTGGAAAGTGAATTGGAATATTAATATTTAATGAGATAATTATCGGGGTATTACCAAGGACATAATTGTCAATCATAATCATCAAACGATACTTGGAATAATCGAGAATTTGGAATTGGGTTAAGAGTAATTTAATTAAATGAAGAATTTAATTAAATTATTAAATAGGACTTTAATTGAGTAAGAAAGTGATTTAAATTAGTGAAGAACTAATATAATGGATTAATTGGCATCAAAATATTAGAAAGAGCTTAGTTATAATTAAGACGTAATAAAGTAGATTGAAGTTTAAGATGAAATTAAAATAAATAAAACAAAATAAAATAAAATAAAAAGAGAAAAACGAAATTGGGGGGGAGAGTTGTAGTCTGCGATTTTGGGGGAGAAAGTGAGAGGTTGGCCAAGAGAGGGAGCGATCGGAGGCGAGATCGACGGAGTGCAAACGATCGGGCAACGGCGACGAGTGACGGAGTTGCCTCCTCGCGACGCAGCGACCTCCTGGTGAGCGGCTCCGGTGACGACAAATGGCACGGGCTCGGGATCGACGTTACTGCTGCGATTCCGGCCGCGGGACGAGGTAAGTCGTTGGTTTCCATCCTCCTCCTTCGCAATCCGTTGCTCGGTGTTGTGGTGTTATGATGGCAGGATTGATTTGGGGCTGGTGTTTCCCGTTCGGCAGAGGAGTCGTTCACATGGACAGGGGCGGTTCTAGTTTGGGCCGTGATTGGGGGCTCCGGCCTGGCTGTGTCTGGATACCCGATCTAGCCGGTTCGGGTTGAGCCTAACCTGCCACTAGCTATCCTTTACAGCTAGTTGTTCTGCCGACATTCAATGGGAAGCATCCTTGCTGGAATCGGTTGAAGAATTGAAGAGGAGACAGATGAATTGAAGATGGATGTCGAAGCCATAATTGAGCTGCAGAGTGTGTAGGGTAAATGAAGGATAAAATGACAGCAGTAGAGGAGAGGTATTCGGTGAATTTTTCCTAATGAGCCAAAAGAGGATACAGTGCTCGGGTCTGCACTATCGATGGTGAATTTTTCCTTCTCTGGAATTTAATCCAATGGAGTCTATTTTGAGCTTTAATTCTTGTTTTAAGATTATTTATAACTTTGGCATCTGGGAATGGTTACTGGATGAAAAGGGGATAGTATATTGTTTTGGATTTTTGGACGAGTAAACTAGATGGAATAAGCTGTTGGGTTTACATTCTTGATGCTTACTTATGTCGATTGGCAATATGTAGAGCATTACTCTGATAAATTGGTTTTTGTTATGATTGGGTTTCTGCCGAGTAATAATCAGTTGTTGGAAATGATATTGGTTCCTTGACTGCTTCTTTGTCATGAGGGATATTGATGAATGCAGGGAAAGTTTTGACTATGCACGTTCATTGTTATCTCTGAATGATGGTGAGATTTCTTCTCGGAAGTTTAGTTCAACTTTGGTTGTAGTTCTGTATTGTAGAATGAACGATTTCGTTAGTTGTGTTAGAATCAATAACCTGATGGAAATAACATTGGTTGTGATGCCATGGATATTTGTTGTTAATTTACAGTTTCGATTATGAGGTTGATTAGTGAAATATGGCAGTTGAAGTAGATGATTTTGGGGCGGAGGTTTGGTCATTAGCCATGGTGGATGTTTTAAGTGCGCCGTTCTATCATTTGAAATGTTATGTTCAATTCATTGCTCTAATGGAAATAATAGGTTGCAATGAAAGATAATAAAATGTGTTGGTTGTTGTCAGACATCTACTGTTGCGTTATTTGGTTATTGTTGGCTGCATTTTTTGGAAGCTAATACATTGTTAAATGATTGTTGGTTTTGGTTTCGGTTCGCTAATTGAAATAAAGATATTGTGGAAACTGGGTAATATAGTTTTATGACTCGTTTATGATATAGTTAGTAAGCGTTGATTTAAGAGCCGATAACATAGATGAAATCAGGATGATAATGTTTCGTTTAGGAAACTTGAATAGATGGCATATAAGAAATAAGAATATGAAAGAAAATGAAAGTTATACGTCATAATTATTAATGATAGACATTTCTATTTGTGAAGGTATTAAAAGAGGAAGAAGAATAACGACGGAATGCTAATGCACGTTAAAGTTTCGAGGTAAGGAATGAGTTGTCTTGGCCTTGTGCCCTACACCCAAGTAAAGTGTGTGTGAGTAGTTTCGTGTCTAATTTATTCTTGTTATGATGAACAATGAAATGAAAAAGAAAGTGAATTAAGCTAGAGAAGAATAGAGAAAACTACGAATGAACTCTTTACGGGTTTCATGAATGATGAAATGAAAGAGGAATGTATGATGAGAATGAACGAAAGTAGAAGATGAAAACTGCTATGATGAGATTGAATGAACGAAAGAACAAGGATTTTAAAATGCATGAATGGTGTAAGTCATTTCAGATTCTTACTGTTTTCTTTAGGAACGCTCTGATTTTAGTTAAATGCAATCTAACGAGCATGATTTTATTAAATTGGTGTGAAGCAAAATGGTGATAAACCTTGTTTACATAGGAGAAGTATGTTGAACTCTTTCACTAGACTCTTATGCATATGTTAAGAGATTTAAACATGAATTTAGAATATGGACTAAATATAACATTAGCTTAGTCTAATGAGCATGTTAGTAATGAAATAGTTGAGTATGTCCTCATGGTAATCAATTCAAGCATGTTTGTATGTTAGTTTAGATTTCGATGAACATGTTAGTGCCACGCGTTATTTTATTGTCTTATTGTATTCATGTCATTTCAATTATTGTAATCCTTTGTATGCGCAAGTTTAATATATGTTTACTTCGATGTTCATTTCAGTTTCAGTTTCCGTTAATGTACTCTATAATGTATATGTTTCATGATAATAGAAACCAAGTAGGGGGTAACCTTCGGATGGTACCCACATGCATGAGTGAGGAAAAGAAAGAAAGAACCCTAAAGGCGGGTATATGCCAGAATAGAAAGAAAGAACCCTAAAGGCGGGTATATGCCAGAAAAGAAAGAAAGAACCCTCAAGGCGGGTATATGCCGAGACAGAAAGAAAGAACCCTAAAAGCGGGTATATGCCGGAAAAGGGAGTTGAGGTAGATGGGTAGTCCGGATCTAGCCTAGCTGCTAGGATACACCCTTACCAAGTCAGGAAAGGGACTAGTATGCCCATAGGAGGTTAGAATCTGTACAGCTACGCCATCTCAAAGGAAAACCCTCAATCTCCAGCTCGATGTACGAGTTAAGAACGAACGAAGAAAACAAACGTAATGAAAGAGTTGGTTTGGGTGGCCCCCATTCCAAGAAGAACTAAAGAGAGAAATGCATAATTGTTTTCCTTCATCTCCTTACTGGGCGTAAGCTCACGTCCTTACTTGTGGTGTAGGAACAATGACGAACAGATAGTAAACGGATAAGAAGTAAATGAGAAACGTATAATGAGGCAGAGGTGGATGATTTTGCACGCACAAGATTCAGGTTGGCAAGGCAAAAAAAAATGATAAATGAAAGAAAAAGGTTATGAATCAATGAAGTAATGGTTCAGATTTATTTGATAAACGGAATGATTGAATGGTTTAGTATTGTTTAGTAATTCTTTTGAAAGAACTCTTACATTTCCACTATGATTTAAAAAGAATATTTTATATCGTTTTCGCAAGAATTTAAATAGATGGTTTTAACGCTTCCGCATAATTAATAAGTTGGTTTTGATGACGAGTTTTAATAAAGAGTTAGTAGTGATTCGGATTTACGCACTCTGATTTATTTTAAAAGGAAAATTTTAAATTTTTACGCATTTTCAGGATTTACGAAAATCTAGGTCGTTACAGGTGAAAGAGTTGGAGGCTAAATTTTAGCCATTTTCGGTATAGTTATAGAACTTCTAGTGCTATGAGGTGGTCGCATACAATGGAGTGCCTCAAAACACTTGGAGTACTGTAACTGTACCGAAAATGGCTGAAACCTAGCCTCCAACTCTTTCACCTCTTTTACCTCTTTATACTTCCCAAATTTACGAACATCTAAAACTTTGTCTTGCTCGATAGGAAAATTGTAGTACTTAACCCTCAGAACATTACCATTGAGCTATACTCTAACATTGCACCAAACATCGCCGAGGATATCATGGTTCGTAGTCAACTGGCCGGACCACACTGTCGAGTCTTATATACTAGGGCACATGCCCAGAAAAATGCTTGCATACATTGGTCAAGGGCTGCTTACCAAGAAGGATGCTCGTGGCAGATGCACCCCTAGAAAATACAAGGTGAAATGATGTTTCAAATAAAGTCCTATAACGACATTCACACTTGCTCGAGAAAGATGGAAAGTTGCCATGCCTTTGAAAAATGGGTGGCAAGCAGAGCATCGGTTTTACATCCGACACCTATATGCAAGCAACATTAGATAATGGGATTGAGTGAGCCAACATGCAAGGACCAATAGATGAACTATGCGTCAAAACCAGATATACATCATCTACAACAGTTAATTCGAGGCAAACATTTGGATATTCCTCAAGAAACAATACAAATGCTTGATGTGGCTATATCACACTAATTCTTAGTGCACATGTACATTTTATGCTTGTAACAGAATTGATAATTTGGTTTACGTCTGTAGTGCACATATGCATGATATGGTTGTATTTGAATTGATAAATTTTGTTTGTAATGCACATATGCACATATGCATAATATGGTTGTAATTGAATTGACAAATTGCATCTATAATGAATAGATGCACGATATGGTTGTAAAAAATTATGTTAGTGTTTATGTTTTGTTGTGTTTACTTGGATAATATTTCTTTGGAAAATATCGGACTTTGATAATATATAGTTTTTTATAATGTCACAAGGGGGATAGACTAAAAACAAGAGAAACTCTTGCAAAATTTTCAATTTTTTGAAAGAGAAATTGACTCAAACCATTTTATACATCATCAACAAACAACTAACATGTTCATTGCAACAATTTAAGCAATCTCTGCATAACACTGAAATATACAAGGCATGGCAATTTTGTCTGTCTATTGTAGAAAGTTGATATTCCGCTGCAGAATGACAAGATTCCGCGATGGAAGGTCAACTTTCCACAGCAGAACATCAGCGTGGTTGATCAAAAAGTACAGATTCAAAATTTTGTTCACAGATTCAAAATGAAGTACAAGGCAGACACGCACAACGATCTGTGGCAGATCATTATCAATCTGCCGTGGATCGTAGACAATCCACGCCAGATTGTATTATAATCCTGGTGAATCATCACAATTATAACATTATTTTTAAAAAAACGATTCGCGGCGGAACAGTACACGTACCACTGCAGATTGATTATGATCTGCAGCGGATTGATTATGATCTGCGGCAGATTGATAATGATCTGCCATGGATTGACTATGATTCACAACAGATTGATAATGATCCACTGCAAATAATCGTGCCTTGTCTACCATGAATAAATTCACACTATACTCAAGATTTTGTCAGCGATTAGCGAACCCTATAGATTTCTAAGAGCTGAAGTGTATCGTATTTCGGTGTTATGCACAAGTTGCTTAAATTGTTGCATTGAGCAAGTTAGTTATTTGTTGATGATGAATGCAATGGTTTGAGTCGATTTTTCTTTTAAAAAATTGAAAATTTTGCAAGAGTTCCCCTTGTTTTTAGTTTATCCCCCTTGTGACATTATCAAAACCAGATATTATCAAAATCAATATTTTCCAAACATATATTATCCAAGTAAAGAAAAAAAATATGAACATCAGCATATATAGAGAATGAATTTTTTATTATGTACAAAAAATTCAGTATCTCAGTATCTCTACACATCTCAACTAATCTACGTAGTCATCTCCTTGCTATATTTCCTCCACAAATCAATGATCGTAAATGACAAATGCGAATTCACGTATATGTTGGATGCTTTGGCGAACAACAGACCCTTCGTGGGAACATCATCATGATGGTGGAAGTCGTCCTTCTTCTTGCAATCTCGGATCACCTCCAGCCCCTCACTCGTACATCGAAAGATGTCGTGCAGGCTAAAATGAAAAGGGAAAAATCATCACATAAGCAGAAACAAATATGAATCTACACAAGAGAAAGATATACCACTCCTTATTAGTTGGCGCTACGATAATCGAAATTGTTTCAGGCAGCAATTGCTGGTGAGGGCAGTGAGTGTGCAGGTCAATGAACGACATAAAACACGGTTGTTTTGGGTGAGACTAAAATGCAAAGGAAGCATGCATTAGAACTGTTGAAATATGAACGACAAAACAGAAAGCGAGATGTTTACTTACGTGAATCCACCCTAATGTCAATAGCAATTTTTCCATTTGAACTTGGAAATACTCTTCTTCATTCAATGCATAGCACTACAAACAAAGAACGCAACACAAGGATTTGTACTAAGAAAACATATTCTGAACTACTTATGTAATATAACGTAATTCTCACCGTGTTTGGCGTCCGTTCTTACTGAGTGAAGATGATCTCAATGATGTGGTACTCATCCTAGAATAGCTTTCCTGAAAGAATTGCTTACGTCTCTAGGTTCTTCTGAGTATTTCCAGTGACAAGTTTCTTGAACAAATCCATTAGATCACCAGGCTGCAAAAAACATTGACAAGAGACCGCCAGACTAATAAGGGAGGAATAAGTGCAGACACACGTAGATAACTAAATCAAAGACGTACTACGCGCATAATTTTTAATGGTAGAAGCTGCGATCCACCCGATGCAGGAGGAGCAGGTTCGCCTCTGAGAGCAATGGTGATGCAAATTTGAGCCACGTTATTATGTCACACACAAATAAAGTAAATAATTGAGTTTTCATAAAAATAAATAACTTACAAGTCGTTTGTGTCTTCCGTTGCTGAAGAGGACGATGAAGAGGCCGCTGGAGCAGCTGCTAGAGGGGCTATTCAAGAGGTTGCTGGAGATTATGGTGGAGGGGCTGCTTGTTGTCCCATTCTCTGCAATACTGTCAACATCTCATGATGGCGCTCCTCTGCACGCTCCTCCAATTTTTGCATTTGGAGCAGCCCCATTTGATGGAGCTCCTCCATCCTGACAAGTCGATCCTCCATCATGTGCATCCACCTGGACATCTCCTCAGGCATCGAAGTAAAATGAGATGTCTAAGGAATGGGTGGAGTCAATTGTTGGGTCGCATCATCCTCCATGTACTGTAGAGGGGATGCTAGAGGCAGTTCCTTCAAGGGAACTGGAGGTTGTTCCTACGAGGGGGCTGGAGGCTAAGCTACTCGGGGGGGAGGCTGGGAAACTCTAACTTGCTTCTTCGGAGTGGGCTTGGATGGAGTCTTGCATACCCATACCCCTTTAACTTTGCTGAGCTCCATTCAGTCCACTTTCAATTTGTTGTTGACGTCAATGTGACTCAAAATGACAAAGCCGATGTCCACTTTTTTCCTGTTGAACACCTTCTCGAGTAGATAGAGATCCATGTAGCTAGTATGGTCTTGATGTCAATCCCAAGGCAAAATGGTGTGAGTCATGATGATGTGGATCACTCGGGCTATGGCATTCAAGTCATTAGACTTTGCCTTCTTGTACGCTGCAATCTCGGGATGTCACCACCCACCGTAATGGTTTGGAAACGGACCAATGTTGTAATGCCTTGCGTTATCAAAACCTTTTTCTTACTTTCATTTTTAGCCACATAAAATTTTCTCTTTAGTTTATTTAAAATGTATAGGAATAAAACCAATTGGAAAAAAAAAAAATCAGAGTGATTTGAGCAAAAACAGATAATAATTTACAAATATGGTTTCAACATTTCTATCCACGGTTTGCAAAACATTTACCAAATTGAAACCATCATTAACTAAACCACCATAGTTAATTTTCGTAAGCCATAACCCTCTGGTCGAACCAGGTTGATAACCCAAGAGCTCATCCTGTAATATCTCCTCCTCCACTAGTTATCACCGGTCTCATAATAATCACCTACATCACGAGATAAAATAATGAGTCTAACGCTCAGCAAGAAATAGAATGAAATGCAATGCTCATGTTCATGCAGTTCGTCTCAGAAAAGAACCTATCTTTTCTGTTATTAGTGAGAGAAAATATACATCCTATGGTCATTTGGCTTAACCGTCACTCCGAAGAGGAGATACATCCATTAAGGGTGTCACCACACACCATCACCAATCTCTTTTGTTTCAAGCGTCAAAGATTTTTAGTACAAGAGAAGAGGATACATCCTATGGTCCATGTGGCTTAACTGTCACTCCGCTCGCTACATGGGAGGAGATACATCCATTAGGGGTGTCACCACCAATGGACCGTCCCCAAATCTCCCAAACCCCCACACACCTATTTACATTTATTATGCATGTCATGCATGTGTCAACAATTTCATAAGCCCTAAGCGTGATGCATGTATGTTATGCCATATTCAATTCACAATAATATACAGAATATTTAAAAGGAAACATGAAATTAACACAGATATAACAGTTCATGGCTTAATCTAAACAATTTCATTCTACCACGTAACACTTATCAATAATTTATAAAGAATAAATCAGGGAACAAATACATTAGAAATGACTATTAAATAAATCATTCACTTATTATCAGAGAATAATTCAATAAACACTAGAGAACAACCCATCACCTAACAGTCAAGCAAGCCAGAAAGAACAAATTATCAATAATCCCCTCTTTATCCTTTTAAAATTTTCCCACAGTGTAGTATTTCATAATTATCAACAGGGCCTTTCTGTATCCTCATCGGTTAATCCTTCACAGCCCACATGATCATAGAGTCATAGTTAGCAATAAATCATAGCAACTAGAATCACATAATGGTAGATATCAACAATTAAACTAGGCAGTACACAGTCAACAATATCCTCTAAAACTTTCTACAAAGTGTTATTTAACTCAAGGCAGCAAACCAAAAGCACAGAGTAACATCTTTCTTCAGGAACCAACATTTCTCAGTAAACGATAAATCACAGGGCAATATCACACAAAAACTATCCAACTTCTGACCCACAAAAAATGACAGTAACAAATGTCAAAATATTTCTTCTTAGTAAGTAGCAGATGCAACATTTAAACAACAACCAAGTCTTGAATAGATCATACCACATTACTCAGTTCATTAAGCTATAATCAACATTAACTAAATTTGGTTAGCAGTATAGTAACATTCCACAACAAGTAATCTAAGACAATGTCCAACAACAAGCAAATCTTGTGATGTAGGGCATCCACTAGCTAATTACATCTCATTTCTTACCTCACCTAAAGATTCCTTACAACTGTATGTTTTCCTTCACTCCAAAAGTATCAGTTTTCTTTTTCTTCTTCATGTTCTCGGTGCCTTTCTCCCTTTCTCCTTTGCTCTTTCTTTTTTCCATTAGGAAATTAGATTGTGCTCCACCTTTACTTCTGTCTTCATTTTATTAAGGAGAGAAATCTCGTTAAGACGATTCGGCACTCTTGAGATTCGCCAACAACTCCAAGGTGGCACCACATCCAAATGCCACATATACCAGATTATCATTTAAGGAGGATAATGAAATCGAAACACTCGCAAAAGGAAAGCTGTAACACCAGCTGAAAGGGAGCAAATTCCTATTTGAAAGATTTCATCACCGCCACAATTTGTTGCTCCCAGAAGTTAAACGTGAAATTCGCTATGAAGGACGTTCGTTTTCCATAAGTGACGTCGGTTCCTCAATAGGCCATTCCTCCTTTTGTTTCAAACGACTCCATCCCACTTAAATCTTAACATCATTCCCTTATTTCAATTTCAAAACGTCCTTTGTCCATAAAAAATGTCCTTTCCTTCCCATTTCCTTCTTAATTCCAAACGATCTCATCCCACTTAATACTAACGCTGTCTTCTATTATTTCATTTCGGACATCCCACTTTCCATTAGGGATGTCCCTCACTTCCTAAAACAATGACATATTCTTTTAATCCCTCAATGTTGGAACGTCAGTTTTCCTTTAGGGATGTCTCACGCATCAAAACAGTGTCATTTTCCACTGACTCTTAACAAACGACGCTGCCTGCTTTCCAATTTCTATAATGGACATTCATTTTCTCTTGTGGGAGGTCCGTTATATCCCAAACGATGCCATACCACAAAATTTCAACGTTCAATTTATTCAATCTAGAATGTCCATCAATACAAAGGGGCGTCCATCATGCATCCCCCATAATTGACCACCACACATCAAATCCTTATTTCTTAGTTTATTGATAATTCCTTCAACATATATTTATTTATACTAATACCATTAAATTTCATTCTTACTTACATTACCAATTTATTTATGGGCAATAAAATCCTTATAAATCATTCCAAAATTGTCAATAATTCATAATGAATATTATTCCTAGTTCCAGGTTAATCTCGAGTATTACAATGCTGCCGATAATTGTTGACGCTGAGGTTGAGGTGGAGGTTGTGCTTCAATGTCGTCTTCTGTAACAGGGGCAAACGCGGGTCCTCTAATGTCAACTGCGGCTGCTCTACATTGCACCCGGTGGGTACATTGACGTGTAACTAACCGACAAGCTCGGTTGCAATCCAACATCGTTCATGACTGGAGTTCGTCGTTTCTAGTTGTGGCCACGGCTGAGCCTGTGACAGACCACCCTTTCGCTTGAGTGGCATTTTCTTTCCTGCGCGAAAATTAATTGGTATCAATTAAATAGTGTGAAATGAAGGTCTGAGAGTACGAATATTCACCGAGGATATTGTGATTCGCGGTGAACTCGCCGTTGTGGACAGTCGAGTCATATATATTAGCACAGAGGAACATAGAATGACACACAACAATCTGTCGTGGATCATAGTCAATCTGCAACGGATCGTGTCCGTATCCTTGGTGAACCATCAATATAATAATATTAGTTTCAAAAATAATGATCCGCAGTGGAATTGTAGACAATCCACTGTGGATTGAAGTCAATATGTTTAACGGCAAACATGATAGCGATGTTTGCGGGACCTTTTTCCATAGTTCAATAGTTAATTTATTAGTGAAAATAGGTTAGTGGCTAACTTGTTATTGATCACAAAGTACGATGGTTGATTTGTCATTTTCCCTATAATAAATTAAACTTTTGAAATATGTAATCAATGGGGTCTCATTTGATTCATATCTCGGAAGGATAATTCGATTATTGTTCCTATAAAACAATCCATGCATATCTCTTCATCAAGTATCTAAGTATTTCCAAGCAAGACTTCCCACAACATCACCCCATTGCCAAGTCAGAGACATCATTCGACTGATTATTGTTATTTAAGGGAAAATGAAAAATCAACCATCGTACGTTTTTTATCAATGATAAGTCAACCACTAAACTATTTTCTAACAAATTAACCACTGAACTATGATAAAAGGTACCCGCAAACATCGCTATCATATTTATCGTTAAACATATTGACTTTGATCCGCGACTGTTCCGTCGTGGATCGTCATTTTTAAAAATAATGTTATTATAATAATGGCTCGTCGTGGATTAGGACACAAACAGCCGCAGATCGACTACGATCCGTGATGGATTAACTACGATCCGTTGCGGATCATCGTGTATTGTTCTACGTTCCTATGCCTTACTATATAAGACTCAATTATCCACAGCGGCGAATTCACCGCGAACCACAATATCCTTGGTGAACATTCGTACTCTCAGGCCTTCGTTCCACACTGTTTAATAGATACCAATGGATTTTTTTCGTAGCAAAGAAAATGCTGCTTAAGTGAAAGGGTTGTCTGTCTCAAGGTTAGCAGCGGCCACGGCCAGCAACGACAGACTCCGGCCATGAATGAAGTCATATTGTAATCGAGCTTGTTGGTTAGTTACACAGCAATGTACCCACTGCGGTGCATGGTGGAGCACCCGCAGTTCCAGTTGAAGCAGTTGCAGTTGACCTTGGAGGACCCACAGTTGCTCCTGTTACAGAAGCCGACGTTGAAGCACAAGCTCAACCTCAACCTTAGCCTCAAAGACGACCGGCAGCAGGTGCATTGGTCCGTTTCCAACCCATTATAGCGGGTTTCCACTCCCCACTCTTTAGATAGCCAATGCGAAGGAACGGTATGAAGCTGATGTTAAACACCGTTCAATTATTGTTTCTAGAATAGTAGAAGTTGAGTCATTGGTTGAGTTGGAAATTTAGCCGATTTGTGCCAATTGGAGAGAAGTTACTATGAGCAGATTGTCAAATTGTTTAAAGCAAATTTGAACTATCCATCCCACCATTAGGGGTCTAGACTTACATGTAAGGGCGGGAGTTGAGGCTGAATCCCAACTATATTAACGTGTTGTTTGGATGTTCGGTAGAGGAACCAAGTGAGCATTACTATCACGTGTCTTAGGAGGCACCTTTCATTAGAAGAGAAGAAGGGCTAGCAGTGCTTATATTGTTGCACCGTGATCCCGAGATCGCAGCGTATAAGAAGCCAAAGTCCAATGACTTGAATGTCATAGCCCGAGTGATCCACATCATCATTACGCACACCATTTTGCCTCGGGATGGACATCGAGACCATGTTAGCTACAAAGATCTCTATCTGCTCGAGAAGGTGTTCAACAAGAAAAAAGTGGACATCAGCTTTTTCATTTTGAGTCACATGTCCGAGGTGCTCAAAACCTCGGTGAAGAATCTGCCTTTTAATTTGTTCATTCAGTAGATTGTTGAGCATTAGGAGGTACCGATCTCGAAGGAGGAGCTGAGAACCAAAGAGAAGGCCATGGACGTCCACAACAAATTAAAAGTGAACCGAATGAGACTCAGCAAAGTTGAAGATGTATGGGTATGCAATACTCCATCCAAGCCCGCCCTGAAGAAGTGAGCTAGAGTGTCTCAGCTACCCC